>VZTX01029072.1:0-82694 GCA_013400915.1 Pardalotus punctatus | reverse complement strand
ACCTGCCCCTGCCCCTTCGCCCGCGGGGGCTTCACCGGCCGTGACAGGTCGCGGGCCGCGTTCCTCCGGGCTGTGCCGGAGCGGCGCCTCACGCAGCTCGGCGGGGAGCGCGGGGGTCGCCCCCGGGGCGCTGCCGGCCGCCGAGGCCCGCCGTGAGGCGTGGGGGTGCGCTGTGTTTGGGTGAGTGGGTGTGCGGGGGGTGTGTCTGTTTCTGTAGGGGTTTTCCACCCATATCCCGATCCCTCGCCGCCCGGGTGTGGGGAAGGGCTCAGCCGTCCCGGGGCAGGCGGCTCCGGCCCTCCTGCCGCGGGTCAAGCGAGCGCGGGCGGCAGCTCCGTGTCAACCCGGCTCCCTCCTCGGTTCCTGTCACCGCTTTTGTGAAACGGTCGCTTGTTTATCAAAGACAAACCCTTTCATACTCCCGCAAACAACCTTGATTGTCTTCTGTGGCAGAATCCCTGTCCGTTTCCTGCCCCCCGCTTCCCTCCCCTGTCGCTGTGGGCTGATGCAGTGGTCAGAAGAGAGTTGTTCCTGATGACTGTTCGTTTTATGACAAGATCCTCTGGGACGGAGTAATAAACAATCACATTCCTTTTGTTGATTTCTTTCAAACTCTATTTGATCTCAAATGTGGCTTTATGAGATAGTCCCTTATGTGGAGTATCTCCCATGTTTTCTCTGATTCCAGTAGAAATTAGCTTTTTATTTACAGTTCCTCTGCAGTGTTTGCAGCCGAAGCACTGCAGCAGAATGTTTCTCTCCGAGAACATTAAAGACATCTTTTACAAAATTTTATTGCTCTAAATTTGTTTCATGACTGAGAGGAGAAAATAAGTAGCTCAAACTGGGTGTAAAATTTTAGATTGAAGAGTACAGGTTGTGTTTAAAAGCCAGGTTTTACGACAAGCTTTTTGCCATCACGTGCGCCTTAACTTCCAACTGCTGGGTGCCAAAATACTCTATTGATACTGATGAGAATTGCAGTGCACTGGGCACATGAGAAACCAGCAAAAAAGTTCATGGAGTTACAGACTTGTGCCGTAAACATACGGATGTTACCTTGTAAAAACAAAAACAAGGTGACAGCTTCATCTTCCATCTCAAGCTGGCTTAGGCTTTACATTCATAAAATTCCTATTGAAAACCCAGCATGCCAATGTCATGCTAAGTCAGAGCAAATGTATTTGCTTCCCATTAGTGACCCATGTGTGGGTTTTGGGTTAATGTCATAACTTGGGTAGTGCAGTGATTGACTTCTTGGAAAGTTTCTTTTTACCTATTTGAGTGTTTCCGCCAGTGTCTTGTGTTACGTTCTTGCTTGTTCAAATGTAGTTGTTGTTTGTATTTATTGGAAGGTGGTTGAAGGTTCAGTCTTTTTACTATGTTTTTGAAACACACTTCAAAGCATTTTTAAATGACAGGTGAGTTTTAATAAAAATAAATTACCTTGCTACAAGGGTAGTAATGTTGCAGATTAGAGCTTACTGAGTCCAAGTCCTAAAATAATAAGTATTTTATTTTTCTAAAGAAATTTTAGATGCTGTTATGGACAGTCTATCAGTCAGGAATACGTACATTTAAATAAATACGTATATTTAAATGGACTTGTGACAATGCCTTTAGCCTTTCAGTTTTTCATCCCAGCTGGACTACAAGGATGAAAAACCCCAGCTCCATTTACTGGACTCATCAACACATAATATAAAAATAACGTGCACATACGGATGTAGAACTGGACCAAGTGTATTAGGTGTTTAGTGATCTAACTTTTTACGTTAGCAAATTCCTTGACTTCATATTCATGGAAGCTTTTTTCCCCCTAAACCTTTTGGGGTATTTTTTGTGGGTTTTTGTTTGGGGTTGGAATTTTTTCATGTAATTAACAAAACCATAAAAGTAGCAGGGGAAGAGATTTTAATACTGCTAGACTTACCCATTTGTTACAACAGTTCATCACTACGGTTTTGCATCAGTAGACTAAATGCTAACAAACTTTTGTAGTTTCTTAAGATTCTCTTTATTGGACTTGAAGTAATTAATTTGGGCCATTTTTGGATTGGTAGTTTTTTTGGCATTTTGTACAACCATTTTTAAGAGTGAAGTAGTATTTGAAGTCCCTGTTTTTCTCCTTTTCTGTGTATTGTGATTTTTTTTTTTTTTTCTTCCCCTCACGTGAGGAACAGTGTTACTTCTCAGAGGTTTCTATCAATTACAATTGCTTTTGTGAGTGGGATACTTCCCTCTCTGTTCTTCAGCATCCTTTTCTTACAAAGGGTTTATTCGTTATCCTTTTTCATATTGCTTATTCAGTTTCTGAAAAATAAAAAATAACTATATTCTTGGTCCTGAACACAGCTGGGCTTGAGTAAGAATTAATGATTTAGACTACAGTTTTCTCACCTGTTTTTTGGTTTTTTTTCCCCCTTTTCTTTGCTGACAAGACACATCAAATCTTAAACCCTCTCACTGCCTTCAGGACATAAGGGCTATGTGTATGATGAGCTTATGATGCTACACTGAGTATCACCTCTGCTAAGTGTTCCTATAAGCATGCCTTGAATATAGGGACATTTTTTCACTGAAAAGTAAAGGTTAGTGTTTCTTGCATTCTTGGAATAAAATGTGCAAACCTCAAACTGTGCAGTATCCTTTCAAAGAGGAAATCTTTTGGGTTAAAGTAACCACAGTTGTATTATATGCAAAATGTTGTGGATATAGCCTGTTTTTCAGCCACATAATCTTTAACCTGATTGGAGGAGCCTAGTTATGTATATTTTTGTCTATTTGCCCCAGTAGAGAGGCTTTTTTTGGGGGTACTTTAGACTTCGTGTTTGAAAGAGCGTTGGAAACTTAAATACTGCAATTAATGCTTTTTCTTTTTGAATGGCAGCTCCAGAATTACCTCTTCTGTTAAGTATTAGCCATATTCCTTGGACACAGGGGTGCACACAAGAAGTCACTTATGAGAAGCACTATTTTCCCACTTAGAAAAAAATACAATGGAATAAGGAACAGATACATTGGAGAAGGGTGTAACACTTTCTTTTTTTTTTTTGCCTTAATTTTGTGTATAATTCTTTTACAGCGTGTGAGGTAACAACACACTAATGGTGTAGAACTGTGTAGAGTCTGTATACCATCAGTAAAATAAGACAGGTGATGGTGGATGTCGTGTAAGAAACTGTGATAGACTGAATCTTTTAGGAAAAATAGTTGGTTTTACATGTTCTCCTCGGAGAGCCTTTCTGGTTTTGACTTTAACTTATGAATATCAGTGAGGTTGCAGCTGTCATTCATGTTTTTGAAAGCTTCTGGGAGGAACCTTGCAGGACTTTGTGTGAGGCTTAGAGTTAAGGATTTGCAGGACACATCTGTATGTGTAGGATCAGGTAGTTGTGATGGTTGTTTCCACAGAAGGGAGACTGAAAAGTTTAGAGAGTGTTTAGTGGGTTTATTTTTTTTTCTAGTTAATTCTGTGGGACACTACATGTCTTCTCTAAAGATGTCCATGGTTGATGCATATTTTATGTTAGACTAGAGAATTGATATATAAGTTCCTGACCTATGAAGACAATATGACTGGTAAAATACAAAGCAAAGATGGCTATCTGCTGGAGTTATTTTTCAATTAAGCTGATGAATTTTTAAAAAGTGGGGGGGTTGGTGGGTTTTTTATTGTTTGGTTGGGTGGGTTTTGGTTGTTTGGTTTTGGTTTTTTTTGTTTGTTTGTGTTTTTTTTTTTAATGAGTATATACTTGTCCTGTGTTCAGTCTCAAATATTTCCCAAAAAGTCCAAAATAGGCATTGTTTATTATATTGCTTATTAATTTAAACCAAAAATTTTCTTAAATCAATGTATACTATTCTCTTTCCCTAGGAAGGTTGCTACTGATATTTATACATACATACATGTAAAGGAAGATGTCACTTTAATACGCTTATATCAATATTATGAATTTTCATTAAATTAATATGAGCAATTTTCAGTGATACGGAGATAAAATATATTGTGATTAATTCAGAACTGTATAGTTCTCAGCAATACTGATATTCTTGTTTGCTGAATAAATCTGAACTGACTGTAGAGAATAATTTGCAAGTTTATCAGCCATTATTAATGGAGTTATTTATTGCAACAAAGCTTAAAGGCCATTTCATGTTTTTTTGGATCATGTCACTGTTTTTTTAGGTTGACAGAATATGGCCTGTTCTGTGGTAAAAATAAGTTCATCAGCTTCACCGTGTCAACAAAAAGTGCTAGTCACATGCTACTCTGATAATAGAATATTTAAATAAGTTTATTAGATTTTTGTGGGTCTGTTGAAATGTATGAGGAAAATTTTGATGGAAAGGATACTCTCTTGTGTGTTAACGTAGATGTGTTTGTTGTCCATTTCAGACTTCAGAGAAAACAAGTATTTGTTTGACAACAAAATTCCATTCCACCACATTGATTTATCTAACAAATCCAAGTTTGATGTGAAACACATTATTTAAAAAACCTTGCCTATATTTATATTTAGATGCATACAGCTGTGGAACAGCCCCCATTATGCCAAGAGTTGCCCATAGACAGAATCAATGCAGTGCTTTTTTCTAAAGAATTTCAAGTCTAATGCTTGGTATTAAAATCAGAGCTTATGTTTGTTATCCTTTTAAATGTCCAGCGGAGTTTAGATAATTATTTTTTGTCCTTATAAACTACGGGCATCTTTAAAAATAAAAAAAATCATTGCTGAGAATAGAGGTTTGAAGAGGAAACAAATTACTGCCTGATTAAGGGAGTGGGGGGAAGGCGTCTTGCTCCCTTTCCCTCATGACTCACTGTTGGAATTTACAAGTCTTATGTGTTTGTCTAAATTAAAAGCATAGTATTACCATACATTAATTACTAGCACAAGATAGCTCGAAATACTTCACTCTTAAATGAATGTGTTAGCCTGGGATATAGGCGGCTTATTCCTGGGTTTGTGTCAGACCCCAGCAAAAGGAGATTTAAAATTTTTTTTTCTTAAATTGAAAAATTTTATTATTAGGTCCCAAATATCTTTGAAATCTTCCTGCATTTATGAACAGTTTTTCCATCAGTCTTGGATCCTATGTCTCCTTTGTTCTTATATTATGGTAAGATTTTTAAGTAAACAAATATTCTGAGATACGAATTTTAACACTTCAGGCTAGTACATTTTTCTAGGAGTTGGGAAATCTACCATTATAATCTATTAAACTTGCAAGCATGTAATAATCTTGAATGTGTTAGGCAATTTATCAGTGGAGTGTGCTTAATGTTTTGAGGTTCTGGAAGCAATTTTTTTATGACAGACAATAATAGAATTATATTGTGCAATAATAGACACCATCCTTCAGAAGCAGATTTGTGTGTCAAAGGCAACAATGGTACCTGGAGGACAAAGCATAAATTCTGTAATAATTCTGTAATAACTCAAAGGACCAGCAATAATAGGAACTGCGTAGGGGAGGGAAAAAATGTTTTGAACTTCAAATCTCAGTCACTTTACCTGGGTTTTAGGTCACCCTGTTATTTTTCTTAGATCATGCTTAGAAGCAAGTACATGTGGTGTATGGGAGAGCACGTTTATCACTGTGGTGCAGTAGGATGTTGGAGCAGCTGAATTCCTTTCGGGGCTGAGGTTTCACAATAGGGATGAGCTGGGTTAACCATTTCCTGCAGCTCTGGAAGAGGCTGCTTCCTCTTCCTTGCTGCTCATTCCCACCATTGGCTGTGAATGGATTCCACTGCTTGTCTCTAAACTGATCCAGCTCACTAAAAATGTAAAAACAGTTGTATCCAAAGAATACTGAAGAGATACATGTACATGTGTGTGTATAGATGTGAGTATGTATGTATGTGTGTGTGTATTGCATTATGGCTTTTGTCTTGTCCATGTTGGTACAGAAGGGAGCAGACAGCTTGGCTAAGATTGATAACAGAGAAGGGGATGGGCAAATGGAATTTCTCTCTTCAAGTATTTTTGTTTATTCAGTTTAGTTTATTGTGGAGCTGTACCCCAGGCAATGTATTTTGAACAGGGGAGTAGAACTGAGGTGAAACTAAAAGTCTCTGCAGTGTGGTAATGTTGTTACTTCAGAGATAACTTATGGTTTCACCAGTTTCTACATCTTTATTGCATATCCAGTCCCACTTTATGTTTTCTCTGAAATGGGAAAAAGTAAGGGATATTGGTTTTTGGGTAAAATATGGGGTCTTTGAGAAAATCCTGAGAAACAAATACGAGGTTGGGACACAATAAAAATGGAAAACCAATAAAACTTAAGTGGCAGTTGCTAGTCTGCCATCATTTTCCACCCCTCATTTTGCAGTATTGCATTCCTTCTGATTTCTGCCCGTTATTTCCTCTTCCTCTAGATTCATAGTGTATTCTACCCTAGTTCTTCAGTAGTGGAAGTACAATTAGGATTTTTGTTTTAGTTTCCAGTTCACTGCTTTGCTTAGCAGCAGAATTCTATTTATGTGTGAAGAGTCTGTAGCTATAAAATACTTTATTTCAGGAATTCCAGCTTCAGCAGGAAGCAATCTCATCTGAACTTGCATATGGTGCAGACACTGTATTTAACCCATGTATCCTTATGTCTAAGTTTGACAAAAGGATTTGAGCATTCGCATGATTAAACTTTTGTTTATAAATTAAGAATGGGGGAGGAAACTGAGGCTTCAGTTTTGTATGGGTGAAATGGATGTAACTGCAGGGGTTGCTGAAGTCCTGCATCCCTGCTGCCCCCTCTCTTATATTGGCTCTTTGGTATTTTTCTGTTTCTGTGCTGAGCTGTTTGCAAACTCAGCAGGAAGTTGTTTGCCTTTACTTTTTTTTTTTTTTTATTATTTTTCCTTTGTTTCTTCTCTCCCCCCCCAGGATACTTCTCCGCCAGCTGAGCACACTGACACTGACTCAGTGCAGGGTCAGATAAGCACTAGATCCAGCACAAGAAAGGGCAGAAGTGTGTAGAGTGCAGGAAGAATGTAATCAGTTTTATCAGTCTAGGTTTGGATTTTGTAGCCTGAAACGACTCCATGGTGGTGAATGAATGTGAGGAGATGGGTTCATACCAAAAGCATCTAGATCTGCGTCCAAAATGGCAAAGAAGTGTAACTTCCCTGCTCTCTGAAGTCAGAACAAGTAAACAGTGAGTTTCCAAGGTCTCTGCTAGGCTGATGTAGCACAATCTCTCTAGTCCCAAATCCCATGCGCATAAGCACAGTGCATTGACTAGCGTCTGAATTAATTGTGTTTTAATCTCTTGGGAGCCAGTTGGACACTGGGAGTCCAGCAAACCTTGTTTTCCTTAGATCCAGAATGTGTCTGTCCAAACTTACTAAGGTGAATAGCTGAGAATAGTTGAGCATTCCTCTATTAGATGAAAAATTTAGACAGAGCTGCATTAATGTGTGGAGAAAAGTCTTGCCTGCAGTCCCTCTGCTATTTAAAGGGAAAGAAACAGGGTGGTTTGAGACTACTAGCAAAGTTTACCGCAGCCAAGAGACTTGTCTGCATAATTTTTTTTTTTTTGTTTCTTTGTCCAAGAAGCTGGATAAAGTCTTAGTTTATAGTAACATGTACAGTTTAAGTTGAGAAGACATACTTTGAATGCATTTTTGCATGAGAAAATCCTTTTCAAATCCTGTTTCCTAATGCAATTTGTCTAATTTATGTTTCAAGACAGTGCTGCACCTGTTGGCACTCTTAGTGCTCCTCTGCAGGTGATATTTTCAACATAGTAATGGCACTTTCAACATAATTCTGCTTTTTTTTCTTCTCTCCTCCTCCCCCCATGCTAACCACTCTATGAGCAAACAGGCTTCAGAAAGCATTTCTGACTACCTTCTAAAATCTTCACCAGGGCGTTGGCCAAAATCTGTCCCAAATTTATTTTGCCTAGCCAGAGGGGTTTTCAAATTACTTAAATCCAAAATGTTGTCATAATATGTCTTTGATAATTGTTACTAATATCTCAATCTCTTCCTTTGAAAAGACAGAGAGTAAGGAGAGCATATTTTCACATTGTTGTGGTATAATTGATGTCTGTAAAATGGTTGGAAGGCTTGTTAGTGCTTTGTATCGAGAATAATGTGATAGAGCATAAAGCTGTGTGATGGTATGGACAGCACAGGAAACTAGTACTCTTCCAAGTTTTAAACAGTTCAACAGAAACTGTTACCCACTGACAGCTTAACTAACTTCTTGGGGCATCTGAGAAAATATCAGCATCTGTGAAGCCACTGCTTACAACTCCTGCAAGATAATTCTTATACTATATGGGTATGTTAGATATCTAACTTATTCAAATATACACGTCAAAGTAGTCAAACCGGGTTCTTAGTGTGAAAGTTGCTATTCAGATCCATCCACAGAGAAGTGGTTAGGTTTTACTGCTGTGTATTTAAAATGCACGTTCTTGGAATTGAAATTTTTAATGATTCTGCAGGCTAGTGAATGGCTTAATTACTATTCAGGGACCAAGTTGGACTGTAGGTGCTCTTTGGGAGATCACCGAGTTCTTGAAACCGTGTCTTGTAAAAATAAACAATGAAGCTCATGTCTGTTCAGCTTCATCTCTGCGTGTAGCTCCGAATGTCTCAGCATGCCTGATGCTTAATTTCCTAATGTACTGTTTTATTGTCCCAAGTCATCTAAGTTTCAGTCAATTTTAGCTGCAAGTCTGAATCACGTACTTCTGATTGTGGAAAAAAGGTCTGTAATGGTTGACCTCCTTTACACTTCTAAATCATGTCAGGATCATTGCAATTATTTTAAAACCATATCACATGGATTGGAGTCTATTTTAGCCCATGTCACTTGGAAATCTTTTCAGCCCTTTTTCTGAATAGTTTTTTTGATGTGCTAATAGTAAAATGTGGCTGTCATTTTATCGTTATTTATTAACACTTCAGCAAGGGCTTGTTGGATATGGGAAGATGCTATACACATCCAAGCTTTACACTCAAACAAATAAATTTCCAGTCTTGTTTGCAGTGCTTTCTCCCTGCCAAATTCCTGACTGCTGTACTTTATTTTTACCTTTATTTCCCCACCCCCCCCAGATGGTGGAGAGCAGTAGTATTTGTTTTTGTCAAATTAATAGGAGGTAAAGTGGTGAAGGAGGTTTAAATCAGTTTGCATTCTGTATTATAAACTGTTCTGTTTACCCCAGTGTGATTTTGAAATCCAATTCAATACTTATATTGGAATAATTTAATTTATATGCCAACTATTTTAATTTTGCTCATTTTTAGCTAAACATAAAGTACCTTTGAATTGGATCTGCTTTTATGTGTACCAACCTTTAGAATATTTTTATAGAGGAACTTTTCTGTTTATGGTTCAAAATTATAACCTGAAAATGCACTGTAAGGGACATAAAAGATGCACTAAATCAGAGGATTTACTATACAGTGTTTCTAATATGGTTTTTTTGTGTTTCTGGATGTTTTATAACATTCAACCCGACAAATCTTTGTCATTTGAGTCTTCAAGGCATTACTGGATTACCCCCATTTGCTGCTGCTCCCTTCCCCCAGCCATCTGAAGCTACCAAATACTGCTCAGTTTGCTCTCTGAGCTCTGAAGAACTGAGAAGCTTTGACACAAAATTACAAGTAAGCTTGATCTGGAGCGTGCATGTAGTTGCCCTTATCTTTTCAGAGCAGGAAAAAGCTTTTGGTCAGCTTTTTCTTATCTCTCCAATGATTTAGCAATTTTTCAAGCATTGGGGTTTCAACAGCCTCTTTTCTTCTAGTGCTCAGGGATGAGTGCTCTGATTTGTCTGAATTTGTCTTCCTTCCCCCCTGAAGTAAAGACCAAAGTCTTTCAGTGATCCTTCTCCTTAAGTAGTGTGGTTTTCTTGTGAGACAAGTTATGTTCAAATATGTGAAAGAAAACAAAAATATGAATGTTGTGATGTAGACACCTGTTTTTATACATCAGTGTCTGTAGTCATACTGGAAGAAACAGTCTGATATCCTGGGGCTTAGGGGTGCCACTGTGTTTCTAACATTTTTTGGAGAGCAGATTGTAAAATCCCTTCCACACACTCCAGCCTCATATGGGAAAAAGGAAACACACTCCCCAAAAATCATTCTTTGTGCAGGTTATTGAGTGTAAAGTTGTTAGTGTAATGGAACATCATGTTTTTTACCACAATGAAATAGGTTTAACAAATGCACAAGCTTAGTTGTCAGTTTACTGAAGTGGAAATTATATGTAAACCTAGGTATGTGTCTCATTAAGTGTTACTAATTTATAATGATCCATGAAAATACTGATTTTGTTGTTACTGTTGATGGGGTTTTGTTTTTGCCAGTGGTTTGTTTGTTTAACTTTTCCCAGTATGATCCAGGGATTTTTGATTGATCCTACTGTAGAAACAGAAAGAGAATATATAGAAAAAACCCAAGGTGTTTGGGGTTTTTAAATCTTGGGTGCAAATCATAAGAAGTTAATTTTTGTCTCGAAGTAATATTAAGGTGTTTGTTTAGATTCATTTTCCACAAACATGGAAAAGCTTGGCTTAGAGAGCCTCTGTGCAATCATACACATTTGTAGTTAAGCATGTTAAAATAAATAAACTATTTTTGCACATTAGGCATTACAATACAGCTTATATAGCAAGAAGAGAGAAATTACAATAGTGAGAGAGTAAAATAGGGTGGCAAAGTGTAACAAAAGTTATTAAAACAAATAAGCTGTCATTTAAAGTTATTGCTACCCTGCATGCAGTATGGTGTCACATTCCTTCTGAACTCTTGCTTTTCTTCTTACTTGTTCATGACTTCTCTAAGTGTTCTTAGCCGTTCACATCTACCAGTTTTCATCTCTAGCTTTTTATTCAGTAGTTTTCCATTTTGTGTAGACATTTGATGTAAAGTTGTATACATTTTAGGGAATTATATTTTTGAATTTTCCTTTATATCTTTTTTTCCTACGTCATTGCATGTAGCTTTCAGAGATCACGAGTGTTTTCATATTAAAGTGCTTTAGGGGGATCACAGACTGCAATTACTTTCCTGCTGCGTGATTTACATAATCTGCAGGTGTATAGATGTGTGACAAAGCTCATATTTAGCACAAGGCAAGACTTCTTGGATGTTAACATGGGCTTTTTTTTTTTTTTTTTCATTTAATATAGGAGCATAACTTATATCACTAAAATACTGCATGTACCTCGCCTCCTTCACTTAGAACATTCAAAACTTCTTAAAATTTTAGTAAGGAAGATCCCCTTCTTTCTTTAGTTTAGGATTTTGAGGCTGATACATTAAGCAACCGGAGACTGTAGTATTCTTATCTCTCTAATATATCCTAGATCTGTATTTACCTGTCTGGCAGTAACAGCTCTGAAGCAATCAGCCAAATACCTGTACTGGATCAGGTACTCGGTGTGGAAATGATACTTTCACAGGACGTAAGGGGCTACCCTGTGTTTGTATTGATTTTTATTATTTATCTGATTTAACAAATTACACACAGATTTTCAGTTATTTCAGGAGGGATGACAGGATGAAAGGGAAGTTCAGTGGCACGTGTTTATTTTAGTTCCTATTCTTCTTTTGAAAGAACCCAATTATCCAATTGGGATGACAGGCTTTAGTTTTCAGCCCTCCCATATACTTCTGGTCTGTGTGTCTGTCTTGCTTTCCTAAGTAAGGCTTTTAAAGTTTGTGGGTCATTTTAGAGGAATTCAGACCGTAGCCAGGTAGCCACAGTTGAAAGAGCAGCACAATGTATTAAAATAGGCCCGGCTTTTGCTCTCAAATATTTATTCATGTGATAGTTTGTTTTTCTGGCAGATCAAGATACAATCTGGTTTTGGAGAACAACCAGATTAGATTTTTTCCATCCTTCCTAAAGCAAAACAAGCTTTCCCTTTTAAGAAATAACCTTGAGTTTCTCATTTATGTAAAATGTTCTCAGTTGCTAACAGGTTAATTTTTTTAAGTTGTGGCGTTTTAAAAATCTGACACTATTCTACCAATGATATTCTCAATAAATCTTTCAACGTGGTATGTGTTTGCTAAGGAGGAAGGAAGAATACTGCATAGGATCAGAATGTTTTTGTTAGTGACAAAATGTTTTATAAGAGGACAGTACTGATTCTGAATGTTGAAGCGTTTTAAATACAGTGTCTTTGTTAGTTTTGTCTACTGCTGCTGCTGGCAGGGAAGGGTAAAGTAAAAGTGCTGTGGCTCACAAGTAAAGTTGAGCACTCCTTACTTCTCTCTTCTTGCAGTTCATGTGTGAGGCACTACACAGAAAATGTAGCTCATAGCTCTGAGAGAGATGGGTTGTCTGGTTCTGCTGATCTTTCCTAGTGTGGGTTGGTTTGTTTTGCTTTGTTTTGGTTTTGTTTTTACCCTTGGGTCCTTCCTCTCTCCGTTTTCTCTAGGAAGGGAATGGATCAGGCTGGAGAATGTGCTTTGTTCCTGCAATTGTAGAGTAAGGACTAAATGCACTGTTGGTGCCATCACTCTGCCTGTTTCCCACTCCTGATCCTGTGTAGTGTTGACAGGAATGATGATAAAAATTTGCTGTCCCTTGACAGGATGAGACAGTCAGAAACATAGCTTACAGTTTATATTCTCTGCTGCTTGAATTATGTCCAGCAAGAAGACAGAATTTGCCAAGAATGGAGTAGTGCTTGAACTATAGTATTTTTAGGCATAAATATATGGTGGAGTTGTTGTTTTTAATCTGGTTGCTCCATTTAAAATATTTCTTTTATTTAAGAAAATGTGTCATGGAAATGCCTTTTGACAGTTGTTAGGATCGTTTGTTCTTAGGACTTCTGCTGCTGTCACTGCCCTCTTCAACAGGAAAATAATTTCTGGGTCTTTTGAGACAGTCAGAGCCTTTTATGTAAATTTATTTAAGATAAATACTTACTGTTTGTCATTATTATAATAGCAACAAGGACTACTATTGCACAACGAGAGGAGAGCAGAACTCCCCTACTGCAACCTTGCCTAATTAGGTGAAACTTGATCTAGCCTATCTTGTTCCTGTCACAACTGTGGCCTGTCTTGTTTCTTTAGAACATCTTATCACTGCTCGTCATTACTGCCTGAATTCATGTGCCAATAGACCAAAAATACTCCATTTACATAGTTTTTCACGGTAGTTGATGCACAGAAACTGTTATTAGGTTTTAGCTTTACACAATATTTTTATATTCACTGCTGTTTACAACTGGCCCCATGAAGAATATTTTAAGGATGGTTCTTCAGAATATTGTAAAAACATCAAAAGGGAAATCTTGGCTACCAAAAAAGACTGGACTTAACTCTAAACAGTGGACGAAGGACAGAATTACACACAAGAAGGTGGGATAACACTGTTTTTTGTTTATTTGCTGTAATCTTAAGCGTTTTTGGCTTTCTTTTTGTAAAACTGAACAGTGACTCTTTATAACGGATTAGGCTTTGTGTGTATGTGACACATTTTTACTTGAAGATCAGGGATTATTGCCTTATATGAGTTTCTTCTGTATATGAAATGTCGGAAATCTTTTGTTTTACTTTGCTATAGCTTGATTTATTATTATTATTAATAGTGGTTTTTGATGGAACCAAAATTGGCATCTGAGTGTAAAACAATGCCACCTTAAAACTAAAGAAATGTGTTGGAAAGAGTTATTCTACTCTTATGGAAGGAAAATTCTGCTGGCTTGCCTGTTGAATCCCCAGGGATGTATTCCCTTTATACTTAGTATTTTTTTACTGAGCCAGATAACATCTTTACATCTAAGATTGAATGGTTGGTATTCCCTGAAAGCAATGCACTAAACAATCAGTATTTTGTTAATACTTCCTGCTTAGTGGGAGAAAGCTGTGGCAGTACCTTGTGCATTCACTCTATTGAAAAGAAAAAAGAAAGAATAGTACTGGTTCCGTTTGCAACGCTACATATGGTTGTGTGTCTATAGATTTTGTAGAAATTGTTCCTTGTTTGTAAAATGAAAACATTATGTTCAGTGCTGCAAATCACCTTTATTATTTGACAAAAACCGTGATCTTTAGTAAAAATACTGTTGGTTGGTTTTGGTTTGGTTTGTGGTTTACTTTTCTGTTTGATGGGGTGGCTTTTTTCATTTTTTTGTTGAAAAGTTTGTAAAAGAAAAGATACAAATGCCTGTCTTTGTATCCTATGCTTTTTCAGTGGGATGACTTTTCAATGCAGTAGGTAGGTCAGGCTTTTCTGGAATTCAGTGGATTTTGGATGACTTTGCTGTAGCTGTTGACAAGGTCAAACCCAAGACTGTAGAAACATCAGCACCTCCCTGTCCTTATCCTTGGCCAAAATATTTTTAATAATTTGAGAACATTCAGTTCTGTGATACAAATTCAGTGGGACACTTTTGTTGCATGTGGATTTTGAAGATTGTTTTCTTTCAGGAAAATTGACTCAAACCCCTGTACTGAGCTCTGTTCTTCAGCTTTGCCTGGTGTTGTCAGACTGAGCTTTCTTTCCAAGTAAATTGCAGTGTTGCTAATGCCAATGTGCAGAAAAATTTGAATAGGACTTTGCTCCATATCCCCACCTAATAAAAGTAAAATACTAAATCTTTTGTATTTCTTACCTGTCATCTGGTTCTTGAGTCTTGGTGGAGGGTGTTGGTTTTTTGTAGAGTTTGGGGGTTCGGCGGGTTTTGTGTGTGTATGGGTTTTTCTGGTTTGGGTTTGTGAGTGGTTCTTTAGTTTGGGTGGGTTGTTGGTTTTTTTTTTTTAAGCTTTTCATTTTAGTGAAAGCAACTTTTTTTTTTCCTGACTGGAAAGCTGAGATTATTATGTAATAAAAGGATCACTGAAGCTGAGTCATCTTGAATTTGTTTAGTTTTGGTTTTAATTTATTGCCAGTTCACCCGCCTGCAGTGTGAATTTTACAGCACTACAGTTGTGTTGTTCTTCAGCCACATTTTCCTTAAAGATTTGGAGAGCAAAATATTTAGGAATATTTTTTAACATGTTATTCATCAGTTGATGAAATGGAATGGGCAGTTTATACTTTAGAACTGTTGTACCAAGCTTGTGATGCATTTGGTGCATGGCACGCTGCTTACCCTGTCAGATATGAAAGATTTAGACCTCTGAACGTTAGCAGTAATTTACGTGTGTGATGCTGTACAATGAGATGCATTTCTAGTGCCACAGTGATTCCTCCTTTCTCTTCCATGGAGGCTGTGGGGCCACACCTGACCTTGTACTGGGGGTCCCCACTCTGAACCATTTAGTTTGGAAGACCCTGACCTGAAGATGCTAAGAATAAAACTGTGAGCATCCTGTTCATATTTTATGAAATAGAGCTATTGGAGTTTTTGGACTAATGGAAATATCATTGCACCAGTGCAGCTTCGTTTTGATCTGGAGTCTTGCTGTCTGACCTTCTGACTTTCCTGTGTATTAGAAGTGTTTTGTGCATTTGCAAATGCAGCAACTGGTGCAGTTTTTTGAAAGTTTGATAGGAATCTATTATTTAAGGAATTCTCTTATTTATGGGCCTTAACGGCTACTAAAATACTTATAGTAGGACTATTTGCTAGTTTCTTAAATAGATGTTTTGTTTTTTGGTTTGTTTTTTTTTTTACTTTTTAATTAATAATCAGAACAAAATTTTGCCAGCTGATTTTTATTTGTTTGTTTCAAGGTACTTTAGATAAATCTCATTGAAACTAGGCAGGCAGTACTAGATGAGGTTTGTCATTCTAAGATTCACAGAAAAAAAAAAAAATTCCAGAAGATAAAAGCGTATCGTTAAAGATGTCAGCAAGTATCAAAAAAAGCTCTGGAACTTCTTCAGAGCTGCTTGATTTGAAGATCAGTCTTCTGCTCTTAGTTGATAGATGATAAGACCCATTTCCAATAACCCTATAACAAATCATATAATGCTAATTTGCAAGGTAAGAACTTATGTATTGAGTTGTCATGAACATGGTAAGGGGTTTTAGGACATCCAGCATCAACTGGTTAGAATAGTCTTCAGCTTCCACCTTTTAATCATAGTTGTGTATCTCATGAAAGATAGCATATGGCCCACTGTCTTTTAAACAGTGAAAGAAAGCAAAATTTCTAAGCCTTGTTTTGGGAAGAATTTTTATTCTAAATGTGCTCAGGAAGAACTTGTCAGTATACCTAGAATTATCCTTGTGTTCCAAAGTATCTTACATGGTAACCTGTGTCTTGACAGTCCTTTGGTAGAATTATTTGCGTAAAGGAACAACAACAAGATCTCTTGCTGTTTCTCCAGATGTAGCAATTTGGGAATCAAGCCAACAGATAATATGATGCAGGGATGTTGAATTCATTCTGTAGCAAGTGCCAAATTATATTTTCCACCAGAAAACATCACAAGAGGCATGTTTTATAGATTTCCCTAACTTCAGGCTGTGTTGCTTTAGCTGATGATCATAAATATTGTACTTGGACAGATATTCTTCTAAAATAATAGTTTTATATGTAATGCAATCTCTTTGTTTTTTCAGTTTGTCCCTTTTGAGCTATACTAATTTTTCCCTTCTGCAGCCACAAGTTTGCAGCTCACCTTTTAAATTTATCTAAATCTCAGCTCCTGCTTGAGTTTAGCAGAACCATCTGAATCTAAACGAAGGCATTTCAGTGTTGTGACAAATAACAAACAGGTTCTTTAAAGATAATGTCTGGAGATCTGGCAGTGGTTCACTCCCGTGGATTGACTATGACTTCTAATTTAGCAAAATGTAGTCTAAAATGTCTAAATGATCATGTCTTAGGCAGATGATAGAAACTTAACATTTGATAGGTCGGTTGGTTTTTTAGCCCTATTGACACCTTGCTTCTCACAGCCTATAGAGTTGATGGGTTGTTTTTGATGTTTACACAAGTGAACTTTTAGTTGCTATTGTTTGCATTAGGTGTTGTTTTCCTAGAGCTCTGGAAGTCTTTCAGTTAACTACTACATGGCTTTCATTTAATAGTTTGTGGATCTGTCTTGGTGATGATAGTTCTGTTCCCTTCCTTTAGCAAACTGTTGGCTTATTTCCCTGCCCTGCAGAAAGCCTGCCACTGTGGGAGTAAGGGCCTTCAGTTTCCAGGTTTACAACTGATGCTGTAGCTCTTTTTCTTTCAAAGAAAAGAAAGTGTTGTAAGTATCCCTTCAGCAAATACATATCAGGTAGGTGTAGGTTTTTGAAATAATCTGAATCCTGTTGAACACCTGCTGTCCCATATGACAGCTCGTGAAGGGAGCAAAGGCAATAGTCCTGGAAGTCCTGAGAGGAAATCTCTGTGGTTCTGTCAGTTCTTTAAGCCATCACAACATGTAGGCCTTAAACAAGATTTCCTTACATTTTTATAGGATTTTTCTTTTAAATCTGTATTTCTACATTTCTATAAGAGGAGTTAAATCCTTATGGGGTTGTTTTTGGGTTTTTTTTTCCCATAATTAAAATTATTTCTGTGCTTCAGCAAGAGAAGTAATTTTATGCACCATTATTGTCTGACAAGTTCCTGGCTGTGTTTTTTATGGGCAGGCTGTCTAGTGCAGAGCATGGTAAAGGTGGATCCCAAAGTGGATATTTTTTTTTTTTTCCCAGTGACTGCGAAATAGGAAGTTAATATATGTAGTGTATGAGCTGATGCAAAAAAAATGCTTTTGTGACATAAGTATATTGAAGTACACTTAGGCAACATGAAATTTTCAGATCTGATCAAAATCAAAAATGTTGACCATAAATAATGTGAGCTTGTTTATATTTTTGGGTAATTTTATGGAGGCTTCAGTTTGTCACTAGTAAAATTTAAGGTTTTAATGTTAGTACCCCATAGATGAATACTTTACATTTTTACTGTCCGAGATGTACTCTCAATTTTGTGGATTCTTTTGCAGGCCATATGGAGGCAGTTGGCTTCAAATTTGAAAGTATAGTAAGAAACTCTTGGTTTCACAAGTCTACGTTTTGGCAGAAAATTTTGCTCATATTTGTATTCCTTGTAAAGTGAAGTCTGTTGGTTGTACTGCCTTTGTGAATTTTACTAATACAGTCAAAAGTGTCACTGGGCTTTAAATTTTGTCCTGAACTTGAAGTTTATACAGCGTGAATGTGAGTAGGATGTGAGGAAAGGTGTTTGGAAATATAGAAATTGATTGCAGTTATTTCTCACCCTATACACAGGGAAGGGAAACGAGATGTTGTTAGAGGAAAGAAATCTCCTGGTGACAACCACAGTAATTGATAATATATTTGCTGTATGTCTTGATGCTCTTATTTGAAATAAGATGCAGAAGCATACTGCAAGAAATTTCAGCTTCAGATTTATTTTTTAAAATAACAGCTTCATTCTGAAGGTAAATAATTATCAGAAAAAGCATGCTTGTGGATAACTTGTTGATTAGATGAATTTTAAATGTTTCTTACTAATACAGAGAAGTGAAATTGTTTAATCTTACTACTGTTTCTCTGGGGTTTGGACATAATAACATCAGAGATTTATTTGGGATTTGTTTGTTCGGAAATCTCAATAGTATAAAGAAATACTTGTGACTTGAGTCATGAAAGTATCTTTAGATGGCTTTAATTCAAACACTTCTGTATTTATAATTTCATAGTCTGTTTTTCTTCATGTAATTGCTTAAAGCTTTACCTGATTAAGTCTATAATCATGAAAAGGAGCTGTGTTCATACTACAACAAAAGTTAAAACTCTGTTTTAATGCTTGACATGTACAACTACAATTTCTACAGCTGTAGCTCATGGAAGTTTTTGTATAATGGCATGAATTCAAGGCAGGTAAACTTACATGAGATAATTGATAACTTGTAAATTTTTTCTGACCATTCTGTCTGCAGAGTTGTGCATATTT
Organism: Pardalotus punctatus; assembly: GCA_013400915.1. Classification (NCBI taxonomy): domain Eukaryota; kingdom Metazoa; phylum Chordata; class Aves; order Passeriformes; family Pardalotidae; genus Pardalotus; species Pardalotus punctatus. The sequence goes on along the minus strand of VZTX01029072.1, from coordinate 63,829 downwards.
ATATATCTCATCACCAAAGGGATGATTTATCTATTCACATTTTGCTTGTGTCTCATTCTATAGTTTTTCTAGTAGCTGAAATCCTTAGTCTTACTCGAAGGTCATATTTGATTGATGGAGCTGTGAAATTTCAGTAAGAGATGGGTTTGGAATTTTCAAACTGTTGTTGTAGCACCTTGAATATAGCAAACTACTGGGACTCCCAAGTTAGCAAAATCAAGGACAAAATTTGTTAAAATTCTTGGGAGATACTGAGGGTTCTACTGTTCAAGAGAGATTCACTTTGAAAGTCTTCACTGTTGGTTCTCATTTTGGAGTTGTAGGCACCACTAAAACCACTGAAATGGCAAAGCACAAGATCATGCATGTATGTTTTGGAACTCTTGGCTAGGGGAAAATGTATGGTGAAAAGATAATGCCTTCCACTTCCTGTGAAACAGAAGGAATGAAGTTGACATTTCTATCAGAAATTGTTCTGTACTTTACATTCATTTTGTGTCAGCCTTGTACTTGAAATGTCTGTTCACTCTTTACTAGAAGAGAAGGGTTTTTTGTTTGTGTTTTTGTTGTTCATTTATAGCATGAAATTTCTAAGCTGGTTTAAAGACAAAAAAAGGCAAAGGGAGAGTCTAATATGAGTAAACAGTAGTGTGTGAATTCAGCCATATTGAATATCCAGTATGTTTATAAAGTACAGTCATATGCTTGATGATTCTTAAATTGACAGAAGTTATTTTAAAAAATTCTCTATTACCCACTATACCTTTAATATCATGTAGGCATTCTAAATTTGGGTAATGAGAGCAACTGACAGCACAAAGAGAAATTAATGGTTTTCATTTTCTTGGGATGCAGGGGTGTTTTTCTTAACCTTTGGTTTGCTGCTTGAGTGATCTTGCTTCTAAACTTTCCTAGATGTCTTTCTGTTTTAAATTATGGACATAAAATTATATGCAGGAAGAGTAACGATCCTCAGATCAGTCTTTACCAGGAGCTCTTGTTTTGATTGGAAACACAGGGTTTAGTTTAAAAATGGTTATATGTAAAATAAAAAGCCAGCTGAGTGATTCCCCATCTTCATACACTCACTGTTTTTCTAGTTGCATACATCAATATTACTTTTAGAAAAGAATCTTAAACTTGTTTTCAATTCCAATGTTTCAGCATGTCCTGAAATAGTACTTATTTGGTTCCTTTCTGATAACTTAAATAACTCAATTTGCTGCAAGTAGGGTATCAGGAAATACCTACTTATATGGACTGTGTTGTTGTTTTTACAATAAATATTGTTATCAGCTGTCTGACTAAGTAAATTATCCTGGGCATAAGGCAATGGAGGTGTGGGTGTACAATTTATTTCTTAAGCTGCAGCATTTCAGGCCTCGACAGCATAAGGTATTAGGTGGGTGCGATGTAGTTCTTGTCTCCACAAAAATTGTTAAAGAGGATTTAATTAAATGCGTGCCTAATTAATTTCCAATACTAGCTGAAGATGAAAAAAAATTTGCATTTTTTTTCAGTAAGATTGTGGAAAAACAGTGAAGCAAAGACTTTGTTCAGCAGTTGGAATTTTGGCTTTCTAGACTAAATCATAGCTAAGAATCAACATGCTACACCAGCTGTTTTTGTAGTGGTGGTCTAGTTTTATTCCAGTCATAAGTAATTTCATTGTACTGGGGGAGTGCCACTGAAATAGCAAAACTCAAGTAGTGAAGTGAAGGTGGATTCTAGGACAGCCTGGCCAAGCTCATTTAGAACAAAGGCCATCAGACTCATTTGAAAGATGATTTGTTTCCATATAGTTGTGTGTAAGGCATTTAGTTGTAGCCCAGTGGGATCTCTCTTGTGGTGGACAAGTTGAATTGCATCTCTGTTCACAGCTCTTGGAATCTTGGGTAGGGATGAAGAAAGCAAGGAACTGGACAGTTACAGAAGTTTAAGGAGACAAATCAATATTTATCTCACTGACAGCATTTTTCAGCATATTAATGACTTAGACTCATATCTGATGTTTTTTTAGCCAGAACAGCAAAGGAGGATCTCCAGGGAAAATAATGAGGTCGCTTGGCAGGTGCATGTAGGGCATGGTGAACAACACAAAAGAAACCATAAAACCACCTGTTAAACAGATGGAGAGTAGAAACAGGTGTCAAGGGCCAATTTGACATAAATCTCTTGATAGAGAGTGGAAAGTGATAAGAAAGAAGATTACACTTCCCAATGGGGAAATGAAACCAAATAAATTGTGCTTATGAGGACTGATATGGAAAGGCAACTGGGTCAAGACTGTTAGCATGAAGGGTGATTTTTGCTGTGGTAGTTGTCATGAGTGAAAAAGGCACACCAGTGAAAAGTTGGGAAACTTTTTTTGCAAGTTTGCAAACTGAGAGCATCAGCTGGACCACTTTATGGGAAAAACACCTTTCTCTGTTTTACATATGGTACAGGAAAAGTAGAGATAAATCTGAGACGTGAGACTGAGGAAATGGTTTGTGTTCAAAGATGTCTATCTATACTAGAGCTCAGGGGGATGGGTACCTGAGTGTTATGATGAATGAGATCTAGGGAATCATTGGAGAAACATGACTAAGGACTGTTACAGTACTGTGGGACTTGGACTGACAGCTAGGCATTCGTAAGAGTTGATTGAAGATTGCCAACACTTCAGTTTCCTTAGCAGGAGATCAGGTCTAGATAGATAAAATTGTCATCACTGTGGGCAATATCTATTGAAATTTTTGTAGGTGACATTCTGTTATAGAAAGAGATGAGATAATAATTGAGGAAAACGGACTTGTAGATTTATCCCTGTTTTCTGCCTTCTTTAGAAACTGCAGGGATGATAAAATGTGTCCTTTAAATAATACAGGAAGTATGGTTTGAAGAGGGAATAGATAAAGGGGAGACATTATACTAAGAAGAACATGTACAACTATTAGACAAGGATCTGTTGAGCAGAGATTTGGGTAGAGTACTGATTCTCAGTCTGTCCTAGGAGGAGGTCATCTGTCAGCTGAGAGATGCGATGACAATAGTTTTCAAGGCAGGTTGGGAGGTTTGCTCTACCTTATTTTGTATGGAAAAGACCTGAAATATGATGGGATACACTGGAGTTCGCAGGAAGGTTAAAAAAAAAAAATAGTGAAGAGAGATGAGAATTCATGGAAGTTGGAATAAAGCCATTTTTAGCAGGAGCTGTAGAGGAGAGGAGGAGAAGTGTGAGGTTTGGAGCTTGATGTTAATTGTGGAAAAAATACATGATTTAAAATCCCTGAGGTGATTTACTCCTGAGTGGAGGTTGATCCTGTTGTGTGACACTGTATTCAGATATTAAAAGCCACGAATGATTAAGTGAATTGAGAGATGATCAGAGAAATGCTACAAAATGGTTAGGATCACAATTTTACAAGATTGGTTTCTCATTTTAAATTCATTTCTAAATAGGAGCAGCTGAATAAACCTGAGAATTTATCAGTCCTCCTGTGTCCTAATCTTTGGCTAAGAATGTGGTCTTTTTTTCGTAAAACTGGTTTTGTTTAGTGGGTATACTTGGGTATTTCATGTGTATGCTTCACTTGTGTTCTTCAGCAATAAATTTCCAGGCCCCATCAATGCTTATTTGTATTTTATCACTTTGTAATACCTCTGATTCTTACTCCATTCCCACCACAAAAAGGGACAGCTACGATGCTGACTTGAAAGTCTAATTAATATTGCAGTAAATTAATGTTCAATATTTTGAGTCTTCTTGTGTATGTTTCAGGATATTTGTTTTGCAGAAGAGTGTTTCAGTTCCTTTAGTATTACTCAGACAACCTGTTATAAATAAATCCTTACTGAAGTTTCCTTGAGGAGTGTTATGCCAATAATTGGCTGCAGCACCTTGCTTCCTCATTAGTGAGATACTTTTCCCTGGGTGAAACTGTGACACCCCGGTTTGCAAAGACAATGCTGATGCACTCAGCTGAAGGAGTCAAGTGGTGTGATTCAGGTACTTTGTCCTGGTGTTGCCAAGGGGACTGTGAGTTTATGTATTTCTTGAGATAGGAATTTGTGGAGAATTAGTCGACTGAGATAAATAGGATAACTCACACCTACAAGGCTTTTCTTTCTCTTTCAGTTTGTCTGCAGGAGCAGATATTTAATCTTGAAGACATTAAACAAGTTTTCTGGGTCAGTGTTACTTTTACAGCAATAAGGAAATCAAAACTTACAAACGGTGTAAAATTATATGATGTTAAGACATCCTATATATCCTTTCATACCAAGAAAACGGGTCTTTCACACAGATGATTAGGAGGCAGTAAACCCAGGGTCTCTTGGTATTCTCAAAAAGTTTCAGAATCTTGGGTTTTGTTTTGAAACGGCTATCAAGTGTTATGGTGAAACTGTTTAGAATACTGGCACTAATAACTTTCTTAAACCAGTGGTTTTTTTATTTTAAGTTCCTTAATTTACTTACATATTGCAAGTTCTTTAAATTTAACTGCAGAGGAAAAAAGGAAAGAGGAAAAAATGTGTTTTCTATTACCCCTGTGGCTAGAAGAACTAGGGGGTTTAAATAGTGGTAAGGAAAACTTCAACTAGACTTCAAGAAACTTCCTCTTGCACAGGAATCCTGGATTTCTGGGGTGGATGGCTTAGGGAAGTGGTGGAATTTCCATCATGAAAGGCTTTTCAGAACAGGTTAGACAAGCATTTGTGCAGAATAATACAGGTATAGTTTATCCTGCCTGAGGCCAAGAGACTGCATTAGATGACCTCTTAAGGCTTCTTCTAAGCCTGTTGGTTTACGTTCATGTATATGACTCTTTCTTCTTAAATACCAGGTCAAATTCCACTAGTAGATTCCACATCAGATACTTGTTATATGAGAGGTTCCACAGCCACTGCTTACTGAGACTATGTCTGAATCTTCTGTTGGGAGAACAATAATGTTTTGAGCTGTTTACAGTAGGTGGTTACAGGCGTTTTCATTACTATCTGTTGGCTGCATCCTGTAGCTTCCTCCAGTTTGTAATATAGCTTTTACTATGGCTTCCTTTATGCTGCTCTTGGGAAAACTTGGGGGTGAATTCTGGTATATTTACAGTTCTGGTTGACTGCTTCTTGTGTTGAAGTGTAGGTACTTGAAAACTTCAGGACACAGCATGCAAACTTGGCAGGCTGAGGGAGAGTAGAAACTTGGACTGAAATAGCCTGGAGGACTGACGAGACTGAGAGCTTGAAGCCTGGGCTTTCTTGGAATTTGTCCTATGTCTATTTCTAAAGCAGACAGACTGCTCTCACTCAGTATCTAGCTGTTATTAATGTAAGTCTCCAGTCTGGCTGATGTATGTGTCCCACAGATAAAAGTATTATGAATGTTTTGAAGAGTTGCCTATGCAAATCGAAGCACAACTTTTATTTACCTGGAGAGTAGTGCTCATTTAATGAAGGGCTATTACTAGGTTCAGAATGTGACGCCACATTTTATTTATGGGAAAGATCTGGAAGAACTTTCTTTGCAGGTGAAGTTACTCATTTTATCATGTTATTTAGGGATGCTTATTGTTATGGTATCTTTTGCCGTCTAAAACATCATGTTCTCTCTTTTCCATCCCCGTGAGTTTGCAGAACAGCATTGTGACTACAGATGGGAATCAAGGTGCAGAGAGAATGGATAAAATTATTAGTTTAATTTTAAGCAGGAGCTTAGGATCAGGTGTCTTTCAGAGGATTTGGTGCATTTTAGGAATACTTGCCTTTGAGTACATCCTGAAGCTTCTGGTTACTTTGCCAAAGTGTATATTTCTTTTCAACATTTAAATGCTATGATTTCAAGCATCTAACATAGCTGAAACTTCTTCCTTTCCTCCCAGCCTTATTTTCAGACAGAACTAAAGCATTTCAACTCAAGCTTTTATTTAAAAAAAAATAATTTAAATAGTCAATTCAATGTACTGTCAGAAAAAATGAACACAAAGGGCTAAATCTTTGTCAAAGTTACAGGAAGCTAAAAACTGCTTAGGAGCATGGTAACTAATCCTAGGCATACATTTCCGTTTACAGAGGGAAAAAAATTACCCATAATCTTATTTTTGTCCTTTTTTTTAACATTCTGCTACTTTTCTTTTTATTTCTTTCAGATGATATTAACTGTGTTTCTGAGCAACAATGAGCAGATTCTGACAGAAGTTCCAATTACACCAGAAACAACCTGTCGCGATGTAGTGGAGTTCTGCAAAGAGCCTGGAGAAGGAAGCTGCCATCTGGCTGAAGTATGGCGTGGAAATGGTAAGTAAAATGTTCACTGGAAATGGATTTTAATATGAGTACCAATTATAAAAAAAAGACTGACTTCTCAATACTAATTATTTCAATTACATATTGTACTCTAGTTTTTTTTCTTCTTGCAGACTTTGACACAAAGCATGGTAATTCAATAACTGTAGAGATTAATGTATTTCTTGACTCTTTTTGTCTCTTCTGTTTTCTTCCTCAGCATGAAGTATTTGATAAAATGCATGTGTAAGGTCTGTTAGTGTTCTGTATTTCTGTTTTTCTAATAGGATGGAGAGTATTTAAATGACAATAGGAGACCTCATGATGATTTTTTTTATAGTCAGTGGGTGCAGATCACCACCTGCATTCTTTCCAGTCTATTTCCTTGCTGTTCAGTGTGTGAACACAAGCTGAAATTTAAGAAAGGGTATAGAGTTTTTTTTCCTTCTGTATCATGAATAGCAGGTGTTCTGCAGAGAGCATCGTGCCAGAATGGGACATAGTTAGTATCTCTAGCCTATTCATGAACATTTCTCCTCAAAGATTTGACAGCCTCTCTTGGGGCAGGTAGTAGTGTCCGTATCCTATTTGTATTGCAATTATTATTTCACAGAATAATGAGGCAAGCTTTTTTTTTCAGGAATGTGTCAAAATTCATGCATGATAGGTTCTTTTTTTTGGATGGATTCTTGCAATTGCATGTAGTGCAAGCCTCCAGGTTATACTTTATCAATATGTGGATGTAAGTAGAATTGCTGCGTGGGTGAGGATAAGAGACATGTTCATAGAATTATAGAACAGGATCATGGAATGGTTTGGTTTGGGAGGGACCTTACAGATCATCTAGTTCCAATCTCCCATGCTTACCTCTCAGTTACTGACATGACCCCTGTTGAATGTCATTTCTTCTGCATAAAGACTGATGAGTTCATTACTTGATACTGAATACTTAAATTTTGCACAGAGGTGTTTTATTTTGATTGGGGCCTTTTTGCCAGACAGACACAACAGATGTTATTCAGATGTCTTTGGAACTTCTACTTATTGGCAGTCTAGAATATTTTCCTCCTAGGAAAACTATGCCTCATCTTTGTCAAAACTGTTCTAAGGCGTTATAAAAGGAAAAGTTACCTCAAGAAGTCATTTCCTACCTGGATGGAAACTCAGAGTTTAGTCAAGAGTGAACAGGGGAAAGGTTAAAAATTGTATGCCTGCAATTCTAGGAATACAAAGTCAGTACACGCTTGCTTAGAAAACTTGTCTTTAAAGATAGAACTTGAAGAACGGTTAAAACTTTTTCAAATTGGAAATTTAGATTATGGAGTCTATGATGCCAAGTGCATGACAGATTTCTAAAATGGATCTCCAGACTTTAACGACACTCAGATATTCTGAATATTTTTCAATCACTTGTCTGTGAAAGTGTAACATACATGGTATTATTTATTCTTCTGCTTTCACAATACTTTGAAGGTGTAATTCTTGAAAAATGTAGGAAAGAATGTTGTCAACTAACTTCAAAGGGTGACTGGAAAGTGGAAAAATGATCCACAGCATCTTCCTGGAACACTTGCACCTTGCAAACCTTGGACCTTAGAAGCACAAGTTTTCTGTGATAACTTTTAAGATTGAGAAAATATTTTATCGGTGGGTGTAATACTTTCTTTCTCAAAGTGTTAGATATCTAAAGCTAAAAGCTTCTATAAAGTGGGAAATAGAATTTATCCAGGAAGTTGCATTGGAGGGACTAAGACTAAATTATGGGTATCTACCCTGAGAATTATCTGTCTTTGATCCCATTAAAGTCAGTGGAGATCTGGATATTACTGTGAATGGAGCAAGGAGATGACTGATTTTAGCTGGTTATTTTCTGTTAATTTTGAGCACTGGAGCTCACCCAGTTTTCTGAAGTGGAGATCTACATACAGACACTTAGGTGTAGGAGGAGAGGCCTGCCCAGAGCTTCTACCTGTTGTTGGCTCTGAGCTTCTTGTAAAACTCACATGAAGGTGCTTTCACAAATGTAGGTTCATTTGCTAAATTCCCAAGGTGATAACTCTATAGATCTATTCCATTGAAAGTGTAGAATAGAAAATACTGGGGAGAATGGAAAAAAAAAATTAAAACACTCGCTTATGTTTCTGGGTCTTTCAAACAGGTTTGTAGTGTCAGCAAAAGAGATAATCCTGCACACTGGTTCTAGGGCTCTCTGACAGGAATTTCAGCACACACATTTATGTCATTGTTCTTAAATGTAGGATACTGCTACAAAATCTGTGACCTCAGCTTCTTGACCCAAAGTCTAGGGTACATAGATTTCTCAGTGGAATGACCTGGGCATAAATATGGTAATTTTTCCTTCTGCTGCTTCTGAGCTAAATTGAACGCTTTCCACTGAAGTTTTTTAAAATAACTTTGCCTGGAGCAGAGATCTGATGTAGAAAACAGGAGTATGAACAGTTAAATGCGACAGTTACAACAACAAACTTTAATGGTTTTGAGTGGGAAGTGTGAAGCAATTTGCAGTAAAACTGCTGCATGTTGTGCCAGTGAAAAAGCATATTTTATCTCTTCTGTTACACTGTCTCTGATCCCTCACCCTTATCCTCAAGAGATCTGCAAGTGTTCTGTCAGAGGACGTTTTGGAAAGTAAAATTCAAAACAAAAGTTAATACAGCAAATCATGGGCTGAAAAAACACATTAGATTTAGTCACACACCATAAGTGGTCTGTTTTCCTGGCAGTCTCTCCATGTGGCACAAATAACAAATTACACCTCTCTCCATAAGAGAAAGCTGTCTACCTGGCCTCGTGTGAATGTGCTTAACTCCCCGCCTCCACAGGTAGCCGCAGCTTCTCTTAGGTAGCCCAGCTGAATAATACATGTCTATTCAAATTAAAAGCCTTGGGGCTGGTGGACTGTAATCTTATCAGGTACAAATAGCAGTTTGCATGCCCAAAAGCCTTTCAAAACTGTATTGCTCTAACAAAATACTGTCTCTTTTAATAATCTTCCTGTTTTGAATGTGTATTACAAGTAAATGAGAAACACCGAATTTTGTTTTTAGAAGATGAGAGACCATTTTTCGTTACTAAAATCCAAAAATTATGTAAGATTTCTACAGTGCAGAGGAAGATTACAGTATCTTAGCTGTTGGAAAACATACACGTTTATTTATTATTGTAGCTTTTATCGGTTTGCTTTTGTGTGACAAAGAAATGGTTGAGGACTTCACAAGAGTTGTAAAATAGTTTAGGTGTTTGCATTAGAGTTAAGAAACTGATTCTTCTCAGAGCTATGTGGCCTAAGCGTTTGGTTTATTCACATTTGATTTTGGTATTTCATTCAATGTTCCCTCTCCAGTTTCTTGAGATGAGTAGTAGTTGAAAAAGTCAATTGCATTTGTGCCTGATTTATCAGTATACTTTGTACCACCATGTGCTTTGTCAGTGTGAAGCTTCTGCTTTTTGCAAGGATTTCTCATGCTGTAACAGGAGAAAAAACCAGAATGTTCTTCCTCATTCCCCTATTATTGCAAATAGCAATCAGTAAGGAGGGTGAAAGAGAAGTGTGATGCCCAGAACTTCAGTATGTTTCAAGGGAGAATTGATTTCTACCTTTAAATCCACCCAGTACTGAATTACTCAGTTCATTTACACCTGGAATGCCCTTCAGCAATTGGTCATAACTGGTATTCCTCCATGTGATGTTAACATAGAGGCAAGAGTGTGAAAGAAATAGTATCTTACTCTGAATGTACTTCTGCAAACCTGAGCAGGGAAAGACTCATTCCAGATCTTACAGCAAACTCCCCTGTGGAGATAATCCATTATGTTTTATTCTGGTTTCATATAGAGGAGGCATAAATGTGTTTATTACACATAGCCAGATCGTTGAAGTCAGGATAAAACCAGATTTTGAAGACTGAAACTTACTTTTAAGTAGTGAATTTGTATCTCCACCAGAAGGATTTTGCAATGCTTCTGAAATATTGGTGCAGTATCTGTGTTTCAGATTTACAGGGTGTTGTGGTTTGGAATACTTAAAACTAGCCCGTCCTCAAAACTTTTACTTAAAAGGAAAGGTGTACAGCTCATTTCTAAAAATATTTTAGAAGCTTGATCCAACTTAAAATCTAAGGCAGATTTTTTCAGGTAAGTATGTATATATGCATTTATCATGGTTCTCTACTTTGTTATTCATGAAAGCAAATGTTCTCTAGACCATGTTTGATGTGTTACTAAAATATAGGGATCCAACCTTTTTATTATTACTCCACACCCATTTTCTTCATGCTTTCTGAATGCTCTCTCCTATTTAAACTTTTTAAAAAATTAAAATTGAAGTTTGAAATAGTTTTCAGAAACCAATTACTGACAAATATTTCTGAATCTATAACAACCATAAAAAATTAACCAGCATTTTGTTTTGTTTTGATTTTGGCTCTTAAAGAACAAGGATTTTCAGAAAATAACTATTTGTACTGTTACACTGCAAATATAAGATCATGCTTTCTTCTTGCAGTTCTTATAGATTGAAAGGATTTAAGCTGAAGGAAGGAATGGGGAGTTCAATTCTCATCATGTCTTGTACTAAGTGCTAATGTCCATTTCTTCTTCCTCTTTGTTTCCTGAATTTGTTTCACATAGCCAGGTTGCTCGGAATGATTAGTGCTGCTCCGTCTTTCTTTTCTTTGTTTGATTGATGTTCATGATGGTGTTATTACTTTAACCTGTTTTCTGTATAATTTAGGATAACATCCCAGGCTTTTGTGAAAGAACTGCTAAACTAGTAGAAAATATCTTTGCCATTTCTTTCTCTTGTCAGGTCTGAAAAATATTAGTCTTAATTATTCAGGGTGCATTATGTAAAAGAAATCCCTTACTTTGACTGGCTCCTGGGATCAGGGCCTTACTTTTAATGGGAGACCAGCTCAACCAGGAGTGAAGCTGCAGCTACTCCTCACCATTCCAGAATTAGCCCAGCCCTGTTCTAGCTGGGTTTGCCTAGCAATTTTTCTACTTGGGAGAAATTCCTAAAGATTCATATCTTGTGTCCTAAAGTCTCTGAACTAAACCACTTAAATATTTTTACATTTAGTGATCTTCAGAAGACTCATGCTGCAGTTTTAGTGGATATGCTTCAAAGCACTTGAAACCTTACTTTACTTTAGGAGTTGAAAAACCTGAAAATCATGTTTTTAAAATTCCTTTTCAAGAACTGAGTATTAATAAGCCACTGACCTTATTCTTGTGTGCTTAAACATTATTGACAATATTTCTTGGACACCACAGGAAGAAGTTTAAAAAATCATATATATATATTTTTAATGAAGTTTTTGTGTTTTGGTTGTGAGGCTGAATTGTGTTAATCACATACCTAGTTGACATGACATATTTTGACAAAGCAATTTATTGTATTACATGCATTGTGAAACAATCGATACAAATGTATTGTTCTTTATGTACTGCAATTAAGTATCCCAAGAGTATCAAGATGTCTACATCTATGTAGTTCATAATGCATATAAATTTAGATAAATTTCATTACATAAAGATGTATTTGTGATTTGGTTTTCTGAAGCTTTCCTCAAGATTTCTCATATCTTTGAATCATTTTGTTGTCTCATGTCAAAGGACTGAAGTATGAAATGGATAACAAATTGTATTAAATGGATAACAAATTGTTAATGATGCTTTTCCTAGTAGGAGATAGTGTGGTTTGGCTTTTGGAGGCCAAAAGCATTTTGCTTTTAACAATAAAGTATAGTGTATAATATAATTTTATTCTGGTTAGAAGATGTATTTTGGTACTTTACTTAGTATTAGATCTTAAAATGGAGATTTTATTATCTTAATAAAAGCATCTGGTAATACAGGCAAACATATTTATGGAAACAGTGAAAAACTTGTCTTCAATGTATTTTCATTCTGAAATACTAAATATATAGTGTGCAGCCTCTTACTAATAATATATTTGATAAATTTAGAAGAAATAATTACTCTGAGAATGTTTTCTTGGGGAAAAGCAAAGAGATTAACTGTTGCATATAAAGTCCTTCTCTGTTCAGAGTTGCCAGCAATTCCACATACACTGGAAGTTAGTGTCCGGCAAACTGTATTAGAGTGGGAGTACCTGCTCAAGTTCTTAGGACATGAAATGTCAATATCATGATAAGGCTTTTAGTCTGAGTGGAAACCCAGAAGCTCAAATTGAATGAATCATTTTAATAATAGAACCAATTGCCCATCTGGTGGGGGTGGGGAGCAAAGTTGCTATTTCCTAAATTGTGGTTCCTAAACATGGGTATGGCAAACTGGTTCTGAAGTGCTGTGGAACAGTAACAGGCCAGCTTTTAATACTGTGCATCCAATGCCCGTTGGTGCCTGTTTCTTAGACTTTGTGTGAGACAAAGTATATTAGATAGATTGAATTGCTGCCAAAAAGGACATTCTGATCATTAATAAGAGTTTTGTATAACCCTGCTTGGTTTTAAGGGGTTGTGATGAGTTTTTTTTGGTCTTGTACTTTTAGAGCGCCCCATACCCTTCGATCACATGATGTATGACCACCTACAGAAGTGGGGGCCCCGCAGGGAAGAGGTGAAATTTTTTCTTCGTCATGAAGAGACGCCAGCTGAAAGCAATGAACAGAGTAAGTGCACTTACCCTGTAGTGTTGTTACTGAAACGTAGTTAAAAGACTTCTGAAGTGAGTTTGGTTGTCAGTTCACTCGGTGAATTTCAGTGGTTGTATATAATACAACTTCCATTACCTAAGTCATTTTGAGCTGTCCTCAGTGGCACCTTTATTCTTGTTCTCAAATTCCCTTCTTCAGAATAATTTCTTCCAGGCTGTTGAGTAACAGCAAGATCTGTTTGTAGTCTGCTTAATTTGGATCTAGAAGAGTAGGTGGATATTAGAGATTTGATGTAGTTTATTCTTGTAGAAAGTCCCAACATTTTAAGAGGGTGGAATGGTTCTTTTTGACTTCCTGTTCTTTCAGTTGCACAGAGAGACTTGATAAACTCCTTTGCCTCATTTAAAAACTCAAATCTAGTTTACAGACATCACTGGCAGAGGTTACCTTCTCAGTGCTTCATGTAGATACATTTAATAGTGGTGATAATATGCATCTTGAAAAAATTGCTGTTCCACTTGTTTCTGTAGAAGTGTTTATATGAAACAGTGCCCTATGAAGAGGACTTTCTTAAAAGACTAGAGTAAAAAATAGATGTGTTTTAATTTTCCAAATTTACTGGTGTAGACTGTACTTAATCTATGAGAACAGTTTTGAGGCTGTGCATTATAGACTTAATGGCTGTCAGACTGTCTGAAGGACAGGAAAGGTGTCTTGGTAAGATGTGTTTGCATGCCCAGATTATCCTTACTCATTCAACTAATCTGACTACTTTTAACAACAGGATTTCAAGTCTTTGCTGATTCCTTATTGCATTCAGCTGAGGTTTCTTCTCTTAAGTGGTTTCTGCTTGTTTTGAATGCACAAGTAGCAGACCCAAAAATGTGTGAGGGTTTTGTATTAATTAGGTGCTTTGTAAAATAGTCTGTTATCCTTTGGGCAATACAAATATAAAGTATGTTAGGAAATTAAAGATACAACTAAAGCCAGAGAATTTCAATGTACAAGGAGAGCATTGCATCTGAACCATGCATGCAAGGCTTTTTAATTCATCATTGACCTATGGATCAATTTGTAGATTAAAGCTGTTTATAAGTTAAAAATTAGAAAAGCTTCCTCTACTATATTAATTTATAATGTATTCAGTTGAAGCTAATGCTTCTCATGGACACAAAATATAAAACTTGAGTACTTCATCCTTCATGACATCTTTGCCTAAAGAGGAGTTGGGAAAATAGGGCTGCGTGTCTGTACTTCTAACTGAGGAAGTCTGTGAAGTAAAAGCTTTATTTCTGCTGATTCACTGCTTACAAAATTAACTTTAGTAAGAAAGGGTTGGAACTAGCAGAATAAAAATTCACAGGTAAAAGTTTTATACAAATTCTTGAACAGAATTCTCAGAGCATTCAAGAACAGACTCAAGAGTAAAAACCATTTGTGTTGAAAACTGAACTTTGCACTAAGAGTGATACTTTATTTTTAGGTGGACGTCAAGCCCAAAATCAAAGAAATGGCATAAATATACCTGTGGAGAAACGTACAGAGAATGGGGTATGTAATAAATCCTAAAAGTATGGATCAACACCACTCAAATACTTAATGTTTTAAAAATTATTACTTTTCAAGGTGTGTTATGATGGGAACTGGGGAAAAATGTATTGATCTTGTTTTGTCTTGATTTTGTTAGAAAATGGATAGGACAATGTGTCTTTTTCATCAGCTACTCAGAATTTTCTGTCTAGAAAGAAATTATGTGATATGAGAAGCCCCAGTCTTATTAATTCATGTTCTGATATGTTTTATTCATTCTATGTGAAGTAAAACAAACCACATTATTCTTTCACGCTTGTATTGCGTGTCCACACACCTTTTCTTTTATTTATCTCACTGGTACTGATTCATGACATACCCTTATATGTTGAAACATGAGAATATATCTATGGATTGGGATGTTTTCAGATGCTGGTAGAAGAGCTTGCATACCCCTCAGAGCCATCTCTCTATACTGTTTTTCTGCACTTGATTCATTTCTACACATGGGGTTTTTTTAACCAAGACTAGATTTTTAATTTAAAATACAAATTACATACCATAGGCAACCTGTGAATCCTGGTTAAAACATCTTCTCTTTTACATATAAAACATAGTACATCTCTTTCAAAATTACCATGGCTTAAAAGCCTACTCCTGAGCTGAAACTGCCCATACTTTCTTCTCTCTTGTCTCATCCTCAATAGTAATGAAGATTCTGCAAAGCGTAGTCTGTTCTTATTTGCTCAGAACCATTCTGCTGCCTTTACAAAGGCACTCTAGCTATAGTTTGCTATTTTCGAACATTTTTAAATTTCTATAAAAACATTTGAGCTCACCAGTTCATAGTTACACTGTCTCTATGAAGCACTGTTGCTTTTCAAATGTACATATAGCTCTTTCTCAGAGTAAAATAATACTTTAAGTTTAAAAGCAAACAAACCTGTTTTTTCACCCTGAGAAGTCTTAAATAAAAAAAGAACTAAAATGTTAAAAATAACTGTGCAAATTCAACAATTCTGTGCTTTTATATTGCCTGATAATTAACATCTAAAATTCACAAACACTCTCATGTAGCAACAAAGTTGTTCAGTCAGTTTGCAGCTCTTTGCAGCTTGTTTTGTGTACAGCATGTGGACCTAGGGGAAGGAATTCTTTTCCCTATTCAAAACAGTTAATCATGTATTGCTTTTTACGTTCCTTTTCTGTAGAGAACACTGGCTGATATCCTCTGCTGCATGGATCCATTTATCCTGCTTCCATTGTCATATTGACAATGTAATGAGATCATGGTGCTGTAAAGTGCTGGGGGAACATAACTCTTTCATGACCTCCCCGATCTACCCCTCCATGTAGGTTGTAGCTCATATACTACATTTGAGACATAATTTATTTGGAAATTAGCACTGGCATGTGCAGAATGCCTTACAATCTCACTTCTTGGCAGGGCTAAGCTTTATGATAGCATGGGTCTGTATTTAATTCAATTTGCAATGAATTTTTATGGGTAAAGCTCAGACCTGGTAACTTGAAGAACACTGCTATCTTCATGCCATTCAGTATTTTTGTTTTTTTTCCTTCTTTTTAAATCCAAAAGTTGGCCGCAAAATTAACATTTGTTAGGGAATTGATGACTTTAAAAAGGACTTTTACCAGGTTGAAGAAGTAGAAGGTTTATTAAATACCGGGTTTATTAAAATAGAAGAAAGACTAAAACCTGAAGGGGTTATAGTAATGTGAAATTGTAGTGGGTTTTATGCCAAAAATGGCAAAAATTAGGTTTTGGAAGTGTTAAAAACTAAGATTTTTCAGTTGTGCTAAGTTTTATATCAGAGGGGGAGGGGGTAAAAAAGAGGTGGCTTCAGGATCAAGGATTTAATCAGCTTACACTTACGTAATGCATTAGGCTTATTCATTGTTGCTGGCATGCTGAATGTTAGACTGGCCCTAAAATCAACACAAACCAATGGAACATTGAAGACAGCTCAAATCTTACCAAATACTCTGCATTCAGGTATATTTTTATTATGTGTACTGCTTTAATGATGAAATAGTTGATTTTTTTACTTAGTACTGGGTAGAGCTGCAAGTGTGGCATGCACAGAAAACTTTAAGATGAATGTTAGTTTTATTAAATGAATCAATAGTCTTGGAAAAATATTATGGGCAATCTATCAAATTAAATTTAGATTATTATATTAATTGGCATTTTGTCATATGCAGTAAGATTTATTTTTTGTTCTGTGAAACTATATGTGCTTGATCAGCAATTATTTAAATAATGGTTAGCTTAAATCACATTATGTAAATGCTTAAATTTCATTAGATTATCTTTCAAGTTAAAAATAGAATAGGCTAAGTCTCTTCCAACAGTGAAACATGCATTGTTGTAAAAAGAATACTTACCTTTAAGTGTTCATCTGGGAGCTTTGCCTTCTGCATAACAAAGTCTAAAGGAAAAACTCCATGAGGTTTTGTGAATTGCCAAGTACTCTTATTCCGGAGGTGACCTTTTGGGGTTTGCTTTTTGTTTACAACTTTCCTTCTTGGAAGTGGAATTATGCTGTAATCAAGACCTGATCTCTTTCTGCCAGTACACAGAGGCATAGGTACGTGAAGATCAGACTTACATAACTAAACATTTCCTTTTGCCAGGGAGGTTGGACAGTGTCTCGGGAGGGATTCTATCTTCTCTGAGAACAGCTGCCTCTTCCTTTCTTTTGCTTGTGTAACTGAGACAGTTGGATCTGAACACAAGTTGTAACAAAGGTAATTCTAAATAAATACGGGGAAAAATGTTTTATCATTGAGAGTAACAGACATTGGAACAGACTGTTCAGAGTCTGTGGAATTTTGATCTAGCTGAATAAAGTCCTGAGCAGTCTGAACTGCTCCAGTCAGGGCTTATTGAACCAGGTGACTTCCAGAGGCTCCTTTCTACCTAAATCCTTCTTTGATTCTGTGATCACTGGCCATGAAACAATGATCATCCAGTGCTGGGTCTTGTGTGCTTCCAGAGATCCTAGCATGATCCAAGCATCATTCCATAGAAGCAGCAGCCATCTGTGAACAGTGAGGCCGAGCAAATACAGGTGAAACCACTGGGGGTCAGTGGCAGACAGGAGAGGGACTGGGGAGCCCCATTCTGGTGCAGCTGCCGGCCATCGATAGCAGACTGGATCAGATGTTGCTCTCCCAGAAAGAGCACTGACTGGATGATGACAGTTGTCCAGATGAAAAGGTAATCAGATAACCCAGAAATTTCTTGGAGATGAGAAAACAGGAAAACAGATGTAGCTCAGGGGGGGAAAAAGGATGTGATACAGGAACATGATGGAAGTCAAATTGGACTGAATAAAAGTAGATTAGTGTAATGAAAACAGTCTGTATAGGAAGAAATATTCATTTGCTGTAGTTGCTTATATATAAATATACATAATAATAATACAAGTTAAATATCTTTTTATACATAGTAATTTACTTGGGGAGCATAAAATGTCATTTTGTGGTATCCTGTGCCATTTTCTTTTTAACTTATTTTTACTGTTAAAAAAATAGCTCCCTCGATTTAGAGAGAATGATATCAATAAGCCTTTTCCTTAATGGATCTTGACTGAAGCCTTTGCCAAGAAATACAAAGTGGAACCTCATTTTATCTCACTACAGAATTTGTGTTAACATTAGTGTAAAAGAAACTCATGTAGAACAGGAAAACTTAATCATCATCCCAAACTGGAGACACATGCTCCTGCACATTTTCTTAGTCTTGAAACTGTGATCAGTAGATGAAGTTGAGAATTAAAATTTTGTGCTGATTAAATAACAGAACTTTTCTTCACTATTTCTGTTGAAGTGTCTCAAATCAGGCCTTTAGCAAAAACCTTACAACAAGTTGTACAACTCTTTTAGTATCAGGCAGCTCTTATACTGAGGGAATTCTTTGGGAAATTCCATTAAGAGTTGGGCTAAAACTTCTACAAAATGTACTCACAAAGCAGTTTTTCATAGTGCTGGTTTAATTTCGGAGAGTGTATGGTTGCTGATGGAGGGGAGATACCCTCTGATGCAGTCTCTGTATTCCACTCCAGCATGCTAGCAGTAAAGCTACACTGCTTTTGAGTGCCTGTGGTGTGACTTGTCTCGTTCTATGCTTAGAGTTTAGTTAGACTGACAAGTGGTGCCAAAATCCTTGAACAGAATTATATATAGTTCATTAGTTTTAACCATTTGATCCATGCAAGTGTGATCAGATAAAAAGCCATTAAGCATCTACTGTGCATTTTACCATGGGGGGGAATTTACAAGTATTCTTGCACAGCCAAATAATGAAAGGTTTCCTTAGCCTGTCAGGTGAAGATATAACAAAATCTAATTGTGAGGAAAAAGGCAAACAAGTTACGTTTTTAACAGAAGTAATAAACTCAAGAGATGAGAAATACATTAGATGTACTTGCTTGAAGTCTCTCATTTGAACTATTGAAGGATAAAGAGCTTAGTCTGGATAGAAATTGTTCTTCAAAGCTGAGCTGCAAATTCAATTTAATATAAGCTTGTAAGTATTAAGCACTCTGTTTGTAACATTTAACAATGTGCTGGAAGGGGCTGCCATTCACATAAGACAGGTTTTAATCAAATTAGTTTAAAATGAACAAAAAACTATGTCACTCTTGAAATCTAGATTCCAGAGTCTCATAGCATAGTCAAAGCAAATAATTCCATTAAAAGATGATTTGAAATATTTTAGGCACAAAGAATTACAACAGTTTGCAAAAAAGTATTTTTTTCTGAAGAAATATGCAGGTAAGCTTCCTGGAATATTTTGACCTTCTAATAAAAGGGTAATTAAATCAGATTTAAGTTTTCCCAGTTTTCTGCTGCAATTTTCTCTGTTGCTTTTGTTAAAGAGACAAAAAATTATTTTCACTGCTACTCTTGCTGTCAGAGGTGTTCACTCATCTAAGACATACATTCCAAAAATTGTTTACCTTCCAGAGAGGCAAGCTTTGCTGCCTCTACAGCAGCCTTCTGCACCATCAAATTCCTAGTTCAGTTCCTAGGTCAGAGTTAATAGAGTTTGGATTCTCCACAGCCTGATACAGTTCTTTAAGTCTGTCTGAAGCATTTTCCAGACAGCTGGCAATATGTTGCTCTTAAAAAGAAAATGGAAAAACTAATCCAACTAAAGGATTTAAGAGAAAAAATTAAATTAGGAAGCAGAAAAAAAATTACAGTATAAAGCTAATTTTAATGCATGCAAATAGTTTTTGAATTCTTGCTGGACTAGAAATCCCAGTCTTCTCACACCTCAGTAAAGGATACTTAATGCAGGGGAGCATCTCTACAAGACTAGTAATTGTGTGATCCCATAGAAAGAATTTCTGCGAAACTGTAGGGAATTCAAATACTCTTGTCCCCATACCTCCCTCTGAGGCCTCTTTTAAACTTATTAGGCAGAATCATATATTGGATTTGGACTGTTATAAACAATGTTTTGACTTGTCCTGTGCAATCTCATAATGGACGAAGTTACTAGATGTTTACATTTTATGAGAATAATTTCAGAAGTTTCATTGCACTTACTCTGTGATTATTTTCCTGTCACAATTTTAATTATGATAGCATTAGTTTATGACTAACACTTACTTTTAACATCTGACTTAGTTTGGTTTGAGCATTGTAAGGATTGTTTGACTACTTGGGGCCAGGAAACATTCTTGGAACCCACTTGGAACATTGTGAAAGGACTGTTTTCCTCCATGTCTTCTCTGTGTATTTACGTAATTTTTAATCTCTATCACTCTAGGTACCAGATATCTATCTAGATGGCCTTGAGAGTCACAGCATACAGACTTGTAATATACAGACATTTACACACACTCACTTGCAGTGTACAGATTTTGTAGTTCTGCTGCTCTTCTAGGCATCAAAGAGAGTTCTGTGCAACAAGTTACGGGAACTGAATATGTGGTTTTCTAGTCTGTAACAACCAACAGAGGGGTTCCTGTTTTGCAGAGGAGAAGATAGCTGAACTGCACCAATTACTGAATCCTACCTCTAGTTCCAGTTTTTGCTGGTCTAGCTTTGGTTTTCCTCACTCATGGCTTTGTAGTTTTGCAGCAATACTTGGTTGCCCATATCCATGGGAGGGGGAGGATGAGAAGTCAGTATGTTTTCTTTTTGTTTAACCTCTATCTACGATAGTTATTCTTCATACTTTTGTATTGTGGACATGGAGCAATACGGTTCACTCTTTTCCCTAGATTTCCAACTGAATGAACCATGTGAAGAATTGCTTCCAGTTGTCACTGCACATAGAGATCCTGAGCTGCTTGGCCCTTATATAAAGTTAGAACAATTTAGAATGAGTGTTTCAGCTGACCTGTGACATTTTACACATTAACTCATAAAGTAAACGTTACTTAAAAACTTGCTGTTTTTCTGAAGTGTTGCTGTGCAGCCCTTACACCTGCAAGGTAAACTTCAATGCCCTTTGTCACAGCTGTATCCTTTTGCAGTCACATTAGTATCATTTTTACTTAAGGCAAATATTTTAATATCAAGTTACTTTAAGGAAGATGGGACTTGTCCTTTCCTTTATTTCTGTAGATCTTTACAGGAGACAGGTTATGAAATCCACTGCATGGCTCTGAGAGCTTAAATATGAAAGTTAGAGAGTTTGGACTGTCACTCTGTCTCTGAGCAGCTTTCAGTTCTGAGCAGGAGATGCTACTGGTCCATGCAAGGTCAACTATTCATTTTCAGTCCTCCTTTAGAGCTCTGTCTTTTATGTAGCTGTGTCATTTGCAGATCAGTGTTTTCTCTCATCTTTTCCATGGTCTCTGTGGTGTTTCTTATGCAGTGCTGCTGTGGCCTCCTTTCTCTGAGACACCTTTCCATATTCACTGACTTGTTCATTTAGTTTCCTGTCCATCTCGCCTCTGGACACCAGCCATACCTACTTCCCACCTGCATGTTTTTCCCAGGCGACTGAACCTTTCCATTTCTCTGTTGTTTCTGCAGCTGCCTCCAGATGTAATTGTTGTTAAGTTTGTTCCCCCTGCAGTCTTCCTCGGATCAAAGCCGAGAAAAATGAAAGTCCCTCTGGCTAATTTAGGAGCAAGGGAGTTGAACTTGTTCTTCTTCTTGTATTCCTAGTGGATGATCTTACTCTACAGCTCATACCTTTACTTGCTTGCTAAAAATAAGCCTGTTCTTTATTCAGCTGGAATAGTCACTGTATTGTTCTTGGACGTAGAGTTCTTCAGTGTCCTTATGGAGACCCATTTGGCTGGATCTCTTGTATAAGTGCACTGAATCATGCTTGAATTACTTTCTTGAAAGAAGGAAGAGAGGGTGAACTTGCATGTCATTCGTGAGTTTGACAAGGTAAATAACAGCTTCTTATGCTTTGGGGTTTTATCTTGTACAGTATCCTGATTTATAGATACATAAGAAATTGTTAATGGGGTTTAGTATTTTTTGTAATGCTTAATATTTAAAAATTCTTAGGTCTAGGTTTTGGCTTGTTTCCATCTTCTCTGGCTTGCAGATTCTTGATTTATGCTGTTGCACATATGCTGTAGCTTTATTGCTGGCTCATATATTCATCTTGTTGCATGCAAGATTTAAGAAAAAGCTGCATTATGTAGGGAAAAGCAAATAGCAAACACTGGAAAGATTATTTACCTAAGATTGTGCTATCTATTCTGACTGTACTGTTTGCCTTTTAACTTAGGCTGTCTCTGTTAATAAAGAAACTTTGTTGAAGTTTCAGGTGGTATGGTTTGCTGTCACTTTAAACAGTGAAATTACATAGAAAAATCAGTGATTTTCCAGATCTCTTTGGTATTCAGTTTTGGCCCAGCACTCGCAATACTACAAAAATACAAAGGGACAAATAATCCATGTGTTTTTAAAGCTAAATTATCTATATTCTTACATTTTCATTTTAACCTGCTAACTGTGAAAGTACTGTGTATTGCTCAACATTTTCCATTGAATATGAAAAGTGCAATGAATCAAGCTGATTATAGTTGACAGCTGGCTTGATCTTGCCGTGATTAGGTCTTTTACTGCTGGCAAAATCCACTAGCCTTTTCCGTTAGCTGATTGCTGATGAATGCAGAGAGACAGCTTTTCATATCGATAAAGAGTTTGGGGAAACCTTTATCCCATATGGAATAAGATTAAAAAGCATTGTACCTACTATTGATTGAACTGAACCAAAAAGCTGTGCAGGAACTCGTAAGATGTGCACGGTTGTTGTTTTGGCTTGTTCACAACAAACTGTTAAAGCAGTAGTGTAGAGAGAAAATAGCAGAAAGATGGAGCTGAAGCGTGTTGAAGCATCACAAATGTTTACAGCTGACGGGCAGTGCTGCGAAATAAAGATGTGCTCTCTTGCAATTACATGGGAAAATAGTGAGCAGGTAATTAATTACTTTTCAAAATTTGTTAGTTTTACACTTTGGGGGACATGTTATTTAAGTGCTGTGTAGCTTTTGCACTTTAATTTAAATGATTTGGGGTTTAGTTGTCACATGACTGGAATGCAGACCAGCTCGGGTTTTGTAATGCCTTATCTCTGAATTGAAATTCTGAGTTGATCAGATTTTGTTACATGCATTTGCTATCTTTCTTACAATTTAAGACCTTATCAAAAGCTCATTAGTTCAAAATGTCATAGGCAACTTCTGCTTTTGACAGTTTGGTTTTGTGGGAAGTACGAGTTGTACACTAGGGTCACAACATATCTTTCAGTTACAGAATACTTATTTTCAGTGCTTTTGTGTTTTAGAAATGTTATATTATGCTGTTCTCATATGAAAAATACTACATCACCACAGAAAAACTTCATATTGAAACCATTACTTAAGGGAAGAATAAATACAGAATTGGTGCTAAAGGTGTTACTCAGACTAATGATAAGTGCATCTTAACCAGCCTTAGCAATCCTTAGCAGAATAAACCATTGCTTTTAGAAAAGACACAGAAATATATAGTTCCAAGACTATTTCTAAAGGATCTAGACAGTGTATTTTCAATGTATTGTAACTTGTCTATTACTCAAAATCTCTTACGAGTAATGGGATTGGTGTTGTAAAAAAGTCTGTGATTTTGTGCACAACTGATATTTCCACAAGAATGCGTAATCTCTTTTTAAGATGCTTTTTAAAAAGAGTATGAGGTTGATGTTTTAATTAAAATAAGCTACTGGGTAGTTTAGCCAACACTAAAATTAATAACATGCTTAAGATTTCTGTGGCTTTTTAAAAGTGGCTGCAAGGACAAGGAAGAAAGTAGTGCTTTAAATAAACAAGTTTCAGATACTACTTTCCTAGAAGTAATTTATAAACTGACTATTTCAGATGTAGCAGATGTTTAATATATGCTTAAATCCATATCTAATTTTGAAAACCTATTTTAACATTGTTTTCATTTTTGTTAAGTTCTGCCTTTTCTTAGCTGTTCTGCTTAAAATAGACAGCAGCCTCACTAGGAAAAAAGTAATATGGGAAAACAGGAAATCTGGAGTCTGTAGCTTATACTGAGTAGACTTTAAACATTTTATTATGGAGTGACTCATAGGCATCAGCAAGTTGGAGGAATTACTAACAAGATAGTAGAGATTGAGGGAGGTTAAGATTTTTATCAGCTGTAGATAATGTGACATTTTTCAGCAAATTGATGCAGCTGAAGCAACGTTACGGTAAGAAACTGTTAGTGTATTTATTTGCATGATATAATAATATTTTATAACAGCATTTTGGTGTTAAATTACCTGGTTCTGTTTGTGATGTTAATTTCAGGATTATTTTATTATCATGAGATAACATACACTAGGTAGATTTTTCTTTAATTCCCAATATTCTGGGTATCTTTTCTGGGTTTAATTAGCTTGTTCATTTCCATTAAGCTAAAAAAAGGCACGTGCTATTGTCATTGGATTCTTTAAAATGGATTTATGCTATCGGCATGTTTCTGACCCAATTAAAAAAAAATGCAAGGCTGAGCTGTGGATAAAGCCACTAAACTGGAAATAATGTCATCCATGTAGAGATCAGCAAAAACTCTTTATTTCAGTTTAAATAAAACCAGATACTTCCTTTTGTCTTTTTTATAGCATTACACATGAGTTTAGAAAAAGGATTTTCAAGCTGTCTTTGTTGTACATGTTACTAAGATCAGGTTTTATGGAAAATGTGGTCAAAACTCTATTACTCAAAAATTCTTGAATTTGATGATATATAGGGTGAATGTATTTCAGAAGTGTACAGAGGTCTGAATCACTAATCTTCAGCAGATGCTCCATTTCCTCCTATAGACCTCAAAGAGCACAAGGAAGCCACATACTTTTCATGTCAGACCTATCTGATGCAGGACTGGCATAATAAACTCAGATCTATCTTCCATCTGTTTTCCTCATCACTACTGTTGTGCCAAGGACAAGTACCCAAGGTGTGTGTTGGATATTCTCACCAGCAACCCCTAAAGCTTTGTTGCCAACTGCGCTATTTGGAGCATTCCCCAAACTTTGTTAGTGTGAATGAGGCCTGGGGCAAAGATGGTACACATCTGGGCTTCTGCTGCTCATTGGAGAATTAGAAGTCTTTTGGTAGATTGAGCAGGCAAAGCAAAGTTCCTTTCTTCCCTGCTCTGGCAGTTTGGAGTTGTTGAGCCAGAGTTGCTGTTCCTTTGCTGTAAATGCCGCACGGGGAGGAAATGCGGGGATGGCCCACAGTGGTGACAGCTCCCTGGTTTGGGGAGGCTGAGAATTGTCAGAGCCTTGATCCCAGTCTGGAATTCATTGGCTGGAGAGCACTTCAGCCTACCTCTTTTCATTTTAGGGTTGTCATTCTGATTCATTCTGGGAAAATGCTCATTTATGTAATACACTTCACTCCCTTTTTGCCCACATGCTCGTATACGTACTTTCCAGACCTGTCAGTTCTGTTTGTCATGTAGCTCTATAGATTTCTGGGGTTTGACAGCTCTGCAAAAGTAATTTCCTAGTCTGCAGATAAATTTTGTATTCCTTCCTGTGCCCTAGGAAGTAAGAGCAACTTAAAACTGCTGTGAATTATGAAAATCTGAGTCTTTCACTGTGTGCAGTAAAACCAAAGTATTTACTTTCCATATCCATGTAGTAATTTCAAGCCTTCTCAGGAGCAGCTTGCAGTATCTTTCTTTTCTCTGCTGTCCTCTCCTATTAGGGTGCCGAAGGTATTTTCTTTTTCCCATGGCAAAATTGTACGTTTCCTTAATGAGTCCCACATGGGGGCGTAAATTCTTTCATGAGCTCGAAGTTTTTGCTTCTTGGACTTCTCTCTCTCTGTTGCAGTTTCTGCCTCATAGTGCTGTGGTTTGGGGGGGCGTTGGGGTTTTGGTTTTGAGATGGGTATGAGTCCCCACTGCATTAGCATTTGATATGCTGGTGTTGTCCCCATTTGGATAAAGAGTATTTCTTTCAGTTTTTTTCTCCTTGAGGATATGGTTACCTTTACCATCTCAGGAAGAGAGCAATGGAGGACTTCAGAGAGGGATTGCCTTCCCCCCCCCCCACCCCAAAATGTTCCTTATCTGCACAACAGTTTTAGTGTGTCAGTCTATGTAAAGAATAAATGGTGTAGCTGGGCTGCAGGTGGGATATCTGCTGCATTGTCTTCCAGAGCTGCACTGTATTCTTTTTAATAAATTAATAGATGGTTGATAGAAGCAGGAAATACAAGTGGGAAAACTTTCTGGGTCGCCCTTTTGATGGCCAAAGTCAGAACCAGCCCTTCTGGGCTCCACAGTACAAGCTAAGGCACAGACTTTTTTGACTCTGTGTGCTGGCTGATCACATTTTAAGTCATGTTGACCTTGGCAATTGGTGGTTTAACCTCAGATTCATTTCTGGCTGTGACAAGAGAGGAACAAAGTGGTGGAACAAAGTACAAGAGAAGTAGTAAATGAGGGAGTAAGGAGAGAGGTGATGGGGGTGAATGATAGGAATATGACTAGAAAATATGTGAGAGTTCATAGTGCATCATTGAGTGTACAAGAATATGCTCGGGAGAAGGTGGAGCTTGGCCAGTTTCAGGAGGCTCGAGGTACTTGAACCTGTGGTTCCTCATAAAGTGTTTTGGGAAGGGGAACTTCAGAAGATTTGTGTGGGAGATGGGTGTGAACTAAAAAGAGGGAAGGAATAGATAAGCCAAGTTAATGACATGGTGGTTCTTGCAA
Source organism: Pardalotus punctatus (assembly GCA_013400915.1). Taxonomy (NCBI): domain Eukaryota; kingdom Metazoa; phylum Chordata; class Aves; order Passeriformes; family Pardalotidae; genus Pardalotus; species Pardalotus punctatus. The sequence continues at coordinate 37,170 of VZTX01029072.1, read as the reverse complement.
ACCTAGAAAAAGATCCGAAGAGATAGCATGCAGGAAATGATTAGTAAGTTCTTGTACTACTCTGCTTTTCTTTTTCAATTAATTGGTCACATTATGCTTTACACTGAGTGTTGCTGAACCCCAAAGCATGAGACTGCCAGTCCTTATGGTGGCCTTTAAAGCTTTTGAATATTTATTTTTCCCTTTAAAGCTCTTTAGAAATCCTAAGAGGCTCAGGTGTGGATTTAGTGTATGTTTCATTATTATTTTCAAAGTAACTGTTCTTACTAGTGCAAACTTAGAAAATTATCAAAAATAAGTATCTTTATGGGTTAAGCATGGAGGCAAAAAAAAAAATGCATAAAATCAGACCACATTCCAATTATAATCTTTTAAAAAATAATCTATTCAAAAGGTTAGTCTCATGGGCTTTTAATTTTAATATTGACATAATTAGATTCCTCTTAAAAGAGAGTTTTCTTTTGGGAGTAAAGGCAGAAAACCACTGGAATCTGCCCTTATTACTTCCATCCCTTGACCTACAGTACATCCTGCTTGTCAAAGAAATATTTTGAGTTCAGGTGCAATTTTTCATTTACCATTGCAAGTTGCCAGTGAGTAAGCCATTCATAATAGCCAAGAAGTATGTAGACTGAGGAGTTTGTGATACTAAACAGTATAGAAAGGAAGGAGGAATAAGAAAATGAATTTTCAGAGTGACAAGACTAATATGTAGAAATAAATATTAAAGGAGGTTTGTTTCCTTAATTAAATGCCTAAGCTATGATTTGTTTTGAGGCTGCTTGTAAACTGGTTCCCAAACTATTTAATTACTACTGTAGTATTCATCTCACCTGTCTCAAAAATATTAATAATCAAATGGTAAAATATTAGCTTGTAATAGGAGGGTGATGTCAGAAGCTGAAACTCCAGTTCATTACAAATTCTGTCTTTCATCATGCCCTTTTAAAGTGCACATTAAATAACATAAATACAATTTTTTAAGATTCTGTCAATATTAAGAAATTGGTGAATATAGGTGGAAATTGTTCTTGTCTATATGAGGCATACATAATACTTCCTCAGTGCCTAATAATGCGGTGTTTGCTCTATGGCATTTCATTTAGGAGTTCATCTCTGTGTAAATGCTGTTGTGAATCAATGAAAAGAAATTTACAATTCAGCAAAACTGTCTGCTTTGATGTATCACCATGTAGCAAATGAATCTGTGGAATCTGGAGGAGTAGGTATTTGTAATGGCCTTTTAGTACCTCCTTCAGAAGTCGGTTCTGTAGGAGGTCGGTTTCCCTTGCTGCAGGATAAAGGAGGAGATCTGGACTTAATGTGATAGGCTCGTGTTTGTTATGAGAGGTGAGTGTCTGACTTCGTGGATGGAATTGTTAGTAACTAGAGCACAAACTTAAGAATCTGAGAAACCAACAACCTCATTAAAGAACTGAAAACGCAGCACTGTCTTTGCCTGGCATAGCCTGAGGTTCTGGAGAAGGACTGAGACGGACTTTTTTCTGTGGGGGTGTTTGCATACAGATTATTGCAAGCAGATTCAACTAATATGAAGTGCTCTAAACTAATTGATTTAACTAGATCTCAACAAGAGAAGGATTCAGTGTTTTTCCTGCTGTTTCAAAAATGAAGCTGTTTTGGAGACCTGAAACCAGCAACGGTCTATCTGAAAATAATTGATTTGATGTTGAAGAGGAATTCTGCTTGCTCTGTTTACTGCTTTTGCCATGTGGATGAAAAGGAGAAAACTGCGAGTGAAGTTACAGGTTCAATGCTATGTTTTCTCAGCTGTCTGTTTTTTTCTTTCATAAGTATAGTGTAGCTCTTGGAAGTAAAAGGGATACTTACTGGTATTCAGTGAGGTGAACATGAAAAGATTTCTCATAGGGTGTTTATATTTAAATGGTTAATTATCACTGTTTCCCATGTTCTTCTGCTTTGCCATTTATAAAAGGTTTTTAGACATTACATTTTCTAGATGGAACATTTTACAGTAGTTAATAGCTTCTTCAAGGAGATGTTAATATGTGCATTAATCTTAAAATTAATCTTCTGTGTTTTACATGATACAAAATAATACAGTACTTTTGCCAGTCATTATGAGAGAGACTTTCAGATATGCTTATTTAAAGCAGTAAAAATTCTGAGCTCTTGGATTAAGCTGGGTTGGGGTTTTTTTGTTTTTTTTCTGGTGCTTTTACAAACCAGTTTCTTATTGTCATTGTGCATTCCAGGTTGCCATACTCATTTAGAATCTTTAATTTTTACATGATGAAATGGCTTTTTTACTTTGAAATGTGCAAAACCCTTATAGAGCTACCACTTTTTGAGTCTGGATATATTTTTTAAAAGGTTTCTCAGCAGAATAATATATCTCTCTGTTTCTTGGACAGTGTTATACTCAAAATTTCTGCTGAAAATTCAATGAGCTATCAATGTTTTTAACTTCAGCTGGTAATCAAAGCAGAAAGAAGGGAAGCATTGGGAAAACTTTGCATAGACTGATGCAAGTTGTACATTTCTGAGAGAGCACATAGGTGTATTGAGAAAATACTATCAATTCACACACACTTCCCTTTAACTTCTAAAATCGGTGATCCAGAGGGAAGCTTCATGCCATTCTGAGCCCCTTATAGGACTTGCCTGCAGAGCTTCGCAGAAGCAGATGTAGAGAATTTTTTTTTCTGGCAATTGTACGTGCCAACTGAACTCAGCAGAGCCTGAATGTGTTTTGGGAGCAGCATCTGGTTTTCTGTATTGTTTTCTTGTCTCAAGTAAGCACATTTTGTTTTGTGGATGGCACTTGGAGGAGCTTCTTTACTTTCTTAGCCAATTAGTGCCTTTCAGTCAGTAATTAATAATAAAATGTCTCTCTTGGTGGCCATAAATGTATACAAGTTACTTGGCCTGAAAGAATATTGGGAAGGACTCTTCCTTGCATAAGTCATGCTAATAAAAAAAGTACACTCTAGTAAGTTCTATTTTTTTCCCCTGTGTTGAAATAGAAAATTAGTATTTTGTGTGGACTTCGCCCCTTTTAATTATTTTTCTACTATAAAAAGTTTTCATTGTTGTTGACTAGTAAGAGGAATTTCAGTTGTCATGTCCAGTAAGAATTGTAATTTCACTTCATCATTTATTCAGTGGGAAATGTTCAAACAGGAACAATAACTTTATCTAAACATTTTAGCTGACATGTCTGTATCATGTCCAAGATGCAGCAGCTTTAAAAGTTAGTGATCCAAATCTGGTTCATTTTAATGATTGATCTTGAGGTGTGTCTCTTACTCGAAGAATTATATGCAGCAACATGAAGTATTAATCAGGTGGAAAAAAAGTTCAGTTACTTTAAAACATTAAACAGTATTTTCCTTTCCTAAAAGAAGCTTAAAGAAACAGTTCTGTATTGTGAATTGGTTGGAGAACTGATACTTATGTAGGAGTTTGATGCAGAAATATGAAAAAAACCATTCAAAGTTCCGGAGACACTGTGGTGTCAATAAGATGTTTCTTAAAGTGAAGTACAAGTACTGCAGCAGATACATCACTGGACATCAGTAGGGTGGGCCTAGAAAAGCAGAGCAGCTAAATCCGTTTTCCTGTGGGATCAGGTGTGATCAAATCCATAATCTGATGTGGGATCAATTTTGGGCACTGGGGGCGTTGTTATGGTATGATTTATTTTTTTTTTAATTTTTTTGTGTTATGTCTGTAAAATGTTCAAACCTCATTCCATTTTATAAGCATTTGAAACAGTTTTATTTATCAATATATCCAAAATATTTAATTATCTTTTCTTTTTCAGCAGTATTGACGATATTGGTGATAGCAAGTGATGTAATTTTTATTTGGTTCACTAACAGGGTAGTCATGTAATTTGGTGAAAAACTACATTGTTTACTGAATTACTAGAGTGCAATAGTCCAGCTTTTACATTGATTTAATAAATTGACTGATCTGCATGTGAATACTTTCAAACCGATGTTGGGCTGTTCTGAAATTTGGAGCATAATTTTTCAAAGACTGGCATTTTCTTTTTGTGGAAGTTGTGGTTAAACCCTGCAATTCTAAGGTTATGGGTTTTAGTTTTCTGAGCAGCAAGTGTCAGATTCTGGAACTTTTCTTGGTTCATTGCACTCTCTTTCTTGAGATTGCATACAAAAAAGTGTGAAGTAATTTAATGTATAGATGTAAATTGTATTTGTTAATAGAACTATGGCTATACTGAAACACTGTATTCATTTTTTAAAACACATGAGATTTGGTCACACACATTGTATGAATTTTAAAGAATTTTCATCAGTTGTGTCTCTATCCTAATTTTGTAGGCTGTGTTAGTTTTAAAATGCAAAAGGAGTGAGAAAGCCTTGCTAATACTTTGCATTTCATTCAGAGTAATAGCCACTTACTTATCTAAAGGGGATCAGCTTTACTTTTCTTCGCTTGTACAGACTGTTTTTCACAGATCCTTACTGTAAATAGCCCCAATATATCTGAATTTTCACCATCTTTGGATGTGAGCTTAGTGACCCTTTATCTGAGGGTTCTCATGTGGGCTTACCCTGTGCTGGGTAAATAGTGTGAACCAGCAGTTTAAGCTGCCAAGGCAGTTATGCTGAAAATACTAGGAAAGGAAAGCAGCTTCAGATTCTTGTACTGCCTAAAATACCTGTTTGCATGTATGTTTCATGTGCCATATCAGGACTATGTGCCAGTGCTCTCAAAGGTCTGAACAGAGAGGTGTTAAATGTAGGATAAGGGCTGTTTTTTCTCTTCTTGTTTGTTTTGTCTCTTAGTGTTTTCCTCTCCATCCACTTTTCCACTTTTTGCTTTTTTTGCCACTCCACATGGTCTGTGTCCCTCCTTTCTGCTCTGATGTTCCTCACTCTTTCTCAGGTGCCCGCCATTTCTCTTCCACGGAGGATCTGGGAGGAGGCTTTAACCTTCCTCTGAGGAGTGGGGTTTAGCTTGTCTGGTCAGAATGGCCTGATACACATCATGTAACATTTTCTGTTCTTCAGGTTGGGAATCCACGTGTTGAGCTCACTCTTTCTGAACTGCAAGATATGGCTGCCCGACAACAGCAGCAGATTGAAAATCAGCAACAAATGTTGGTTGCTAAGGTAATAACTATATACAGATCTTTTTTTTTTCCAACATATGCAGGCAAAGTTTCATAGATAGAGAAAAACACACTAAGTCATTTCAGATAAGCTCAAGAAATAGCTTGAGAAATCCATCGTTTTACCAGAATAATCTTAGCCTAGGCAATGCACAGTCTTTCAGCGTAAATACTACTAGAAAAACCTATGTAATGTATCTTTATAAAAATATTGCTAAGGTTTATTTATCTCTCTTGTGTAGCCCCCTTCGTGATCTGTGGCAGAACAGGCTCATCTTTAATAGCTCATTCACTCCAGTACACCGATAGTGGTGTGAGATGAGAATATGCCCAGTTCATAAATATGCATGTATTACATTTCTAAGTCTCAGAGATCGAAGAATCTAAGTATGTTTGCAGACTGGGGAGGGGATTTAATGGTTTTGATGTTGTTGATGTTGTTTGAAGTATTACAATATACAGTATGCCTTCAATGCTTGGAGTACCTAGGAGTCAACCTACTGATTCTGTTGTTATTTCTTGGTGGAAATGATATTAAAAATATTTTTTTTTGTTGCGTGCCCAGCAGAAAAACTGTTATTTAGAACTGGAACATTATCTTGCACCAGGTCATATTGTTTAAAATGGTCTGTTGGACATATTTTGTCATCTTTGGGAAGATAACAGTGCTGGAAATTTATTTTGCCAACAGAAAAAAAACTGTTAATACTGTCAGGAAACAAATGCCAGAGGTAGCATCACAGATGTATTTGAAATGAGTGTTCAGACTAGGGCTGTGTTTGCATATCTGTGTAAATACGATTGTTTTTGTCTAAATAAAATCTTAAATCTCTAAAACAGGATTTTTAACTTGATGTTAAAGATTTTTTCTAGGACTGGTACATATTTTAATGAAATAAAACCTTTTCTGATTTGTAGAAGTAAAATACCTGATCAAAGTATAGGTTCTTCTAAGTTAATGTGGGGTTTTTTTGAAATAAGTGGGTAACAGGTGCCTCTTGTTTAAAACCTCCTTTTGTCAGGAGCAACGTTTGCGTTACCTGAAGCAGCAAGAACGTCGGCAGCAGCAGTCTGTTTCTGAGAGTGAAAAGCTTCAAAAACTTAAAGAACGTGTTGAAACCCAAGAGACAAAGCTGAAAAAAATCCGTGCCATGAGAGGACAAGTAGACTACAGCAAGATGATGAATGGCAATTTGTGTATGTGGAATTCTTAATTTATTTAATTTACTGTTCGCTGCATGGCTAGCAGATAATACTGTGTTGTAAGTCAGTACAGCATTGAAGTAGGTTTTCAGATAGAATCTTTTTTGTCTTATGGGAGTTCTGTGTTTCCATGAAATTTGAATGTGACAGAATTTTTTGTTAGTTTTATATATTCAAACATAAAGTCAGAATAAGTCTATTCTCCAACTATTAGGAAATATTATGACTTAGCAAATTTGCAATACAGGTATTTTATATGTGCATACATATACTAGGTGTAAAGCTGGTGTGGTGTGTTTATTAATACTTGTAGAACTAAAAAATTAACAACTTTGTTTTATTTAATTGGTTTTTTTTATATTTTTATCTTGTTAATTTTAGCAACTGAAATTGAGCATATAAGTGCCATGTTCCAGGAAAAGCAGCAGGAGCTGCAGGCTGCAGTGTTAAAAGTGGATCAACTTACTCAGCAACTGGAGGATTTAAGGAAAGGGAAACTGAATGGGTTTCAGTCTTACAATGGACAAATGACGGGGCCTGCAGCAGTAGAATTAAAGAAATTGTATCAAGAGCTACAGGTAAGTTACGAAAAGATGCTATTTGAGTTACAGATGTAGATTTTAAAAGTTGTATTATTGCTCTTAGGAGTGGCAATTTGGTTCTGTTGCATCTCATAAAATTTTTGTATTGGAATGCTCTTAATGTGTGAGGTTGTAGTTGGTATATAACCTTTCTTCAGAAAGAACTTCATTAGCTTTTAAAACGATTTTGTTTTTTTACATGTAATGATACAAAATGTGCAAGTGTTTTGAAGGGCATTTCTCAGCCCCTAATACTGAAATACTGAATGCTCACATAATCTACTATTTGTTGTAATCTCTCTCAAAAAAATTTTGTAAAACTAATTTTGGTACTTTTCTATTTTGCACTGAACTAGGCATAGCAAGCTCACTTAGATGTCATCTTAACTTGGAGACATGACTGTAATTTTAAAAGTATGTTGTGAAAATATAGCTATATTGTCTGGTGCAAATAAACAAAATACTTAAGAATTAAATAACACATTTTAATAGAGTAGTCAAAAATACAAGCTGCACTATATAGTGCAACATAGCTGCAGTATATCCACACTATATTCCCTGCATCAATATTGTATATCTCCTCTAAGAAGATTGTTATATCTAGAGTGTAGTTCTCACATGAGTAATTAAGTATTCAGTTTACATTGAAATTTTGTCCAATTGTCTTCTAATGTATCAGGATTTTGAGGGCTTTTTTTATTTACATGTACTTTATTGTGATCAAGGTAACAGCTGTAATATGTTTAGTACTTTAAAATAAATCTAAATTTCAAAACCAGTTTCATTTATTGAGATGAGCAAATACAACATACAAGTTAATCAATCATGTTTTCATGCATTAGGAATAAGGGTCCTTTTTCTCTTTTTCCGCCTTTCTGATTTATACACGGCGTATCTGCCTTTGAGTATTTCTAAGTGCAGAGACACTCAATAGATGAAGATTTCTCTCTTGTGCTTCACAATGATCCCATATGTGTTTATCAAGACTTAAATTTGCCTCAGGTGTTTTTTGCTTGTAACATTACCGTGAAAATTGGAACACTGAGACAATGTCTGAGTTATTGAAGGTATGAGAAAATGCCAATGGGGAAGCAAGAGAAATAATTATAAAGAGTGTCATGGTTGATTTAAACTATAAAGGTAATCCACCTCATAATCTACTGGAAAACTGCTGTGAAGGTTTCAGTTTAATCCCCATGCAGAGAGGAAAATCTGTGCTCGGTCCCTGCGCTGGCAGTTCAGTTAACTTCCCTTCCAGACATCACAGAGTTTCATGTGGAGCTGGAAACAGAATCAATAGCATAATTTCTGTTACAAGTTTCTTATCACTTAATTTTTGTGATAGACAAACTCTCTTGGGTAAGCGTAACTTTTAACAAACATTTTCTGTGGTTTAGTTCTTCACAGTAGAATTCAGTTCTGAAATGTCTTTATGCCTCATTCCTCAATCCATTTTCTGTAAATGGGATGCAGTCTGTATGTATTTAATAGCCATCCACTAGGTTTTTAGGATATTCTTTCACTGTTTTCTTATAAGAGTTGTTCATGGTTGCAAATGCTAACTTGACAGGATGTGTGGAAGTGTGAATTAGAGACATCAAAACAAGTTGCTCATCCAAGTTGCTTTGGGTTTTTTAACACTGTATTAAAAACCAGCTTGCCAAGAGACAGAACAAGAACTGTTCTAACAAGTGGGTTTTTATATTTTTTTCTTTTTGAAGATCCGTAACAGGCTTAACCAGGAGCAGAACTCCAAGCTCCAGCAGCAGAAAGAACTCCTGAATAAACGCAATATGGAGGTGGCTATGATGGACAAGCGAATCAACGAGCTGCGCGAACGACTGTACAAGAAAAAAGTTGAGGCACGTCAAAAAGAAAACATTCCTGTAAGATAAACTGTTAAAAGGGCCACACTTCAGTTTATCAAGGGCCTGTTAAAACTACATAGAATCTCACTTTTTCCCAGTCAAATAATACAGTTACATATAAAGAACCTATGATAAAACTAGCAGGTTTCTTAAAACTATTCTAAGGTTCTGATAGATATCCAAAAAGAGAGAATATGTTTCCTTTTATTTTTATTTACGGCACAGACAATACTGTATTGAAAATCAGAGAAGCTTATATTTCTAGGACGAAAGTATGACTGTGTGCTATATTTTAAAGCATGAATGCATTAAAAAAAAGGGTTTTAAAAAATTGCGATCTTGCAGTATAGAAAATGGATAAAAATATAAACTATATGATAAAGTTAGGCTTACTTGTTGTCTGGAACTTCAGAAAGATTCTAGAGATGAATTCTAGATTTCCATATTACTAGCTGGAGGTATTGCTTTAAAAAAAAACCCAACCCATACATGTTTGATGATTTAAGAACTCATTTTAGACCGTTTGCTTAAGAAAGGCACAATCAAAGAGACCTTACAGAGAGAAAGGTATCTGCAAGAGATGTGTGTGTGCTGTGACTAAGAAATTTAATTTTTGAGGTGTTGATTTTAAGGAATAAAATTTGTGCTTTCTACTATTTTTTTTTTTTCTCTTTTGGTAGAAGCATTGAGTATAATAACTTATTTAATAGGTGTCTTAGCTACATTGCATGGTTCTAGATAATTTAGACCCCCCCTGTTCAAGCAGAAAGGTCTCAATTAAATTGAAACGTGAATGTCCATTTTTCTGATCATTTTCAGTTGAACCGTATTAATGGAACTTCATCGCCCCAGTCATCCCTGAGTGCTTCAGGAAGGGTGGCAGCAGTAGGACCTTACATCCAAGTTCCAAGTGCTGGCACTTACTCTGTACCAGTAGATCCAGTTAAGCCACAGTCTCTCACCATTGCTCCTAATGCAACACATGGAAGATCAAAATCTGGTAAGTACTTGTGTGATGTTTATTAATACATAAGGTTTGAAAATGGACAATAAAGACAAGGAGTATTCTTAGGAGACCCAGTGTTGGCATAATTTCTGTAGTGGAAGAGACAAGTTTCAGATGTGTTAATACTGTTCCGTGGACATCAGTCATTTGATCTGTGGCATTTTTGTCTCTTTCACTGAATTTTTCTTAGGAGATTGAGTGTTTTCTTTGAAATTTTACTGGCTGGTACATCCCTAAAAGGAGCACATTTTCTTCACTGATTCTGTGTTGTGTCTTAAATAGCTTTTTCAAATACGTTAGTGTGTTTGAATAAAATAATGAAATCAGCTTTGTGGAAAACAGTATTTTAAATAACTATTTACAGTATGTTGCTTTTTGTCAAGTAAAACAAAGCTAGTGAGTAAATAATAATAATATTACTTCTCAGGAGACTAAGTAGGAAAATCAAATAAAACTATGGGAGGTTTTTGCTCCATCTGAGGTATGAGAATTTGTGGTACTTGAAGCATTTCTGAAATGGAATAATCTTAACATTGATGCTGTTTACTTGTTTCTGCCCTATTTAGTGAAGAAGCTGCCCCTCCAGAGTACTCCCCAGAACTCTGTGTCCAAAATTGGCTCCCATGTCTCCCATCATTAGTAATTCTATCTACATTATAAAATAGAATTATTATTTAATTGGTGTTGGAGGCTGAAGGATCATATCAGGTCATATTTCTGCCTTAAGTTCTCAGTTCTAGCAAATCTCACCTGTCTGCCCATCTCTTAGAAAAATCAGAATCTTAAGAAATCATAAGATAGGAAGATATGCATAATACAAATAAAAATGCATGATCCCGTTGGTCTAACTACAGGACTTAATTTACCTGGTCTCCTAGGAGAGATCAAAAGTGGGATAAGGAATGACTAGGAGACCAAAGCTGCTGCAATATTCACATACACTGAAGTACTTAAAACTGAATATTCCAGGAAAATTTGCAGCATGCTTTCCAGATGGGGAGTAAGAGATGGAGGGAAGACAATCTGAATCTCTCCGCAGGAAAGAATGTCAGAAATGCCCCCCCAAAACCCCCCAAGGTCAGGAAGTAAAACTGGACAAACAGAAGTTTAAAAAAAAAGACCCCCATTTTTCCCATTGATACTAATGCTTTAGCAATACCTTTATCAGCTAAAAGTATTCAAAACCTGTACAAGCACTGTCACTGTGGTTTTATGGAAAAGTCTCAAGAATACAGAATGACTTAATTGTGGGGTGACGGTATAGATTTGCTACAGTTTTGTTTTCAGATTTGTGGATCCTTCTTCCACATATGGAAAAGGACAGTTCCTAACTTTTAAGTTTACCAACCAAAAAAACCCCAATTTTGTAATATCAACCTCCCAAAATATATATAGCCACTTCTAGACCTACCTAAGGACTTTTAATATTATAAAAGTAATTGTTCTGCCTTAGGACTGACTTTGTGTTTATTATTCTGAAGGTACTTGAATGAAGTTCTGTAAAATAGATTTATGTAAGGAAAAACTTATATGCTCCCAGGAAGAAAAGAAATTGAGAATTTATTTCAACTGTCATGCTTTTATTTCTCATTATCTGAGTGTTCCTGTTCTAATTTTCTCCATTGTCATTGTTATAATTTCCCACCACTTTTTTTTCTTTCTTTTTCTGTGTAACTGGATCTGCCTTGGTGTGTCCGGTAGAGACAGACTGTGGGTGTGTGAAAAAATCTCCAGACACCTGGAAGGTTTCTGATTTAGACATAATAGTGGATCCTATTCTGTCACCTCCCACTTCTCTTCAGTCTGCTGTTCACAATGTCATCCGCCTGGCACCTACTCTGTTTGACACCCAGCACTGTGAGTCCGTAGAAGATCTCTGGCTAGCTAAGAACTCAGTTTTTAATATGGTCATCTGAGCTCTTGCACACAGATGCATATTAAACAGCATCTTTAGAACTTGTGTTGTGGTCTGACGTGTAGAAGATGCTGTTGAAATGTCAAATGGTTGAGAAGTTGCTTTTCATCTTTGAAGGAAATAGATTTGCAGCAAATTCATCCCAGGAGTACTGGAGTAGTGTACCTGGGATGAGTTTTCTTCATTGAAAAACCTCAAAATTTTCAAAATGTTAGAAATTCCTGGTAATCACTAAAGCATGTTTTGGTATATCTAGGATTGGATAGATGTATAAAGTACAGGTTTACTTTGAGTAATTTTGTCGGAAACTTTGAGTTTCCACGTTGCACTGACCCCAGAGTTGGGATAAAAGTTCACTCTGTCCAAGTCAATAGCCAGAATCTTGCTGCCTTCCATTGGACTTGGAGTGTGTTTCAGTTGCTGTATTAAGTATCCTGGATCCAGCCCTCCAAAAATTTTAGGTAAAGCCAGAGAAAGTGCACAAAACCTTTTGTGTCTGTTTGTCACTGTCTTATCTATGTAAATGTACAATTGGCCTGGTGAGAGCTGAAATACACCGGGTGTTACGTTTACAGGCACAGGCAGGAGGGTGCATTTGGAGGGGAAGATGGAGCCACTTGGCTAAAATGGCTGTGGGATGGCTGAGAGCAGGAGCTGGGAGGGCTCATCAGGGCAGTGTTAGCATCAGATCCCCCTGGACCAGGTTGCTCAAAGCCTCATCCACCCTGGCCTTGAACACCACCTCCAGGGATGGGGCATCCACACCTTCTCTGGACAACATGTGCCAGTGACTCCCCACCCTCACAGTGTAAGTCAGAGAGAGGAGAGAGAATCTGAATTTACTTCCAGTCTGTTACTTCAGAATTTGGGGGTAAACATGCTGATTACAATAAGTTTTTGTGTATCTGTCTTTCTAATAGAAGAGTGTGGGTTGAATTTGCAGGTAAGATGTTTAAACTTGTCGTGTCTTTTGCTGTTGTTTCTGTAAGTGCTTTCTTCATAACTCAACTTACAGATCCAGATGCTTTCATGTTAAGCATGAATCAATTATAACACCTTCTACTGATCTTCAAAACAAAGGTTTTACTGAACTGTAACCTTACTGGAGGTACAGAATGTCTTGTGTGTTTTGTACAATAAACATCAATTCAGTGCGTACTTGGAAAATTTGCTGTTTAGGGTCCAAGTCTTTAGACACTTTTTTGATCTCACTCTTGATAACCAGATGATTAGAAACAGTACCAAACAAAACCCACGATATTTTCAGTTCTTGAATATTGCCATTATTATTGCTGTTCCTCATTACTTCCTGGCAGTTTGCAAGTGTGAAAAAGTGATTTCTGGACTACATACTGTATTCTCAGTGTAAAAATATGCAAGTGTTAATCCTGTTTTGAGAGATACTCAAGAAGAGGGTAAGGCTCTCAGATAGAAAGTAGAGTGGTGATGGAAAATTCACTCTCATTAGAATGTCCCTATGCAGTTTATTTTGAGACTATCCACTATACTAGTCAGAGAATTGTAGAAATAGCCCTGCTGATTCTGTTTTCTAGAGGCTTAGAAGTGAAATAGGAAACTTGGCCTCTAAGTACCTGATTTTCATTTGATGTTGTATTACTGTGGGGTCCAGAAATATCATTGAATCTCTACACATGCACAATCACCCTCCATTTTAGGTGCTATTCTGTAGTAAAATCAATTACGTGTTGCACATTATCTTTACTGATTTAAGTGCTCCACTACAACCATTAGAAGTCAAAGTGATGGAGAAATTATCTCTGGTCTCCTTAGAGGAAGAGATGCCTGAAGTTTAATCTTTTAAAGGCAAATCAAATCCTTAGGATCTAACATGGGATATATTTAGTTACTGTAAACCATACCTAATTATTAGGCCACTTAAACTCTTTTGCTTACTTAGAGAACTGAAACTAAATAGTCTCACACAGTTAATAAAGTAACATATCAATGCATTTAGGACTTCATTAAGGATTTGTTGCCTCAATTTACGTGCAGCTATGCATGATTTTTTGCATAAGATGAAGATAAACTTGTGTCTTGACACTGTGACTTGAAGTTGTCAGCTGGCTTTATAAATTGATTTAATATTAAATCTCTGGGGCAATTCTAACCATGGGAGTAGGTTGGGGAAAAACAAAAGGTGAGTTAACCACCACTTCCAGGAAAGGAATGTGTGCTTTTGTTCCACCCTGCTGTTGGAGAGAGTTTTACGTCCTGTTGCGGGTGAATGAATTTAGTAACCATAGTTTAAATTTGGAGTAAGTCCACTCAGGACTTACATAGACTTAACATTTAGCATAATTTGACAGTGTTCCTGGATGGTACCCAAAGAATTGTGTTGATGAAGTGTTTCTGTAAGGATTTTTACTCTGAATTTGCTTGCCTTCAAGCCAAAATTTTAATTGTATTTTTTCCATAGAATTTTTCAGTGCCATTTGAATGTTAAAGGGTAGTGAACAGCACATTCTATGCAGTGATTTAACTTCCAGTATTGATTTCTGAATCAAACATTAATAATGATTTATCTCACTTCTAGAATAAAACTAATCCTGCTGCAATCTAAGCTTTTTTTATTTCACATGTTATTTTGCTTGTTTGTAATGCTAGTATGGATTATCTTAAATCTAGTATTTTTGTCTGTTTTCAAGCTAATGATGGAAATTGGCCGATACTTAAACAGAGCTCAGCCCCTGTGGTAAAACCCCCTCAGATCTCCAACACAGACTGGAAAGAATCGAGCATGGATACTGCTTTAAAACAAGGAACTATATCCAGCCAGCCTTTGCCAACTTCAGTATTAGGAAGTACTGATAAACTGGTGGGTTTCATCTGCAATATATTTATAGATTTGCTTTGCTGAAATTATGAACCTTTGGCTTTCGTAGCTAACCTCACTTCAGTGAGGTTGATCCCATTTCTCTGCTGTTGTTCATTTAAAAAGTCGTAAAGAAAAGTACCTTTGTATTTCTTCTGTTCCTTTCTGTTCTTATCACATTAAAATGTGTGGGTTTGTTTCAACTTCAGTAGTTTGTATTCCTTCCTGTTCTTATACATATCTAGTCTCCCCTTTTCTCTCTTTGCTTCTCTTAATCCTCTCTCCCCTCCTTCATTTTTTTCTGATTCATGTATTTGTTAGTCTTTTTCCTTTGTAGATATGGATTATTATTTTCTTAGTGTACTTTTTCACGTAAAAATCTCACAAAAGAAGTCATTACATCCGTCCTTAAGTGAGTCCACTAGTGGTGTCTGTCTGCACTGTTGTGCTAGTACTTTACAAATTCTATAAGACTATAATCTTTAAAGAATAAGGACTTGATCTTTAAATTGTTTTGGTAAACTCTGACAGTATATGTTGTCAAGTATGTTATCAACTAGACAGTGAGATCCAGAACCTAGAAGAAGTTATTCAGGCTTTGCATGTATGCAAATAGTTTTGAATTTATATGAATGTATTACAGCTGAAGGTGCCTTTAGACAGCAGCCTCTGTCTGAGGTATGAGGAGATCCTGTGATAAACTCAGGTCAGATCATATCTAGTGATAAAGGAACACAAATTGTTTATGTTGACTCCTTTGCTGTCCCACAGGATTGCTAGTACAGCATGTTGAAAGAGGAATATTCTTGCTCACAAGTACTTTATTTAATTAAATGGTATGTACTATTTATTGTTCTTACACAGGGTCTTGACCTGGGGAAGGTGCCACCAACAGTTCCTGGTGTAAGCAAGCAGTTGCCTCAGAACTATGGGACCTATCCAAGCCCAGTTCCCTTAGGAACAGGTTCTACAAACTCTCTAGAAAGAAGGAAGGATGGCAGCCTGCCCAGACCTGGCACCAGTATAGCAAATCGGCAAAGGCCGGTTCCGCTGCCGCCTCCCAGCAACGTGCACCAGCCCAGCTCTTCACAGCAGATCCAGCAGAGAATTTCTGTCCCCCCCAGCCCCACGTACCAACCCTCTGGTCCCCCCTTGTTCCCAGGAGGAGAGGGCAGGCCAGAACTGCCTTTGACTGTGGCAATCAGACCTTTTCTCGCGGATAAAGGATCCAGACCTCAGTCTCCCAGAAAAGGGCCACAGACAGTGAACTCCAGTTCCATCTACTCAGTGTATCTTCAGCAAGCAACACCACCAAAGAATTACCAACAAGCTGTGTACAATACCTTAAATAAGTCGGTAAAAGCAGGTAGAATATATTTTGCTTTTTTTTTTTCTTTGAAATACTAAGATCTACTTGTTTGGCATAGCTTACTTCCCATATCAGTTTGGAAGACTTGTCTAAATCTGTGGGGAAAGTTATTTTTGTTTATGCACCATAGCAGCAAAATCATACCATGTATTTTTGAGGTCATCAATAAGTATGCATTGATGTACAATTTATTTTGAAACAAGACACAATTAGAACAATATAGGCTGGATACTTTAGCAATACTTTGATAAATAAGTTGAAGAAACAGTGTCTAGATAAGAGTTTTTTTCCTCTTACTGTTTCCTCATGAAAGAGGAAAAACATTCCAGATGCTGCTTGTAGCTTACAATTTTAAGAAACATCAGCATCACCAACAGGTAAGTATTTATTTCTGTTTTGATAGTCCCCAGAACAGTTTTGGTTTTTTTTCTTTCTGTATTAGTGTCAAACAAGTAGCTACAGTTTATTTGTAAATATTTTATTACGTAATTTGAGAGCAGCTCTTCACTGTTTTCCATCTTTCTTTTCTTCAGTTTATGGAAAGCCTGTATTACAGTCAGGTTCGACCTCTCCCTCACCCTTGCCATTCCTTCACGGCTCTTTGCCTGCCCAGTCTCCCTCACAGCCACCATCTCAGCCTCAGACTGAGGTCTCCGAAAAAGATCAAGAGCTGGAAAATGCTCCACCACCCAGTGAAAACAGCAATGTGGAAAACATTCCCCGCCCTCTCAGTCCTACTAAGCTCACCCCTATTGTGCACTCGCCGCTACGGTATCAGAGTGATGCTGACCTCGAGGCTCTGAGGAGAAAACTGGCCAATGCTCCGAGGCCGTTAAAGAAACGCAGCTCCATCACTGAGCCAGAGGGCCCGAGTGGACCAAATATACAAAAGTTATTGTATCAGCGCTTTAATACCCTGGCTGGAGGCATAGAAAGTGCTCCTTTTTATCAGCCAAGCAATCCACAGGACTTCATAGGCAACTTAGCTGACGTTGATAATGGGAACGCCAGCACCAATGGCAATATTGAAGAACCAATCCCCGTGCCACCTACAGTTCCTGTCCCTGACGAACCACCCCCTTCGTCAGATGCCAATGATAATGAGTTACCTTCTCCTGCTACTGAGGAGCTGATAAGCACTGAAACCACAAATCAAACACCTGAGACAACCGAAGACAACAACAACAATCTTGCTATAGTTCCTTCTACTGAGCAGTCACCCAGTCCCACGCCAGAGGTCAGTTCTCCAGTAGAAGATGAAGCTCCTTTGCCACCTGCTCTTCCTCCTCCGCTTCCTCCAGTAAGTAATAAAGCAAAAGAACAACTTTGTGAACAATAGAATTAGCTTTGTGTTTAAGCATAACTGCAATATAATAAAGCTTCTGCTTAGTGGTATCTTTGCACTTGAAGTCTCATGATACGAAAAGAAAACCAGGGAGAATTCTAATGGATTGATTAGTTTTTTTACTACTGTAGCTGATTAATAAGGAAAATATGCCAACAGATAAAAGGAGAGCGTGATGTATTTTAGGTTTTACAGCCTTGGAGGTTCTTGTTGTAGAACTAATTCTGGAATTTGAGATTTCATTAATTTTTTGCTTTTAATTTGACCAGGCCTTGAAAGATAACTATTTGTAGGAAACTACGGGTAAGCTATGTCAGTGGGAAACTTTTTAATTTGCAGGCAAGCTGAAATAGCTGTTCTGGGGAAAATGCACTCCTTTTGCCCTCTCAGCAGAGAGATGGACCAGGGCTAACTCCAGCAGCAGCACAGCTGGCCTGTGATAGCAGAAATGTTCTTCTAATGGGCTTGTCACATAGTTTGAATTGCTTCTAAGTCCCTCCTGCAGCTGCACTAAAATATTTTAAATACTTGCCATTACCAAAATCTACCACGTTTGGAGAATTGAAAAATACAGAAAAAATGTGATTTTATTCTTTGTTGTGATATCACTCACTCTTTGAAACCAAGGTCCATCTCCACTTTTTGATTCCTCTGAGAATGTGACTGTAGTATGCACAAGGCTTCGTGTGGTTTTCCATGAGCTTACGGGCCTGGATACTTCTGGGAGAGAATGGAACATGCTAGCAACTAATATTCATACTGTGAAGGGTTTATTTTCCAAACTGAAATAGCCATACTATATAGGACCATAAGTGAAAACAGATCTTACAGAGCTAGAGACTAAATGCATTCTATAAAAGCTGTAGTTAATAATAGATTACTTTTTCCCCAGAAAGTGACAAGGACACATGTAAAGGATTCACAATATTCTCAAAACACATTTAAATGTGCTTCAGATCCTGAAAATGCTGCTTCTGATAACACCTGCTAGAATGTCACATAGAAAAACTTTGTTTTATACTCTTAATTCCTACAACAAAATTCCCAACTTGTCAGGCCTGACCTACAGCAGAGACTTCTGCTAATTCAAGGCATTGATTCCTCTAAGTACAGACTCTGGCTTAATTGTCTGGTACTTTCCAGGCTAAGCAAAAGTTTTCACAGTGTCTCAGATAATCCACCAGTAATACGAACAGCTTGTATTAGATACTTTGTTTTAGATGATGCTTAAAACATTGACTTAAGTACTTCATTCCTTGTACTCACTATAATTAGAAGCTTTGAAATTATATTGGCTTGCTTTTTCATTTTTTAACTGCATAAAATGTAATAGTATATCAAGCCTTTTATTTAGAGACTTTTAAATAGAAATGATTGCGTACTTCTAAATATCATTTAAGGAAGCTGCGATTCATAAATGAATCATTTTTATACTTGTGCAACCTGAAATGATGCCTTCCAACCTTCATCTCTATTCAGACAAAACGTACCAACTTGAAGAAACCCAACTCAGAAAGAACAGGCCATGGTTTGAGAGTGAAGTTCAATCCCTTGGCTCTCCTCCTAGATGCGTCTTTGGAGGGGGAATTTGATCTTGTACAACGAATTATATATGAGGTAAGCTTTTAAATAATGGCAACCTCGTTCAGTATTTAGGAAAAACAAAGTGCTGAACTCTTCCATATTTTCAACAGGTTGATGATCCCAGTAAGCCAAATGATGAAGGAATTACACCTTTGCATAATGCAGTGTGTGCTGGTCATCACCACATTGTGAAGTTCCTACTCGATTTTGGTGTAAATGTAAATGCAGCAGATAGTGATGGGTGGTAAGTGTCAAGACTTTTTTTTAGCATCTGGGAGAAACACAATTTAGATGCACATTCAAAACTTTGTTGAGAACTGTTTTGGGAACAATTTCCTTCCCCTTTATCCCCAGAAAATGAGCATTCTCTAAGCTCTAGGTGGAAATGAACTCACATGCAAGGTTACAGTGTGTTCAGCTCCTGAGGAAGTTAACCATAAATTAGATTACAGTTTGGCTTTAATTAGTGGTAGAGTTGCATTTCTTGTTTAGATGCTGAAATAATTAAACTGTAAATAACAAATGACAAAAGTTAATTTGCTTAAGTTTCATCATCACAGATCCCACCACAAATGTTGGTGTTTTTGAAGACTCTCACCTTATGGGTAGCTGTAGCCATCCTGAAGTGTTTGGGGGGCGATGTGAATCCTTACCTTTGTTTTACCTTCCAAGTTTCCTTTTATTAGAAAATACCCTTTCACACCCAACAGCTTTGTAGGCTGTGAAAATTATTAGTTTTGCTATCACCTGTTTTATAATGCTTGGCTTTACTGGAGTCAGGTAAATCCTGAAATCCACCCCAGCTGCTTTGACGGGTTTTGGACAATGCATACACATACTATAAAGAACAATTTCCTTTTAAAATAGATAAGCACTATGTGGCAAGTTAGGATTCATGGAAGGTTATTTTTTCACATGTACCTTTTTTTGCTTTATTTCAGGACACCTTTGCATTGTGCAGCTTCTTGCAATAGTGTTCATCTCTGTAAACTACTGGTTGAATCTGGGGCAGCTATTTTTGCTTCAACTATAAGTGATATAGAAACTGCTGCAGACAAGTGTGAGGAGATGGAAGAAGGTTATATTCAGTGTTCCCAGTTTCTGTATGGTAAGCTGTGATAGTGCCTTACAAACTCTTTAGCTTTTTTAATATTCATGCTGATTTGTCCCTCTGATCTCTGTGAAACATCTGATTAGGCCCCAGACTGGATGATATGGCCCATCATGTACCTGTGCTTTCAAAGTGCTAAAACCAGAATCATCTTATCTTCTCTGTGATGTTGGTCTTAGTCCTTCTGGTTTTTTAATTACTTCACAGGCTCCTTCAAATGTTAAGATTTTTTAAAGTTTTCATTTGGCTTTATTTCAAGGAAATGCTACAGGGAGGTTTTGACAGTGACAGTGAGTTGTCAAGTATTTTGACAGAGAGACTCCAACTTCCAGATGCACAAATTTCTAGCAGATCACACAAAAGTACACTTTATGAATAATTAACTTACAGAATGTGCTTAGTTACTAAGATATATATTGCAAGAAAAGCACCTTGGAGCAGCCAAATTTTTTATTTCCATCAGAGGATTTAAGCTTCGTTAAGGCTCTGTATATCTGACATTGTGTGAGTTCCAAAAGCCTCAGGTGTCCCTGTACAAGGCCTGCTGTAGGAATCAGTTTCCATTGCATCTATAATAAAAAGGAAAAACCTCATGCTCTAAATTATTCTCTAGTATTTGGTTTTATCATGCAGGTAAATTTCTGACAGCATTTCATCATGGAAGTGCTGAAAACTGTTCATGAAATGTTATTAACAAGAGAATAATATTTGGGCCACCATTATCGATAGTAAAAATCTCAGAGAGGAAAAAGAGACTATTTTACCATCTGGTGTTGTTAACAGGAGTGCAGGAGAAGCTGGGGGTGATGAACAAAGGGGTGGTGTACGCTCTGTGGGATTATGAAGCCCAGAACAATGACGAGCTGTCATTCCACGAGGGCGATGCCATCACTATTCTGAGGCGCAAGGATGACAACGAAACGGAGTGGTGGTGGGCCCGCCTCAATGACAAGGAAGGCTATGTGCCTAAAAACCTTCTCGGGGTAAGCTCTTTCTAAATTACCTACTCCCTTCTATTTTTTACATGCACCTGCAGAAGGAACACGAGATGGATCTTTGGTCAGAATCCCTCTGTGCACCATCCAGACACAGCACTACAAAGTGCTGTAAAGCAAATTATCCTTATTTTCTCTGGCCTCTGTGCCATTGTAAACAAACAGGAGTGGCTACTGTTAGGAGATTAGTGCTGGTTCTCATTGGGTATGTTAGTATATTGAATATAGCGATATATTTAATATAGTTTATGCTTTGGTCTTTAATAATACTTTTTTCTCCCCCTTGGCTAAAATATAGAGCCCTTATGAAAAACATGATGGCTCTATTAGGCAGCTTGAAGCCTTAGCCCAGAAAGTTCTTTGGGAAGGTTTTTAATACCTGGCACAAGATAAGAACATAGGTATATGTGAGTTTAAAACAGGAAAGAGCCTTGAAGATGACAACTGTGAGCACATCATTTATGCTGCTCTCAGACAGATGGAACACTGTTGTCAGGAGAGGCCAGGAATGTAAGGTGACTAAGTAGAGAGCTTCTGAGGACAAAATGCGTAAGAGAACGTTGCAGAGCAGGAAATAGGCTCTCTTGAGTGCTCAACAGGGAATTTTTGTACTTACGTAAGAGCATCCTTTGTCTTTTCTGGATCTTGAGCTAAATGCACCACGTCATTTTCAGAACAGCCATGTTTCAGAGCAGCCATTGGCAAGAGCAAATCAGCCCTTTTGGTCCTGCTTCTTGTTTTTCAGACATTGCTTAAGAACATGCTGTAGCTTACAAAAACCTCACCCCCAAAACACATCATAACCCAGTTCTGCCTAATCAGTACCCCTTCGTTTTAAATAATTTAAGTTGGTATTAACCATGCAAATTCTAATACTGTTATTCTGGTTTTTTTAGTTATATCCACGAATAAAACCTCGACAGCGAACCCTTGCTTGAATTCAATCGTACGACAGTGCAGTACCATGCTGGTAACTGGAAACTTAGAACATACACTGGAGCCATCGTTTTTGATCATTTCACACAGAGAAATAAAACTATGATACCTAGTTTTAATGGTGCTTTCTCTTGTCAAATGGACAGCATCCACAATTTCCAAGATCTGCAGTTTGTAAATGAGGATCATTTCTGTGTGACCCAGCACTGATGAGGAGAGTGATACCTCCACTACCGACAGTGTTGCGCCAACTCTCGTCTAATGCAGTGTTTTGAGTCAGAGTTCTGTGGTAGGAGCTTTATTGTGTTCCATGTTCAGAGGTGTCATTTGCAGGGTGCAGATGCGCTGTCCAGTTTGCTCCAACCCCCCACAGCAACTGTCCCATGGCAGGATTTTGGGTATTTTTGTTTGATACCAGTGAATGTTGAGTTCTCATTACCGATCAACACTTTGGGTTCTAGGACATGAGATCTTCACCTGTTACATGCATAATTAAGTAGTTACCAAAGCTTGGTGAAGGCTAGGATTTTAGGTGGCACCATGCTAAACACTTAAATCCTAGTATGGACAACCCCAACAAAAGCTTTACCTAGTCTAGCATCTTGCATTATTTGCATTTAGAATCAAGCTAGAGAACTAACAAAACCAACAGTATTTGTACACTTCTCAAAGTCCCTACACAATATTTCACTTGGTGTTTTATTTTCTTATTATTCAGCCTACAAGCACCGGTGTTACCTCTACGAATGTAAAGGTTCCCCTACTAAATCCCCTGAGCTCGTCCAGCCTGGACACAAGTTAGTACTGAAGTTGCAGCAGCCTAAGGGATTTGTATGTCTGCAGGGATGAAAGTGCAATAGTTGAAAAGGGTAAGAGTCTGGTAAGGGTTATACTGTGTCACCTGAAGTCTGCCTGAGTCAGTCTAGAAGAAAATATGAAGGACTACTGGATAGAAGTAGAGAAAGAGAGTCGTGTAGATGCCAAGCCGAGGAGAAGAAAGAAACAAGGTTTAGAGAAGGATTTAAGAAAGGCAATAGCTTATTTGAGGACAGTTTCTGTGGTTCTTGGCAGCCTACACCTGCTGCCAAGGCAAGTTATGCAATAACCTGTTCCACTACATTGTAGTTTCAAGCAAAAAAAAACAACAAACCACAAACAGGCACTTCACTGGAATTTTACTTGTACATGATTTTATATACCAAAAGTATATTTTGAATTTCCCATTATAAGTTTTAGCCATATTTCTTGTAATTTTCTCCCATTTAAGAGTATGCAATTTGATTAACTCTTCATGTACAAGTTCTGTGTATAATTTATATATCCATTTCTGCAGTGCTGTAACTTGCTTTTACCACAGGTCAGCATTAACTGTATATATTGTGGTGAAAAGTGAAAGGGTATTATTGTTGAAGAATTTGCTACATGAATGTGATGATTTAAAGAGCCTATGATACACTAATTCAGAGAACATGTAAATGTGCACAATAAAGTACTGCTAAGGCATGGTGGCATTCTCCACTCTTTTTATAGAGGTCTCAACAGCAGCTGTGGCTGTGGTCAGAGTCTGCATGACAAAAAAATAATTTTAGCTTGCCAGGTTCCACCTGTCAACCCACCTTTCCTCCTTTTTTTAATCAGCTTCACTGAAGATGTGCCACTTTTGGAACCTGCTTACACCAGTATCCCAGTATTCCAACTATGAGAAATTAACTTAGAAATGAAACTTGGTCACTCCTTAGAAAAAGTCAAAATTTTCAGAATCCAGAGACCATGGAGTCCCTCACTAAAGAAGCTGTATATTAAAAAAATGAAATAGCACCTCATTTTTTTAAATAAGTGAATTAATTTATTCATATTTGTACATTAAATTGTATACAATTTCAGATAGCATTACAGTTAGATTAACAAAAGCTAGTTACCAAAAAAGAAAATACAAAACTAAAAATTATTCTGGAAGCTTATTTATTACAGAAGTGAAATTTCAAGGTCAAGTTCATGTAAGTCAAATTTGGTGGTATTTGGTGAAATATCTAGATGTTTAAAATGAAATGTTTAAAAAACCCATGTGATTTCTATAAAATCATATCTAAGGCAGATTTTCTTTTGTACATTGATTTTAAACATTTGGAGAGAGGGAAAAACCTGAGATCTATACCCAAAAGCTATTCTCTGCAGAAGAGACATACACGTTTGTTTGCTTCCTGTAGCAAACAGTATATATAATGGTTACTATAAAAGTTGTGCTGTACATTAGCTGTAGTGCAGGTCACTTTCATATTAAGTGCCAATAACGGCTTAACAAAATATACAAAGTCTTAAAAGGTGAGGCTGTTTAAAGCATTAACTGTATACATATTGCACACTACCGTGAATACTCATGGTTCAAAAAAATACTCACATTGCATTTGCCAGTTCTTACATAATGAACCACACTGGAATGAGAGAGAGAGTCAAGAACAGCAAATATTTCCAGCTGTCAAAACAGCACAAAGTGAGAGGCAGGTCTGTGGAGGCTGGTGTCTGTGTGTGCCCTCAGGAGGCCACATCTGCAGTTCTCACTGGTCCCGAGACTCATAGAGCAGTTTCGTTGCCTAACAGAAAGGCAAAATTATCATTGTTCACTGAGGTTTCACTTGCAGCCACCTTATCTGCTTCATCTACCTCCAAAAACCTCCTTTAAAGCCAGGGCTTTAAATTCTTCCTCTATTTTCCTCCACCTGAGGCATGTGCTAGCATTCAGGAAGTGCTGAATGCACTCACGTGGCAACAGAAAGTTTGAGCACACTGTGCTGAACAGAGTTAAGTGTGGGCAGTAGGGGCAGCTGGGGAGCTCCAAAAAAGCACTAAAGCAGCAAAGAGCCATAAACCTGCCCATGCATGCACATTATAAATCACATTTCTGATCAGCAATTGATCAGGTTTAGATTGGAGTGTGGCTTTGTTTTTCTCCACCATCACTTTGACTTAAGAAATACAAACCTTCAGTTTTCATTCCCCCTACAGGGCCTAGCACCAAAAGACTGAAGTCTTTCCAAATAACAACACTTTCTCTGAACCTTTATTAAGTAGTAAAAATAATTAGCTGAATTCAGGTTCAAAAGTGTACTTCATAATGCACATTTCTCAGCCAGTAACAAAAACCTAAGGAAGTCTGAAATCAAATTCCCAGTTCTTTCCATTTAGTAACATATGTAAGATCTTGGGAAACCCTTCAGAGTCCATAAATTCTTCAGGTCTCTGAGCATAAAGCTGAAGTCACATTCATTACAATCAGCCGTTGCTTCTGTTTTCTAAGCATTGAGGCCCTAAAGTGTTTGATAAAAAATAACATAAATACTCCGTACTCCTAAGGCTGAATGCTCTCTTTGGTGCTACTAAACACCCCACATAAAGATTTTTTTCACCCTTTGTGTAAGTCTTGGCTGATTTGCTTACCTTATGCATAGCTGCCAGCCAGCTTGCTGATAGCTTCTTGTTAGAGCTGAAGTCTTCACTGGCAGTAAACTTCATCTGCATCATCTCCTCTGACCCTGGTACCTTGTACTGCAGGATCATACCTATGGCACGAGTATTGCCTCCTGAAAAGAGAAATACCATCTGGAACAGCAGCAGGTTTTACCAGCTAAGTAACACAACTTCTTCCAGCTCATGGGCACAGCTGAAGAAATGTGCTCGTTGCTCAGTTCAGAGCATGAGCAGTTGCTGGATCCAAGGAGCTCATGACCACGGCTTACAGCACCAGACAGTGGAACCTGCAGCCTCAGTATTGTTTAATTCTCTCTGCCACAAGGCAGAACCTCCATCAGCCACCAGGTAGTCACACACACGCAGAACACCCTCATGATTTACTATCACCATGTTAAGACATTGATACCACAGTTTCATACTATAGTCTGCAGTGTGTAGGCTTAGTGTCCAGTGGGACTGATGGCAAAGCAGGATCCTGCTGCATACAGTCTGGCACAGCAGGAAGCAGTCCCTCCAAACCTGGCAAAGATTGGGAATGATGCTTATGTAAGGCTAGAGAACAGCTGGCAACATCACCTACTGAAGGAAATTGCTACAAAAGACACCACTCTGGCAGCAGTGCAGTAGTGAGGTGTTTGTACCTCTCTTACTTCAGCTGCAGAGATGAAAATAAACAAAAGCAAAAATACAGCCATTAAAAAAGAACTTTCAGAAGGCCACATTATTGTAATTACTTCCTGCAGCAGTGGAGCATAAACTGAGCCCTAAGAACAGCATCAACATACACAGGACACTTTTTGCAAAGCTCTTTTAAAAGAAGCGTCTGCATGAGAGGGCTCCTGGAGACTATTACTGCAGTATGTGAGGAGCCAAAATAAATCACAATCTAAGCCAAATTCATTCTGGTTAGTGCTGTTAGTGCACCTAACCCGATCAGAAGCCCACACCAGGGTTTATAAAAGAGCTGTTTTCTATCTTCCTAGGATACATGGAAATCATCAATCACTTCCCTACACCTACTGGTAGAATAATGGAAGTAGAGTCTCCTGCAAGATAAACCAGTGGAAATCAAACACCTATAGCCTTGACCAGTTTACCAATGTCTGGCATTACTAAGTCAGGCAGAACATACCTTGCATAATGAAGGGGCCTTTCTTTTAAAGTTGGGTAAAAGTAAGCCTTTAATTAACTGTTTTCACTGCACTTTCTGGACAGCACACAGAGAGTATATTCATTTCTGGTATGCCCAATTCAGCAACCTGCTGAAGCAGGGGATCTGTAACACTGTGTACCACTGCAGATACCATTCCTCATCTTCCCTTCTCCCAGCATGGACAACAGCACCTTGATCTAAAGAAGGCCTTGAGTGCCTTAGTTCTCCTCCAGAGTGTCACAAAACATTCCCTCTTGGTTTATTAAACAGACACATGGGAAGGAACAGACACATGTCAGACTTGAACATAGCTCAAGATGAACAGCAATTATGGATCAAGCAAATAAACAGCACTGCAGAGAAGAAAGATGTGAGGGGGTCATGACATGCTTGGGTGAGTCATGCTCAAAGGCACTGGTGATACCTTCAGTAACAGGCTGGCTCTCCAGAAGGCTGGTGTAAGTGTGAATATCTTTTTCTACCATCAAGAAGGAAGGCAGGCAGAAAAGAGATAAAGCAGTCAGAACAGCAGTGAACAAGGAATTACAGGAGCATCAAGTGACTCAGCAATACATCTGGTTGATTTGAATACCAAGGTAAGTTTATTCAAGTTAACATGCTGTACTGACTGAATATTGCACAGATAGGCCATACAATTAGAAAAACCCAGCAGTGACAGAAGTGTTGATAAAGAACAATTATTGACATTCCTGACCTTGTTTGTTCTCATTTCAGTCAAATCATATTCAGGTTCATCCTGAAATACTCTAAAATCTGGTAAAAGATGGGGCAGTAAGTAGCTGCACTCCAATTTAGATATTACCAGTTTCATTTGACCACCCCTTCATCTTGAATGAAATTAAGAAAGCACATTTAATTGTTTATTCCCACCCCCATTTCATTCTGTTAACCATGTTTGTACCAGTCAAGGCAAAAGCCCAGCTGAATCCTGAAATGGAAGCTGCCAGAGACTAACAGTTCCCTCCTGTGAGCTTTTAAATCAGTAAACACTTGTATTTACCCAAGAGAAGAAACGACAACCACCCTTACTCAAGTTTATCAAGAGGCTCTCCCATATTAAGGCTGTAGGGGAACTGCCCAATCTTTAGGGGTTCCCCCAAATCCCAGCAGCCACATGGACAGGGTGTCACACACTGTGCTCTATTCTGAGAGCAGTTGTAACTAACACAGTTACACTGCATGCACTGTCTACCTCAAACAATAATTACAACATCACTTTCTTTTTCTTAAAAGTTCATGTATATTAAATGAAAAACTTACCTCCAGGAGTAAATCCCTCTGTAAGTATCTGAACAGTTGAAATCTGTATAATTTCAATTTCATAGTGGCTGTCTCCATCCAAAACCAGGTATCTACATAACAGAAGAAAAACTTTATTTCATTTTTTTTTCTACAATATCAAATCCAAGTCAAAGGAAAAAAGTAAAACAGTCTCTCAGTGGCGCTATTTATGTGTTATTTGGGGTGAGAGGGAGAGAAATCAACCAGAAAATACTACTTTTCATTGAAGTTCCACCCTTCTAAGACATTCTGATCAACATCGCTAATAAATTCAAACAAACATTCCAGTATTGTTGGATCTATCCTTTCAGTCTGATTACTCTCTCCAGTATCCTCAGGACATGATACTCTTCTATTTTTTTTTAGGTTATTATGTAATAATAGATCTGTGAGTGCAACAATACTATAGTTTACAAGTGCAATTTCTACCAATATTTCTCACCTCTGGTTGTTGGAAAGTCGACAGACCATGAGCTCAGATTTATCAGATGTTCCCAGAGTTACAAAGAATGTAGCACCTGGAAAGAAATGTTTTAATATTCTAATACAGAATTCAAGAAGGAACATTCAAGTATCAGAAAGAATAACTAACTTTTACTTACTAATACACTGAATTGAGTGAAATACAATAATAATTGAAATGTTAAACTGATTAACATCAGCAGAACACTCAAGTATAAAAAGCTGATCTTTAATTATCATGTTCTGAATCACAGGACCTTTCACACAAGCTATGCAATTTCTCCCACATGTAGACATACAGATGATATCCAAGAGGAATCTTTCAAAAATGAGAAGAGATCTGGAGATGGCAAAGACAGGCAATTAAAGACCCTCTGTGGTCACTGTAACACAAATGATTGTTTCAGTATTAAAAAAAAAGTACAGTTTAATAGCAGGATATGACCTTCAGTTCTATACTTAATAAACAGTAAAGACATCTCTTTTTCATTACTGAAGGCTGGCTCAGTCTTATTGTGAGGTCAATGAACTTCAGCCTTCATGTCGTATTTCTTCCCCCTCAAAACTGCTTTGACGTGGGGAAAGTCACTGTTGCTACATTAGAGAAGTGACTCAGAACTCCTTTACTTCCTCCATGCCTCATGCTCCCTGTATTACCTAACCCCAATAGTGCTGCCCTGGGAAATGAAGAAAGCAACATCCAGCCCTGCCAAACGGTCTGCAATCCCTCCCAGTAACCTGAACCCTGCAGCCCCAGAGTTTCACCTTGCTACTTCACAGTTTACCCAGGCTCACTGACGCCCCAGCATGGACCCTGTGCAGCTGCTGAGGTGTGACAGGGACAGCAGCACCAAGCCTGGACAAGGACATCAAGGACATCACAACACAAGGAC
Organism: Pardalotus punctatus; assembly: GCA_013400915.1. NCBI lineage: Eukaryota > Metazoa > Chordata > Aves > Passeriformes > Pardalotidae > Pardalotus > Pardalotus punctatus. The sequence goes on along the minus strand of VZTX01029072.1, from coordinate 8,021 downwards.
ATCACACCCACCACCACCCTCTCTCTGACCACCATCTGTGGATCTACAGAGCAAGTCGGGAACAACTTCAGAACACAAAAGCAAACAAGACAAGCTTTAAAAAAATTCTTCAGTTTAAAAGATGTGATTTAAAAACTTGTCTACACCCTCATGGCAAAGCAGAGTGAAGAATGATTTATGGGTTCCAGGGATGAACACACTCCCTTCCGAACCCGGGATCTCCCCAGGAACATCCACGCCCATCACATGTGAGGCTTAGCTTACCCATTATGCACACTGGCATCATGCTGAGAGACCATCAAAAAGCACTGAAGGATCACAGAATATTTTAAAAACTGAAGATTCAAGCTTAATTCATGTTCCAATTACAATAAGAACTGTATTGCATGTAGGTTTGGAAAACTGAGTACTCATGATCTGCCATCAACCACAGCTGTAGGCCATGGACAAGATCAAAGCCCTCAGATGAAGCTTGAAACAAGCACTGTATCTTGTCTGAAAATACTAAAATATTCTCTAAAGTATTTTTCATCCTTATTTAATGTAACAGGAATATGGCTAAAAGATGCATTATTTCAAGGAAAATGCCAAGTGCACACATGTCTGTTCTTACAGGCATTAAAAATTTCTCTTTAATTAAAAAACTCTTCAAAAAGACCAAGAAATACAAACTGAGAGGTGTAAACATTGACTAAGGAGTGTGAACCTCTCTCTAAATAGACCAGTAACACAGAATTATTAACTGAAAAACAGGAGGCATGACAAAAAGGAGACAAAACCGCAGCTTGCTGGACAAGAGGCATTACTCTTGCTGTTGACCAGAATTTGAATAAATATAAATGAGATGGAAACAGCACATCTGTGCACCCAGTGCTTACCATTCATGAGCACTTTGAGCTGTTTGTCGTAGAACTCTGTCTCTTTCTGCGAGACCAGGGCACACTCCGCACACTGGCGCACGGGGTCCACGAAGCACATGCGAGGCAGAGGCACTTTTTTACTGCAGCACTTGTCACAGAAACACTTCCCACACCTTCGGCAGTGATGCTAAGCACGAGAGAACATGTCCTTTACTTATTTACAAAGGAAAGTGGCAGGGAATGATTTGATAAGGTTACTACATGACATCTGCTCCTCCCTAAGTTTCTCAGGTGTGAAATGTGCAAGTTGAGGGACAGGTAAAGGAAATGAACTGCTCAACTGGCAGACAGAAATCTCTAAAGACTGACCCAAAGGACTGAGTATAGTATGAACAGCAGCTCTCTGAGCTTTTGCTGGCCCTCTGTAAAGATGCTTTGGAAGCAGAAGAGATAGGAAAGGGCTCCTCTGATGCCCACTAAATCCTTCACCTCACTGTCAACAAAAACCCAAAAGAAGAGTGGTTTCCAGGTTCTTTCCTACTTCTGAGCAAAGATCTCAGGGAACTTCAACTGAAGTTTCTAGTCCTCAACTGAAGATACTATTTTTCTCTTTTAAAACTTGTTCTCAAGTTTCTCTCAAGGAAAAAATGTAAAAATCTTCATCCTTAGAACCTAAAGCTATTCCTCTTATCAGAAGTATCAGGCAGCACAGTATAAATCCACTGAAGTTGCAAAACCAGAACGAGTACTGCAATGTGTTTCACAGCCCCTAAATCTGCAACCGGTGGCCTGTGCTCCAGATCACTGCTGGGGTGTGAGTGCCAGATCTTCCTGATGCAAGTTCTCATGACAGAACAAGTATTCCCAGGCAAGCAGGAACTGATTTGTGGCTCAAAGCAAGCCTGAAAGTTTGAGACAAGGAACTGGTAACACTGCAGTTTTGGCCAGTGTCAGGCTTTCCTTCCAAATGTTCCGTAAAATTCTCTGGAGCACCTATTTCCCAGGGCTACCTCCAATTGCTTCCTAAAGCTAACACAAGTGAAACACAGCAGCTTGTCATCTGGTGTAAGATATAGGTGTGTCTGGTTTAAAATTTCTCCTTCCCTCTCACTCCCAACATTTAAATTAAAAAACATGAACTATGTCACTGCACTACAAGTCACACTTCCACATCTTGCTTCGCTTTCACAAGTCTGTGCTAACAAAGTGTCAATGTAATTATACAAAGGAATGATATTCCTTCCTAAAAATCACCACTGGCCTTCTTTCAGAGGGTGCTTTGCAGATTTCTCCATGTCATATTCTGCACACCAGCATGCATTCCACAGTGACATCTCACCGTTAATGAACATAATTTAATGTTAGTGCTTTCTCTTCATCCAGTGAGCCTAGTTATGTAGTTTACACCTTCTACTTTAATTGGAAATTCTCTCTTCCAAATTCAAGATAAATCCTGCTTTACTTTTCAAAAGATGTCCATAATAATATTTTGCAACAGTTATTGCTTTATATTTTCATTGATTTCTCTTACCTTTCTAGTTATGAAGTCAAATTTTGTATCACACTGCATACATCTTGGGCACTAGAAAACAGTACAAATTAAGATTAATCTACAAATTCTTTAAACCTTTAGTTCTACCACCATATACAAAGAATGAGCTTTCCATTATGCTCTATAAAGACACACCTCCAACAAATTTCCATCCTTGATCTTTTCACCATAGATGGGTTTCATTTAATATTGATGTAGCAAAATAATGTCATCCTCACTTTTAAGGCAAAAAAAACTGTCAAACTTCCCCCTAATGAACAGTGCATGTTGCCAGCAGGCAAAACTACAACTCAGAAGTACTTACCATGCTTGATAACGTCTGGCTATCCAGCCAGTCCTATATTCCCGAGTCAACTGTTTTTATGTAAGTTGTCCTCACTGCATTCTACTATGATGCTCTGCTGCCTATCTAAAACATTGTTTATACATTTTAATGCTCTCAATACTCACACATTTTTGAAACATGCTAAGAGATACTTGGTTTTCTTCCAAGCCACCAAGACCTAATGTTTATTCCAGCCACAAAAAGTCACTTCCTGAAATATCTCTTTCCTGAAACAAACTTACACCCACACTTCTTTCAAAAAAATGCCAGAAAAAAAAATCTTTTCTCTCTTGCAAGTAAGTAGTTTAAGGGGTGACAATTGTGATTGAGTAAACAACAAGAAGTGATCAGTGACTGTTGGAAAATCAAAATTTCCCATATAAAAAGTCACCTACCTAAGGGCTGATACTCAGCCCTTACATCACTGGATTTTCAACAAAACTTCACATATTTTTATCCAGCATATCACACCCGTGTCTGAGGCTTAAAATGCAATTTTTGCTATATCTACTTGCAAACACTAATGCAAAATTATGCCTGACATCTTACTCAGGAGGGCACAGTTAGGTGCTGTAGTAAGTCTTATAACTCTAGAAACTGAAACTCCTCAAAGCAGACTATCTCAGACTACAGCAGAATGTCCTCTTAAACACATGCCCTAAGCACAGCAGGTGCTATTTGCTGAGCACAAAGTAATAATCCTTTGCCTTTAATTAACATATTTCAATACTTAACCCTTTTTCTTCTATAAATCCCCTCAGGTTACAACAGCTTCTATTCAGGGATTTTTGCCCCAGCAGATATTCAATCACTGCCACAAGTTCAACAGCTGCAGCCAAGAAAATATTACAGCAGCTAAATTAAAAATTCTCCAGAAACTTTTAATGTCCTTTTGAAGTGTAAGCTTGTTAATAATTGGCAACAGTTTATATGAAACGTTCTACTGTCTAAACAGATGTTTAACACGTTAGAGGGTAATGGCAGTCACTGTAGTGGAACGTAAACACCTACTTGCAGAATTTGTTACAACAAGCCGTTTCTAAATCCCACACAGAAGAGAACTAGAAGTGCTCCCGAACTGTTGTAAAAAACACTGAGCTAAGGCATCCAAACACATCTTTTCACAACGTCTGCAGAAAAGCTTATTTCAACACTCACTGATAAATAATGTCCACATAAAGCAATTTCAGCATTCCCCAGGTTTCACCTCTGAAACAAGTAGAACTCTACAGCAAATACCATGTTCTACTCTACACTGATGTTTTAATTTTTTACATGGAGTTTAACAGCTTGCCTGGGAGCTGGACCTTGCAGTAGATTTGGTATGCCTTGAATTTACCTGGGTTCTAATTCATTTTAATGAAAATATGTTGGAATTTTTGGTTGAGTTTTGTTGTTGGAGGGGTTTTTCTTCGTTGGCCTGGGCTGGGTTTTTAGGGTGGTTAGGGCTTGCAAAAAGCAGAAAGCACAAGTCACAAGCTAGAGGGGAAAAAAAAAATTCTAACCCCAAACTCTTCTAAATACTATCCTACATAGATTTCGTATCGAATACTATGCTAAACATAAAAGTGTTTCTTAGGAAGGAACAAACATATCCATCCTCTTATTTAACACAAACTATAGAAAAATATTTCTGAATTCCAGACCCACAATGATAGCTCTGCCTGATACAAACAGCAGTCCTAAATGAATCAAAAATCAAGCTGCATGTGGTAGCTGGCAATGCAAAATGGGATTTTCCTAGGAAAATGTTCTGACACAAGTAGGAGTAGTGTCTTGAGCCTTCAAGATATTTCTGCTTTAAGTAACCAGAATCAAGTGAACTATTTGCATAATGTCAACTTCTACTTTGCCTGGGACAAGATATTTATTGAGAACATCTTGAAAGGTGAATTCTTCTTATTCATCCATACACTGACATAATTAGAGAGTGACAAGTACTGAATTAAGCTTTATTGCTTGGAGGGGTTTTATCACATTAACAGAAAAGGAAGCACAATGTCCAAGTTACTTCTCGTGTCTTCAAATGAAAAGATGTGAAGCGAGAAATTAAATAAGAATTCATGTCACAGGTACATTCATTTCATGTGTGGTCAACCACCACCAGTATCAGATTACTTCATCTAGCAAGAGGAAAATGGAAGAACATCCAACAGCTGTTGGATCTTGGCATTAATTTAAAAATACTGAGAGCTGGTTCACTGCAAACAGAGTGAAACTTCTCATGGGTTTGCTCAAGTGTGGTAACTTATTGCTATAATGCCACGGATCCAGCCAGACGTGGGAATCCCATAGATGGACAGGAATCTATAGCTACACTTCACATGCTTTATTTGCATAAATAATAGCAGAGTGATTCACAAAGTGGTGGATGGGAACACCTGGCTGAGCTCCTTAACCCAGTGAACCTCTGCAAGCAAAAAGTTTAGGAAATCCCACCCTGGAACACACTGGCCAAAGCAGCTGGCGCCAGAGGGGAAAGGGCAAGATGCAAGCACAGGGCAGACACAGCTCACGGCAGACACAGCTCACGGCAGACACAGCTCACGGCGCTCTCTGACACTGCAGCTGCCCAGGCCAGGTCACTGCCTGCGCCCGGATTTCGCCAGGAGTCCAAGGGCAGCTCTGCCACACAGCCAGGGCCCCTCCGAGAGCCTGAGCCAAGAGAGGAGCCAGCCAAGGAAACCTCAGCTCCCTCCTGCAGCCACTGAGGAGCCCCAGGGAACCCCTTTACACCACATCTGTCAGCTCCTCTGCAGCACACAGTGTTCCTGAGCCACAGAAACATCTGGTACACAGCTGGATGTCACGAGCTTTGGCCACCTCTGCAGGCAAACTGACAAATTTTACTCAATTTCTACTCCAAGTTTCCTTAAAAGAAACATCATCAATTAAGCTCTGCTGGTGATTAACAAAGAAATTCTGAGTCATACAAGGCACATGCAGAGACCAACATTTTAAGATCTGTCTTGAGTTTAATGATGCTCAGCACAGATTTTCATAAATCCACCTCAACTCATTATCTGCATTACAAATAAGACTGTCAAAAGTTTTCAGTAGTCCTGCTTCAGCCTTGCATTTCAAATTCCTCATGGTAACTGACACTTTAAGACTGTAAAATCTTGAGACATAAAAATCAAAAACTAAATTCTATTTCAATGCTGTAAAAGCTTCACAAAACTACCAACTGCTGTAATTCCTAGGTGGCCTTAATTTTAAAAAATAAGCCAGTAGACTCTTCTTGCATAAGAAAACTAAAGCTACTGGATTTGTGAGTGTTACTGGCTGCACAGCAGAAGCCAATGGATTTGAAAAGCCAGATCAGCATTTGCTAATACCACTCAAGGTCTTGTCTTGGACATAGACAATTCATTTTTAATTATGTCTGACATGGCAACAAGAGCAAGTTCTCAACTAATTCATTGCCTAGGTAACACTGTCTCTTGAAATTTAATTTCTCAACACAAACATGGAGTTTATAAACTTCCCTATCACATACCTGCTTTATTTAAGGAAAAAGTTTGTAACATATTTGGCAATTGTTAACCAAAGGGATGGCAGAACTCTAAAATACTTCCAGAAATCTAGCCACAAAATAAGAATTCATATTATTAATCCTGCATTAACAACTACATTTAAAATATCTGCCTGCTATTTTCCTCTCAATAGCAAATATCACTGAGCACATTCAGTCACAATTCAACACCCTCAGCCTACTGACCAGCACACTACAGGGGAAAAGCTCAATTTTAAGGAGAATTAATACCTGCAATACAACTGTAATATGAAATTCAAACTAACACCACACATCAGACTGATGTATCTAAAATACACACACTTAATTCTCTAAATAGATCTAACTAGTTTAAATAAATCCTACCACAATCTCCAAACAATCTTTAGTTGAATTAAGATGGTTGTACATACTAGAATTGAGTTAGAGGTACTTTGTTTTCCTTAATGAAACTAGTCTGCTATAATCAAGGACTGCTGACATGGCAAACTGCACTTCAGAAGGTCAGGGAGAACACTAATTTCAATTGAACTGTTACACATTATCTGCTGATGAAGGGGATGGCAGGAATCAGGTTTCCAGGGAGGTGCACAGGACGCAGCAACTCCCCCAGGCAGCAGAAGCAGCACAAAGGGAAACTTGCACAAGAAGTGCTCAGATTTTGCCACCAGCTCCCAGATAAACACGCACCCCACAAGCGACACACCCAGACCCCAGAGCACGCACGGTGCCAGCTGGGTGGGAACACGGGCAGCTCAGCCCTGACACACTCAAAGGGCTCTCCGCTGAAAATTCACCCTACCCGCACTTCATGGACGGCTGGGAGGGCTTTTTATGTATGAAGATAACAACCTGAGAAAATTCCCACAGGATACTGCCGCAGATCACTTGTTCAGAAGGAGCTGAATACTCACTTTCCAAAAGAAGGGTTGTTTTGGACAAACCCTGCAAGTGACTTACTACTCCACCCTTTATAGCAGTACAGGTTGGCCTGAGCTGCAGAAGCTGTGCTGGCAGAGGGAGCCTCCAGAATTATCATTACATTTACACAGAAATTTCTGCCTCAAGAGATACCAGGTAGAGGAAAAAATTTTCTTCCTCATTCCTAACCAAGAGAGGACTTCGTGTTCCCATACAAAACAGACCAACCACGTCCATATCTGCCAAAGAAGGGCTTTGTTGGATGATTCCCGGCTTAAATTCACATTGGCTCATCTAAAATAAATCTTCATTCTGGTCACATTTAAATGCACTGGCCTGTATCCACAGAGCACAGAACACTGGCAATAAATAAATAAACAAACAATGGAGTCTATGTTGTATGAGCATCTGGCTGCAGGGACTGGCAACAAATAACTCTCATTACATGAAATTAAAAATATCACTACCACATTATTTACTTGGTAATTATTTAAAAGCAAAGCTGACTGAAACAGACTGAGTTGTTCAATGATTGTTTAACACTACGAACATTTACACCAGGAGCCAGAAGGACTGTTCTAACTCACCCTTATTGCCTTAATAATTCATACAATTAGTTTTAAACCCACATGGCCTTCAGAAGCACCTTTATAAGCATTTAAAGCAATGCTACAGAGCTCGCTACACTTCTAAAACAGCAAATCGCACGCAAATTTTCGCGACGGGACCGCACACCCCTGAAGAACGTGTGACAGCCCTGTCCTTGCATCCTTTAATCCATTAATCTAAAGGAAATAAAAAAGCGAAGGGAAGGGGGGAAAAGGGAAGAGGGGAGAAGGGAAGGGGGGA
>VZTX01029068.1:171562-236116 GCA_013400915.1 Pardalotus punctatus | reverse complement strand
GCTGCGCCCCGCCGGTCCCGGGCTGCAGCGCCGCTATACCGCTACTCGCTCCATTGTAAACATCTGGGGCTGCCTTCCCACAGACCTCACACGCGTTTCATTGTCCTTTGCTTGCTTGCTTTCTTTTTTCTTTTTTTTTAATAAATTATTTCAGAGCAAAAGTCATATGGCAGTCTCCATAGCTGAAGTTTCGAGCTTTTCCCTAGAACTAATTAGATGCTTAGTAATAGCATGCTTCTGGTAATGTATTTTTGGCTGTTAGAGCTAGAAACGTAACCTTTACTTGGTTTTCCTGCCTGTGCCATCTCAAATTGTAACTGTACTAAATCACAATATATTGCTTTCTCTTGCAAGTCTTAAGTGAGTATATCCCACTATAGGAACATGCTGAGAAAGTAAGCTCTGTTATGCAACTCGAGGAAACTCTCAGACTTTCTTCACTGGTAAAGAACCACATTTTGGTTCTTGTGTTGTTTTACATAAATCCAGATAAACCTGGAAATAAATCTGCTGTTAAATTGAAACAACTGAAAGTGAATTAAGTAGATCTCTTGTTAGCTAATGTGTAAAATATGGAGTACTTCAGCAGGTTGCCATGCTGCAGTGATAGACACTGCTGTTAATTCAGCTGTATTTCTAGTAAATACCCATAATATAAGCTTATATACAGACAGAAAAGGGCTGGAATATAATTTGTTGCTCCTTCACTTGCTCCACCTTGGAACTTCATGCTTTATCATGCACTCTAATGTTTGTAAATGCTTTAGATGTCAAAGCAGCTGAAGCTTATCACCTCCCTTTCTGTATTTCATAGAAAGGCAAATTCTTAAAAAACAGAGCTATGAGGGAGGCTTAACTTCTTAACTTTGATGAATTTGTGTGGAATGAGGTCCTAGACCTGTGTTTCTTAGAGTACCTTTGGATTTGGAGGAAAACAGCACCCCTAAAATGGGATTCTGAAAGCTGTGTACATCTCTGAGAACACCAAACCATCCGGTGTAGCATGCTGCTGCCAAAAAGTGCTGTGAGGTGCCCACTCTCACAGCAGTGCACTCAGAGAAGTAACTACATGTCTGAGCAGTCTCACTTAGCCACTCTCACTTAGTTTACTCAGTGAGTAAACTTGTCTGTGTGCTTGAACTTTTGCAAACTCTGGCCAAGAAAAGGTAGAATACACTGAAATGCACATATACATCTTCCTACCTTTTCAGTCTACATTCAAGAGCAGCCCCCTGAAACTACAGGTGGGTGTGTGTGTGGTATGTCCTGGTTTTCCAGTGAGTGCACCAGAAACTGGCCTTCTCAGTGATGTCATGTTATTGTCACATCTGCAGAGTATCTGCTGAAAGAGAGGAGAATGTCATTTGTTTCATATCAAAGTAAAACCATGCCTTTATTATTTATAATTGTATCCTATAACTGAAGATTGTGTGCAGTGAAGAAAGGACAGCCGTCGTCTTATAACTTGTAGCTTCTCTGTTGCACTTACATCACAAAGTCAGACCTAGCATACATCTTTTAATACAAAACAATTATGATCCAGTTGACAGAAGTCAGAATTCTATGTTGTTGATTAATAGTCATTGTAATATGCAGTGTAAAATTGTGTTGTCTGTAAAAACATAATCTGAGACCATTTAAAAATATATTTATTGTGCCTTTATTCGAGGCTGTTTATGTAGCAAAATGTTGCAAGTGGATTCACTAAATCTATGTTTTTCACAGCTTCACATGTAGCAGTGTTGTCATAATACTTCTGTAATCCCCAGCTGGACTGATTCCATGAAAATATATGGTATCTTTCATATGGTCTGAAATAAGTAATTACATGTGAATAGACTTCTGCCATGCATAGAGTTAGCCACACAGGCCACTAAATTGTAACCTGTTTAGCATTACAGGCTATTTAATCTCTAAAATTAGTTTCTCTCTCTGAAACCATGTTTTTCTAAACAAATAAAAGTGACTATTGACATGTAAGACTGAAATATTCTAATTTGGAGGCTAATTTTCTCATATGCTAATGTTTAAAATCCATTTATGCTGCTGTAAAGCCTTATCAGTAGGTCTGTAAGACTGTGATATGTTGTCTAATTAGACAATAGCTTTCATGGCTCACTGCCAATTAAGCACTGTCAAGTAAGAACAGTTGGAGAAAGTCAGGATAAACATTCAGAAAACAGGATTAGTCTCCAGCCTTTAAACGGCTCAAGCAGCATTCATAGATTTGCTCTATAAATATTGTGTAGAGTGCACCAAATTAAAGTTTACTCTGGCAGCTGTATTCCAACTTGCTTGCTTGGAACTCTTCCATCATCCTTTCTCTACCTGTAGAGTACCAGGTGGTTCCTGACTGTTTGTTAGAAGAGTGGGGGAATTTGCAGCACTTGGCATAGCTGGAGGGTGTCTGTCACTAGATAGATATAGGACACTCTATTTTATTGTTCCTTACATCTGGAAGTTGATGCCCAAAATACAACTACTACCTTGTCCTGCAGCACCACAGCTATGAAATCCCTTGCCTCTGTTCTTGACAGAGCCCTTCACAAGCACAAAGAAAAAGAGCTGTAGTGTTTTCTGCAGGGTTACTTACTAGCTGGGGGAAAAACAAATCCAAAAATCCTCCAAAGAGCAATTACAAAAGCTTTCATTATAGCTTGAGCTCTGGGATCATCAAGAGAAGTTTAAGCTATATATTAAAATTGAGAGGGAACTGCATGTGTGCAAATTCTGACTTCACTCTCACACAGACAGCTCTCTTGAATAAGATGGTGAACTCTTAGGGCTTAACGGATGGCTTATATTAAAGCTATATGATATATGATAAGCTGGATCAAGAAAACTTGAATGTATATCTGCGTGCTATACAATTTTCAATTGACTTCTAAGGCAAATGTTAACAGTACTATGAAGCACACAAATGTCAAAGTTGCAGGACAGACCTTATTAGTTGATAATAAAATACACAATGCTTAATTAACAGCAGCTAACCTGCAGTTTGTGGAGGGAGTTCTGCCTGAGCAAAGATTGCAGGATCAGACCTTTACATAAGTGGTATTTAGGGAGTGGGGTCTGTGCCACTGAGCCTGGAGATGAGTGGGAAGAATTGCTCGAGGGATTCCTGCGGGCTTTGGACCAAGCAGTGCTATGCAAAACCCACGGTAGATGGCGGCACAGCCACTGCCTGGTGTCACCTCTGCTCCGAGGAGCTGGACAAGAAGGGTCTGCATCCTCAACTCTATGAGCTAATTTAGTTCAAGCAAAGCAAAAAGGGCTTGCACCAGCAGATATTCTACTAATTTGCCTTCTGAGGAACCCAAGTGGACTAATTCAAGCAAAGGCACTCTGCTGCAGAATAAAAGTGTATGTCAGGGAAGCTAGCAAGAAATAATTAGCAACTTTCCACAAGCTAACCTATTCTGGGCTTTGCTTCTGAATACTCAATTATCTTTTATAGTAAGCTTTAGGAATTCTTGAAGTCCCTGATAGTCTTTGGTTTTGCTTTAGTTAGCATGGGATAAGATTAACAACATAGTGAGTGAAAGCAAGAAAGTTTTGAGCCTCATTCTGTAGCCCAAAAGATTTTACACAACCACTCTTAACTACAAGAATTGCTGGACATTACTAATGAGGATTTTAATTGTGTGCATATATACATGGCACATAAATAGAGATCTGTACTATAGATTGGGTTATATGAAGAAAAATAGCATCAAATGTGTTTTGATTGATAATTTTTTTCATCCTACCTCAGGTGCAGGAAAATAATAAAATGCCAATAGTTACCTTAACATCAGTTATGAAGCTCCAAGCAGATTAGAATAATTGGTAAAACACCTTCTTTTGCTACTGAACATTTTGTAAACTAACTGTCTGGGATTATTGACTCCTTATCATATGTGTTTGTAAATTAATATGAGAACTTTTCACTGTTTTTTTTGAAGACTGATTAGCGTTTTGATGGTTTGCTCTCCAAAGAGTTCTGTTTTCTGGCTTTACCAATCAAAATACTTAAAATAGGAAATAATACTGAATGAAGTAATTTGAAGTGTAGGCTACTTACTCTGAAATATGTTCTTAAGGACATGATTTCTCACTTCCTGGTTTTTTTGGGTTTTGCTTTTTTGTTTTATTTTTTTTGTTTTGTTTTGTTTTGTTTTGGTTGTGGTGGTAGTGGTGGTTTTGTGGGTCTTTTGGTTTTTTGTTTTTGTCTGTGGAACTCAGTTTTGTAATTTATAACCAGCAGTATAAAACCGTAGGCACTTAGGATTTATGAATGTGGAAAGAATTATACTATTTAATGTCTACATGACACTCTCCTGTTACCCTTACTGCATTCCTGCCTTGTGGACCCTCCGTGCTGATACTGTAGCCCTGTCATAAATCTTTTTGAAATACACAGTTGTAAGAAGTCTTTTTGTCTTCATAAATCTAACTTATAGCCACTTGGAAAAAAAAATTTGAAAGAGTTAGGAGCAACTGGAAGTGTGTTCTTAAAACCACAAAAGAAAGAAAACAAGGAGTGTACAGGTTTATAGATGCCATGCTTCTGTTTTAATGGGAGGGTTCACAGGTAGTGGCTCGGTTAAAACTTCCCTTGAAGATGGCATTAGCTGAGTGAGCACTATAGAATTTGCTTACACTTCTGAAACATCTTGGATGCATTCACTCATAGGATAAGATCCTCTGTTTTGAAATAAGGCATTTTAAGATGACTTTCAGATGTCTTTGAGCTGAGTGTGTGAATAGGGGCCTTTTCACTTCAAATGAGAGTCAGATCAGATCCTGCAATAGGGGAATTTTCATTTATTGCAGAGAGCCTTTCATTTTAAAGAAAAAACCTTTCTATGAGCAAGTCTTGTTAACCTATATCTTAAGTTAAAAATCTCAGGTACCTGTATGAACACAGAACAGCAACTCGTGCAATGCAGATTGCAGACTTTTCCTCTGAGAAAGTAATGTTCACATAAGGAGGATTATAAATAGGAAAAAAAATGAAAATAATGTTGTTTTTCTATTTTTAGGCTTAGTATTTGGGCTGATAGAAACAGTGTCAACAAGGTAGAGAAATTACTCACTCAGCTTGGGATTTCCTTTATGCTCCCTTCTTGACATTGACATACCATGACAAAATACTGTTTTCCATTTTGTGGAGAGCTTTCTGAGTCAAGGTCTTACCATCTCTTTTTCTCCAAAGCAGCACCAAGTTGAAATTTCAGTTTGCTCATTTTAAACACTTGCTACTACTGCTTGCGGTTGCATACATCACTGAAATACCTTATCCTAATATGCTGGGGTTTATCATCTAATGATCTCTTTGTCACTTGGAACAGCACAAATAGTTTGTTTATCAGCATTGCCAGCTAGTGTCAGCTGGAGGAGGTTGCGTGGAAAAGTACCCCTTGCTTGCTTTGGACTGTGAATACCAAAATACAGGTCGGAAATGGAAGACACATTTAGTTAATCTTAGCACATGTTTGTTTCTCATTTGGTAGGTATATTAGTGCCACTAGTCTAACTGTATGTACTTGTCAAACAATTTTCTTTCTTTTGCTTTGATAATTTATTTTGAGCAATGTGCCCTTTTACTATCCTGCATCCTTCCATTGCTCAGATGCTTTAACACAGAAAATTAGTCAATGGTGCTTGCAGTCTTTGGTTCTGTTAACTAGAAGGATCCTTTCCTAGCTCCCCTAATTGCTTCTGTTTCTTGTGCCAATTTGTTGTAAAACATCTCTGTTGGTTACAACGTAGTAAAAAGGAGACAGGAAACAGTGTTTCATGAAGTTTTGAAAAGTCAGCCTGGGAGAGCTCTCTGTGTTTATGAAGAGAATTAAAATCTTCAGGGGTAGGAGTCAGGAGGAAGTGGCTTAATCTTTAATCGCTGAATGGATATTAAAACTGAATTCATTAGTCGTGCAGATTATTAGAACTGGTTTTGGTGCTAGGTGAGTACAGTGCAACAAATGGAAATTGCAGGGGAAAGAAATGGTACAAGTAAGAGAAGTCTCATACTAAATAGTGGCTTTAAAGGCACTGTTTTTAAATTAGGTCACTTATGTTCTTTCTTTGAACATTCAGTTCTAATTGCAACAGTAAATCAAAGAATATGCTCAAAGTAGATTCCCATGTAAGGTGGACAACTGGACAGTGCCTTTTTACTGCTACTAACACGTGCATCCAATTACTGGGCTGATATACTCACAATGTCAGCTGTAAAGCATTCCCCTATTTTATAGTTAGCCTAAAGAATTATTAGCCTGTCCCCTTTCACATTTACCTCTAAATAATCTGTCAGTAGTGTATATCTTCTACAGTTAAAGAGGAATTTTCACACACATCGAAGCTGACTTTCAAGAAAAAAGGAAATGTTGAAACTATACCAAATAGTTTTATTCCTTTACTCTTTCCCCTCTTCCATAATTTTTGGTGCCATGCAAGAGAGGAAAAGGTTACAGATAGTAGAAACATGAATGATTGTGAATGTTCTATAAAAATAGAGATCTGATCTCTCATAAACCTTGATTTAGGAAAGAAATATGATGCCTGCACCTTTTATGGTGGAAAACATATGTGAAGGACAATAAGTTTAGTTGGTTTTTGCAGCTCCTGACTCATCTTCCTACATGGGGAGAAGAAGTGAGAATGGTGGGGGAGGGTGAAGGGGGGTGGGGAGTGGAATTGTGAGGAATCTCGTTGATCTTCTTTCTTCTGCCACTGATATTAGAAGTTCAAACATTGCATAGAAATAAATGAAATGTACGTTTTCTTTTAGGTTCCTGACACACAGCTGTGCAGCTGTAGTCAGCATGTGTGGGAGCTGGGGAGGGAATGCTGAAGCATTTTGGAATCATTCAGGATGTTATTTAATTGGAATTAAGGCACAGTGCTAAGTGGAGACTGGGTATAAATCAATGATATTGTGCCCGCATTAGAGGAAGTGGGTGGGACGTGTGACAAGTACCAGATCAGCACTAGAAAGGATGACAAGAAAGAAATAGGGGCAGCATGTGTCATGAGTGGGAGAGGAGTGGGGAGAGGGGGAGTGTGGCTTACCCCTTCTGGCAGCTGTGAACTGCCAATGATGTTGAATTGTCCCATCTGATCTCACTGTAACATCTGTTTTCTCACAGACTGAAACTATGAAGATACTAAGGTGCCTTTTGGATTTGTATAAAAGTGTGTGTTTGGTGTTAGGGTATGAACTTTCCACTCCCAGTTTTATTTTGTCTTCTCTCACCCTATTCTGTAGATATTAAATACTATTTGGTACCTGCTGTAGGGTTTACTTTTTCATTTTGTCATCTTCAAGAGGATTAATAACCTGCTTTATTGCTGATAGCAAATTTAGTATGGTCTACTTGTAATCAGAAGGGTGAGTAAATTGGCCCTTGAAAGTAATAAACTGCTTGAAAGAGATATAAGATCTGTATTAAAGAAAAAGAAAAGTTGGGGGTTTGTTTGTTTGTTTTCTCTTCAATTTTTCACTATGCTAATACTATGCACTATATCTGTTAAGAGAAACATATACCTGAAGGATGTCAAGGCATCCTAGAATTCCAAGTGGTTTGATTTTTGGAGGATGGAACAGGGTGGGATAGAGTGGTTTTGTTGCTGGTATGTTTAGTGTTATCAAATATGTCATATTTTGCAAGATTATCTTTAAGATTTGCGCAGCTACATAGTAACAAGTTTGTTGCTACAGTGAGAAAGGGAACATGTACTCTAGAATGGACTGCATTTAATATGATTTAGATTTTATAACACTGCAGGTTTAGTGTCTTCTTTTCACACATTTTTACTACATTTTAGGGGATGCTAAAGCTTCTAAAGTTTTTTTAAATTTATTTCCCAGATACTTATTTTTTCTCTATGTTTTTTTCCTGTATGTAAACACCAAAGGTCTAAACCATGTCATAAAGCCATAGAACTGCATAATATCCTGAGATGGAAGGGTCTCACAAGGACTAAAGTTGTGTCCAACTTCTGATTCTGCCCAGGGCGATCTGGAAGTTGATCTGGAAGCACCTCTCTTATCCACAAGAATTATCTTAGTACCTGTGGCATGTTTCCCTTGGAGGCACACTAATGAAAACCTTCCCCTGAACTGTAACCTGAGCTCGTGACTCTGCCCCTTTGCCCTGTCTCAGAGGAAGCAGAATGGTGCATGTGGTTCGCGTTCTGATGACAGGACACCTTTCCCTTGTCAAAACACTAGTGCTAGTAACTGCAACACAGAAATTCTGTGCTCATGGAGGATCTGTAACTGCAAAACTGATGGTCATATGAAAAGAAGCAAAAGTCTAGAGCTAACCTCATGAGCCAAACTGGGGTTGCTTTCTGTTAGTCTGCTTCAATGTCTAGGCCTGGTTGCTCTGTCTCTTCAGATGCTGAAAAGATAACCTCCCACACAAAATACTTGTGTGGTTTTGCTGCTACCCTTACAAGTAGCTGGGCCAGCAGTTCACACTTTGGCTGAAGGGCTGAGTTAGGGCACCACCATACCTAAACTAGAGCAGAAAATTATTACAAGCCTAGTTTCACTGGGTGTTCTGGCATACAAACCATTATAAGCTCTTTACATTGTCACTTCACGTGGTTCTGACAAAAACAGCTTAGAAAGAGAGTAGTGTGCAAGAGCCAGAAGGCAACTGCTGAGATGGAAGGCAATTATTGAGATGGAAGACAATGATTGTTTCAGCTTCTTGAAGGTGAAGATGCTGATGAAAGCACCTGTGCAAGCACAATTCTTATGATAAGTGACATTTAATGCCATGTCTGATAGCTTGTATTCATAAAGCAACATGACCTCTGCTTCCAAACAGCCATGAGCACACACAGGCAATGACCCACTTTTTAGTCCAGTGAGTTGTTTAAACCACTTAAGCAGCTACTAGAAAATTCAGCAAGGTAAGACCTGGGAGGCACAAGTTATGCCTTCTCTGAGGTGGAAATGTAGATTCAATATAAACAGTTTTGCTGCTTCTCTTGGATTTTGCTTTTCAGCAGCCCTAGTCCTAGGCCAAGAATGATGGAAGGAGATGCTGAGATCATGCAGACTGGTATCCACTCTGGGAATTAAGATGTTTCCTGTTGCCAGCATACAATAGGAAATATTGCAGAACAGGGAAAGGCTGACAAGGCTAAAAATAAAATCTGTGCTCCAGGTGCTATGAATAGACCATTTCATTCACAGCCTCATGTGTCTGAATAACCTAAGGAGTAGCAATGGAACCAAGCCTGAACATCCCATGGCATTTAAACTACATAGCAGCTCTATATTAGTTATTCCTTGGTACTTCCTTTTCTCATATAACATAAACCAGTCAAGGACAGTGACTGCTTCCAAGCTGATGATTATTGTATATTAAGGAGCTACAAGACTGAACCCACTGACATTAATAAAAACATTTTAAGAACACTCTATGGAAGACAGATTACTATCAGTATTGCAGTGTATAAAATACCTTGCTACAGGACTTTGAATGAGAAAGTTCTTTTCATCTGAATTAAAAAATCTCAGAGAGTAACTACTAAGTTGAGTTTGGTTGGGAAAGAAAAGGTCCAGCACCATCTTTCTTTATAAAAGGGTTTGCACAGTATTTGAACTTTAGCAAAATTCTTAATGACCATGATGGATTTTTTTCTCAAAACAAGACTGAAACAGATCCTGGGCTGGAGTAATGATGTAGGATTGCAGGAATGATTGTCCTTCAACATCTGCTGTGAAGATACTGGGGGAATAAAAGAAGCTGAGGGAATCTTCAGAGTTCCTCATGGTCCTCATAGTGATTGTCAAGTAGCACAGAGGAGGAATCTGCTTAAAATGAGAGGGTGAAAGACTGGACAATTTGGCACAAGGATAGTCTGCAGGAATTAAACTTTGAATACAAGGAATGCCATCAAGTATTAAGAAATTATAAGTCCTATATGTTTGTTTTCCATTGTACCTCTAAATTTCTAAGAGTATTTGAGTCTAATTTCTCCTTGGCTCTTTGCTACTTATAGAATGAGGTTAGAAATACTTCCTACATGAGCAAGGGTGTTATGAAGGCCAATTATTTGTGAAACACACCAGTAACACTGTGATGAGTGTCAGGCACTAGTAAGGGCAGTTTTGTATTCCTACAGAGCAGGAAAGGATAGGCTACTTCTTAGTTCTATCAAACGAAGGTATTTTTGTGTTTCAACAGGAAAAAAAATTAATTTTATAAAAAGAATATTACTCTATAACCCCTTTTGCAAGCATTCTGTCAATATCACCCAACATATTTGTTGCATAGCATAAAACAAAAATTAATATCAAAATAACTCCTAACCAAACGGCATTTTGGATCTGTCCTGTTACACTGAGCTCTGGATCTGTCTCTGTTGTGCAAACATTATCATCAAGAGCAATGTCAAAATTTCTTTTGCTTTAAAAGTATGAACATTAGGTTGCTTCACCTCAAGGCTCTGTATAGTTTCCATGGTTAAACTGTTAAAATACAGTCACTCTCTTTACTGTAAGGCCTACCAGTAAAAGAAAGCTGAGCATGATATTCTTCTAATATTTATTGTATTAATGTATTATTTATTTTTGGAAGTGCCTTAATTTCCCTGAAATGCTGTCAGTGTATTAGAGTTAGCCTAATGGAATTATTTTTTTGGGTTTTATTTGTTGTCCACCATTTTTTAAATTATGGATACTTCCCCTTTAGTATTACAGACATTATTTTTTCAGTTTAATTTATTACAATTACTTTTACATGTCACAACTTTCCTTTGAAATGACAGCCATCCAAGTTAAAGTCTTTTCAACTTTAGTGAAAACACTTATAATGAGGCTGACACTTGGCTCATGTGGAATTAATCTGGCCTCTTGGTCATTTCTTCAGTTTCTCCTGCTGCAGTCAGCTCTCAGAAAGACATATCTGCAGCTGGGGAGTACATAAGATTAACTTCCGCCTCTCTGTAGCTTCTTGCCTCAGACCACACACCAAATAATTCCTCAAAGCATTATCCAGATTTGCTCAAAATTCACCATGCTTTATTCCTTTAGTTCTACCACACATGCATTTGTGGACTCTGCTTACAGCTGATTCTGCTTATGAAACAGGAAACATTTAGCAAAGATGAGTATTTAGAGACAAACACTATTGTAAAATATCTATATTAATTTTTCTGTAGAACTCTTCCTTTTTTTTTGTTTTGTTAATTTTATAAATGTACACAATAGACCATAAAAGTCAGCAAGCCATAACCTTTTCATTTCCAACTGTACAAAGGGCATAATAAAGACTCATACAGCTCTTCAGTACAGACTGAATTACAGTGATTCCTTCACCCAAAATGAAATTTTTAAAAAAGAAAACCACAGGGCTTACATTCAGGAAGAATTTTAGTGCTGTCTGAATTATTAAGTTTAATAATGCTACAAAAAAAATTGCCACTGGAGGAAGTGGAGCCAGGTCTCTTACCCAGGGACCTCCAAACATTAACTACAGTTTAAAATCTTTTAAACAGGAGTCACAGATGTGAGGTGTACATACATGTGCTCATACAGCAATGCAGACTCAAAAAGTGTCTAATGATTAGCAGAAAAACCAGTAGATAGAAACATTAATTCTGTCTATTACATTGTGCTTCATACAAGAAGATATAGATGATGTTACTTGACTTTTTTCATTAGAGCTATAATGGGGATGGATCATAATTTTGGTGTTTGAGTCAACTGCAGTCTGGCATCATCTAGTACTCTTAATGTTGGGTTTTCAACCAAGTATTTTTTCATGGTGGTTTCAGAATGTTTCTGCTTTCCAAAGAACCAGTTATAAATATGTGTATGTATATATATATATGTTCTTCATTCATAGATGTGTTTTGTGTGCTAAGCTATAGAAGTTCTACATGCAAAACTCCCTTTACAGATGTACTGACAATGCAAGGGTAAATTGCATGACAATCCAATTGATGTAGCACATAAGATGAAGTTTCCAAAGAATCTGTCGGGGCCTGACTGAAGAGAACACTTATATTTTGCCCCAGCACAAGAAAGACATTTAGCTGTTGGAATGAGTCCAGAGGAGAGCCTCTAAGTTGATCCCAGGCCTGAAACACCTCTTGAGAATAACTAGAAATATGTGTCATTGTTGCAATATTTGAACAAATTAATATCTTCAGCTGTAATATATGCTTTACCTAGAAAAGGACGACAAATGTTAAGGATTTCTAGACATTTAATAACAATTTCAGAGTTTAGTCAGTTAAAGAACTTATCTGTTGTTCAGTTTGCTTGTTCCACTGGTAATGAGTGCTAGTCAACATGACCTTGCAGCAGAGTTTGTTGCTGTTGCTTTTTTTTTTTTCTGCATTCCTTATCCAAATGGTAGATTTGTTTTCTGATTCTGAAGGAGAGCTAATACTCACAAGTCATTTGTCACAAGCCACTAAAAGTGTCAAAGTCTTACAGCAGGTCCTTGGTGGCTTGTTAATCTCTCCTTTTTTACCCCCCTCTTTTTTTTTAAAGGAAACAGACTAATTCACTTAAGCATAATGAGACCCATGCTTGCTGTAGCCTACTTGGTCCTACCAGCCCAAGTAAAATCTGTCTTGTTTCTCCACCTCCTTTTCTTGGCTCCAACAATTAAACACAAAGCTGAAAAGCACAGGCTTTTATGGCAGAGCTATTTCATATGTCAAATGAAAAATGGAGGCTGCCGTTTTCATAACAGAAAAATATACAAGTGTGCTTTTCATTTGTGTCCCCCCTCCCTTCTAAATTATCATCAGCAACATGCAAAAGATAAACCTCTGTGTTAAATAGGGAGACCAGATGTATGTTTAACCTCTCACCCTCATTTTTCTAACTGGCTTCCATTAGGAACAAAAAGTTAATATATTCTAAACAAAAATAACTGATATGGTAAGGTGAACTTTTCAACTGGGTAAGAGTTCTTTAGAACGAGACAGTATTACAGAATCCTGTGTTAGGCTAACAGACTGTTTTACTGTAGTGGTATTCAGAACATTAACTCCATGGTTACTTTTGATAAGTAGTAGCTGAAAGATTTTTGAGTTGCAGAAAAAAACAACTGTAACAAGTACTTAAATTCTCATATGTTACAGAAAATCTGGTAATATGTTCTAGATCCCAGGTTTACTATTTGATATTAAACTTTTTAATCTCTACAGTCACTGCCTAATCCAAACTTGAAATATGGCTATGTTATTTTCCTATTCTTTGGAGATAGGGACTGATGCAGAGAGTTTAAAAATCAGGATTTTCTCTATTTTATCTTTATTCAAGCTTGTTCTACCATAAATCCATAGAATGACGATTCTACTCTGTCCATTATTTTGTGTCCACATTACAAAGGATGATGTTCTCATTCTTAATAGAAAGGGGAAATGAAGGATAAAGCGTAATAATATTCATTTGGTATAGCAGAATATTTCTCCAACCTAGATATACATGTATGACAGAGTAGATTACTAATTTAACACTAATTAAAGGTACAGAAAATAAAAAAAATGTCTACAAAAGTGATTGACTAAAGACAGTAGACAATTCTTTCTAAATACAGATGTTTTGGAAAATGTTTTCTCTTGGTGGACTGAAGAAAGTTGGCAATGTTTGATAATGAGGTGTTCTTAATGAGCAAAGTTAGGAGCTGCCTGTAACCCGTAAGGTATCCCTTGGAAGAGTTTGGGAGCTGAGTTTGCTTTATCAGGAAAGATAAATGTTTAAAGTGCTGTTAATATATTCACTACAGATACCATCTGTAGAGAGTCTGTCTTTTTGAAATTACACAGTCTGAAAACCAGCAGATTTTATATACGGATTCTAAATTCATAGTTTTAGTTGCTTCCTTTTCATACTGTTAAGCCTGTGTGGATGAGTCAATCTTTAGGAGAGGTTTAAAAGAAGAAAACATATTCACCCAGGAATCAAGGAGAATTGCCCACCGAAAGACAGGAGAAACAGGTCTGAAAAGAGACTGTTGCAATCAGGGAATCATTACCAGAAGTGAGTAGAGGAGAAACCCTCTAGCAACTTGTTCTGACTTCTCAGCTGGAGGTTACTAAATCTCACCAGCTCATGTTAGCATTTCAAACCTTCCCCAAGCAAAATCACACATCTTAGCTTTACTGGCATAAATAAAAGATTTCTGCCATTCTGAATTATATTACCTAAAGCAAGAATTCACTGGAGTGTTTGGAGAACAGCTAAGCTCCATCTGGGAAAATACCATAAAGAGTGGCTGGTATAGATTTTTTTTCCTTTAGGCATGGTTCATAAAAGGAATGTGAAATGTTTTAGAAGGAAAAACAAAGTAAAGGGAGTGTTAAATATTGAGTGACATTTGAAATAAAACTACCAAAATCATTTACATTCTGAACAGAGAGGATGGAGTTTTGACCCAGTCCAGAATCTCAGGATTTCATTTATGCATTTCTAGTATTTCTCTGAAGTTGGCAATGTAAAGTAGCCAATTTATTCCCACTGTGATTTCAATTTCTATCAAGAGTATCATTTCAACACCTTATAATATCACCTCATAACCTAGTCCAGGAGTAAATACCAGTTGATTTCATGAGTTGTGCCAGTCCTGGAAAAAGTTGCAGATGTCAGCTTTGCAGAAGGATAAAATAGCCAAGGGAAAAGGTCAGCTGTGGGATAAAAAGGAAAAGGAAATTAAAAAATAATTCCTTGTGCTGCAAGATGCAGTGAGGAGGTAGGGGCACTCAGAATTCCTACAATAAACTCCTCATTTTTTTGTTCCTTCCAACTACTGTAGAACTCTGTCTTCTCATTATCTGCGTAAATTTCGAAGGCAAAACCATATTGGTACTATTCCTACCGGATAGCTCCAACAGGTAGTTTCTGTGGAACAGCAACCTATGCATGGCACCAATGGCATCTTTACCACATTTCCAGAACACACTGTCACCCACAGGATGGGCACTCCCAGATGGCATCTCCCATCTACAAACATCTATCTGTGGCAGTTTGGGAGCTGTGGGTAGGTGAAAGTGGTTTGAGGCTCTTGGTCTAAGAGAGGGAGGTTCTGCAAAGCCATGTAATAGGTAACCACCGAATTTACCATATGAGAAAACAATTTTGCTTGTCTTCCCCTGACTTCTTACAATGTCAGCTTTTGCTGGATCACTTCAAAGTAGTCAGACAGGCCTTGTGTCCCTGGATTGGAAAGGAAATAGCATTGCTCTGTGATTTATGATGACTGGGGGGCTCTGTTGCAGGAACAGCCTTGACACAGGCATTTGTTATACTTAGTAAGTGTGTGTCTGTTAATTAAAAATATGTCAAATCACAGAAAACCTGGACCAAAGAAAACCTCCTGAGAATCCTAATAACAGTTTCTGTTATCATCAGTATTCATTGTATAAATTTGTTTAGCAGTTTAAGAGATTCTATCAACACTGGATAGATTTGCTCACCATACTCCTTGGCTATAGGCTGTTCCACAATTTCACTCCTCTAAGGAATACAAATAATCCTAACTTTTAACCAAAACACTGTCAACAGGACAAAAGGAAATGGCCTGAAGCTGCAACAGGGGAGGTTCAGGTACTACATCAGGACGAATTTCTTCACTGAAATGTTGGTTAACCATTGGAATGGGCTGCCCAAGGAAGTGGTGGATTCACCATCCCTGGAAGTGTTCAAGAGATGGCTGGACATGGCACGTAGCGCTACAGTTTAGTTGACAAGATGTTCAGTCAAAGGTTGGACTCATTGACCTTGGAGGTCTTTTCCAGCCTTGATGATTCTATGATTCTGTGACAATAAGAGCTGCCCTTTCAGTTCTTTTGCTCAAGCAGTGTCTTTAAGTGACCCAAAGATTTTATTCTTTATAGTTTACCATGCAATGTACACATAGGAGGCAGTGGTATCCTCTGCTTTTTATTTCTTCTCCTACATTCAATATGCCAATTTCATTGCTAAACAGAGCAGTGTGTTAAGACACAGCTCACTATCTTAACCCTGCGGTGAGCTCAGTGGGTCAGAGCATGGTGCTAATAACACCTAGGTTGTGGATTCAGTCCCTGTACGGACCACTCACTTAAGAAGTGGACTCGGTGGTCCTTGTGGGTCCCTTCCAACTCAGAATATTCTGTAATTCTGTGTTCTTCCTGTTGGTTCTGAATGCAAAGCAAGATAGCTACATTCATATAGGCTAATGAACTATGTGTCTTGTTGGAACATTTTAATTACTATGGGGCACCCTGAAAACATAGATGTCTTGTTTTCCAGTCCCGGGTTTAATAGCTTTTCTGGGGCAGTTTAATTTGAAGTATTTCATGTTGGATCTGTCTAGACATGTTCTTTTCCTGTGGGGTAATAGTTTAATTTCCTTTTTTTTCAAGAACTGCTTCTAGGTGCCTGGCCTTAAACTAGGACTGTGCACCATCTCCCAGCCCCAAAAGAAGAATGCCAGGATTGCGAGAACTAGTAAGCCTCTGAAACAGACCTCATTTCTGCCACTTGGCAATGGCTGCTTTCTGCCCAATTAGTAAACTAGTAGGCCTAGGCCTGGTTTACAGTGTATTTGACAGGGCAAAGTGTCGAAAAGGTTGAAGTACTCTGTCAAGAGTAATAGTCAGAATACAGTGATGTAGACAAATGAGCGATGTAGGCAAAAGTGAATTTAAGACATTTCTTTTGTAATATCAAAAATGTAAATCTGATTGATTTGCATATAAGACCATTTGAAATTTGAAACGAGAATGTTAGTTAATGGGTGTTTTAGGGAAAGACTTTATTTTTTCCCCGCTTTCTTAAATATGTTGAAATGCCAAAGCATTTTTCCAAATAGAGTGAATAAGAAATATCTAGGAAGATTTTCTTACAGAATGAAAGTCCAAAATAATGTCACTTTAGATGAAGCATGACATTTTCTGGGAATGAGTTAGAAATATATCATGAACACTGTCCAATTTGAAATTTTTTTCACTATCATAAGTTTGACAAGATGTTTTTCTGTTTCTTTTAGAAGTATAAAAAAATAATTTTATCATAATATTTAGAAAGTTGAATTGCGTATTTATTTGAAGCCCCTTATTTCTATGGGGAAATAAAATTAATTTAGTGATATTTTCAAATTAATTAATGTTTGGTTGTAAGAGTTCCATGTACAGTGCACTAATTCAAAAAAGAAAAAGAATTGAAGAAAAAAATAAATGCTCAGAAGACAGTTGTAGTGTTCTTTGCCAAAATAATCAAGCTCTGCACTGACATGATGCTAAAGGCAGAGAATGACTGTGTTGTGTTTTGTACAGGCCTGTGTCCAATTTCTTGGTCCAGGCAAGAATTTTCACAGTTTATAAAATGTCTAAGTTAGTACTTGAGGTTCAAGGCACTGATGCCCGTATGACTGAAGGACTAGACATTTCCAGCCAGTGCTTAGGTAGCTTCTGTCCCCCAGGATTACTGAATTAGAAACACTAGAGGATTGCAGCACATATCCATAATGGCTTAACACAGTACACACAACGGTGATTTTCTTGCAGAAACCTGCCTGTGGGTCATTCTCTCTCTGTCCCACATGTAGAAGGAAACAGGCAGAGCTCTGCCTTTACTTCCTTGGTGTCATTCCTCCTATTAAATCAATGGATTTAGTATAAACATTAGGAAATATGTTTTCTTTTTCCTCCCCAAGCAAAGCACTGTTTTCCCTGACATTTTTTTCAGGAGTAGCAAGACAATTGCCTTTTGTTCTGCATATAGTGCAAGCTGGGCAACCAGGATGAATTTTCATTATTTTTTATCTTTTTTGTGGTAAAAACTCATTTGTATTTATTAAGCACTTTAGGAAACAGTGTGCTTTGTGTGGTTGTCTGCTTGCATATGACATAATACAGGTCTCTTTCTTGTGTGTTTATGAGGGGAGAGAATACATTAACAATTGTGGTTTTTTGCATATTGTGACAAATCCTTCCAATATAATATTTCCTGAAGTCTTTAGGTATAATTTCACCTGTTCCTGTCATTGTAAGATGGGTATATCAACCAAAGCTATTCTTAGTCCTCCCCTGATGCATCAAGATGTCACAGAAGAAGTGTGGACTGTTGCAGCTGATATATGGAGATAATGAGCACCACATGACTCTTTTTTTTTTTTTCTTTTTCTTTTACTGTCTGTATGTCTGGCTTTAATCAGTCACTTCTCTGTGAAATGTTTCAATTGGGCCTGAACAAACTCTTTACTCTTCTGTGATATGGACCTGTGGATTATAGGTGAAACTACATTAAGAGGCTGCAGAGGTTAATTACGCCTGAAAGTTTCCAGTGCTCTCCACATCAGTTGACACTCTCAGCACACTACATAAACAATCTGTGAGAAGCTATCATTAGCAAAGCATGAGAGCTGCACTTGCCCAGCCCCTGCACTTGGATTTCGAAGATTTCATACATGCTTGTGCATTTTGCATGACTCATTTATGCATAGAAATAATTTTTTAGGTCAGCTTCACACCCTCTGTGTGATATTTACTCTGTCTATATAAGCAAAAAGATTCTTACCTGTCCTACAAACATTTAATGGCTAAACCATTCTTTTTAAAACCTTCCTTTTTATTTAAAGTACTTAATCAGTCTTTTTTTTTAATAAAATCTTGTAGTAAACTTGGTAGAACACCTGCATATATTGTATATGCCAAGAACTTTTGAGGTTCTGTAGACACATTTTTCAAGTTAAGAAATATTATTTTCTCTGTTGAGTTGAAGGCTAAATTTTATTGGGAAAAGATCAAAACTGTTTAAACAGAAATGTTGTCAAGAGTGCAGTGTAAACATACTGATAAATCATTGTTCTCTTTAATAGAATCCGTGTAGGTGTTAGGTTAAAAACAGAATGCATAAGATTTTCAAACAAACACAGTCCTCAGGACAATCGTGTCTCATTCAAGACTATGTTATTTCAGACCAAACCCCAGTTAAATCAGTTATCTCCTATGCAAAACAAAGAAATGAAAGGGCAAGTAGCTGCTTCCCTTTATCTCTTGTTATAATGTTGTCTTACATTCCAACACCATTTTCTTTACTGTTTTTGGAGAGAGGAGGCAGTTTTATGCTTTGGAGTGTGCAGGAGCAAGTTGAGGAAAGGTTGGAAGGTCAGCCAGTGAGCTCAAAGTGTGGCAATTCACTTCTGTCTCACCTCATTCCTGCTTCTTCAGAGCAGCAGCACAATAATCTTTTAAATCTGTTTGATATGACTCGTATGCTTGAAGCAACTTGGACACTGCTTGCATAGGAGCTGTCTTGAATTTGCTTATATAAGATCACAGAAAAAAACCTCATAGGACACTCAAAGAATTCTTCAGGTTGCTAGATTTAATTACCAGAATTTCTAAGGAATTCTTTTGTACCAAAAATAATTGGATCATCATTTTTTAAAGTGGATTAGATACAAAAATATAATGTAAAACGGCCATTACAGTGAGGTATGATGTGGGACATTTTTAGCTGTCAAAATGTGCTTAGAAATGTACAACAAATGCCAACATGATACTGTGAATTGTGAAAAGAAAAAGACGTGAGTTCTGCTGTTTGCTGTTGCCAGTAAATGTCTACTTATGTTTGGACACTATTACTACAAAAGCAAAGATAAGATTGTGATTTGCCAATTGTTGCATTGTGCTGTCCAACTCTGGTTTTGAATTAAAATACACATATGCCAAATATTATGTTTATATAATTTAGTACATTCTGTAATAGAAAAGTGTTAGGTAGTCCAGTTAATGAAATTATTAAATGTTGGCAGAGTGTTGTTAAATTATGTTTATATTTAATGTTTCTTGGGAGAGTGGGTGGAAGGACAGTTGAATTCTATTTCATATAAATTTAAACAGACTAAACTGTTGATATAATAATGCCTGTAAATTGCAATTAACTGCACTGTAACAGTAGTTTTTTCTAAGAGGGCAACTTGGAAAGTTATTGCTTTGAAATAGAACAGTCCAAAGTGGAGTTTTCATTCCCTGTGAGCAAGAGCCTGTGTAGACAACATCCTTTTTGGACGTGTTAGATATTGCCGGTCCCAGAGGAAGCACATACTGGGGAAAAGATCTTGTATATCATAGTGCAATCCAAAAAGGGAGAGGTAAATATTCAGTGCTAGAAGCTGGCCCGTGGGATGTAGCACACCTTTTTACCTTACATCAAATGGGATCTTGATTCTCAAAATGAGTGCGGTTTTTTCCTTTTTTTCTTCAGTACAGTACATTTTGAAGGATCTTATTCTTTATATCAAAACCTTATTGTAACCACTTGGATAATACTCTTGAGTTTGAATATCGCTTGAATTGAGGAGCTTGCAGAATCAGCTTTGGTTTCTTTGTGAGCTGCCCAGGCACTCTCAGTTGAACAAAATCTGCACACCCTAACTTTTATGTGTTGTTTGTTGTTTATTTTTCCATTATCAAGATGACCAGTTATGTGTTTCATAAGTAGGTTTAAGAGTGTGGCAAACAAGCTCCAGTCGTCCCTTGTTTGGTTTGACACACTTCATGGACACTAACACTTAATTAGTCATTGTCAGATCCAAAGAATTTGAGTAGCTTGTTGGTTTTGTTTGTTTATTCCATTCCATCCCATCAGTAAGTAGAGAAGTGTAAAACATATCTGAAAACAGAAAATTATGTGAAATGTCCATGTTGAAAAATTTCTCATCATAGGTAATAAAAGTTTGACCATTGCACCATTCTAGGGCTCATGTTCATTGTGCAATGAGATATGACACTCTTGTAAAATACATATCAGAAAAAGCCAGGGAAAGATTGAAATTGTAGTTAGGAATATAACAGAAAACTGAAAGTGAAATTACACACTTTTCTAGGCACAAAGAAAGTCAAAATTTGAAAATGTAATCTAGTTAATCTAGATTGAAATAAAGTTGTCTGTAAATCAACATGGGCACTTTCCAAGTATTTGTGTTGTCAGTCTAGATATATACTACTCCTTCTGAGCATTTGTTTTCTAGTTTGGGTTTTACTGAATAAAAATGTTAAAAAGATTTCCATGCAGACAAAAATACCAGCCCTGTTCCTTTTTGAAAGACTTGTGTAAACACTTGCAACAACTCAGTCCCAGGATGTTCATTAAAGTCAACGTCTGCTGAGCCTCAAAATTTCTGGCTTTACAGTGAATATTTCCAGTTGTTGTAAACTTAGTAATTAGGTTTTTCTTCCATATTTTTAGCATATTTTGCTGTAGCAGCAAACAAACAGGCAGGTAAGTTAGTTTTAAAGTATCATTTTTTTGATCAAGGCAAGCCAAACCCTGACAGTTTTTGTTTCTATGAAACATTTCCCTTCATATTTATTTTAAACTACTAGAACTTTGAAAAGTAAGCCTTTGGGTATCTAGTGATAATGTCATGTCCAAATGTGCGTACCTTAATACCTTAAACAAAAATGTCACCACTGACATACAGATCATGATCATTTGCTTAGCAGAAATATTTATATAAGATGACCAGGTCTGACTGCCCAGCTGTAGGAGGGCATTAGATGCCTTGTAGTGTGATGGGTGTAGAGAAACAAAAAGGATTGGAAAGAGCAGAGGGGTGTGTCAGATATTTTACACGAGGTGGTTCACTGCAAAATAAGGGGTTGTTTTTTTTCATTTTCTGGACTGGGTAAGGTTTTCTTTTGGTTGGTTTGCATTTCATTTCAGTTTGGTTTTGCTGTGTTTTATTTTTCTTTTTTATTCAAGTCATTTTTGTTATTACCTAGCTGCCTGATTTTGTTCTCCTGGCTGCAGTTGTTTTGCCCAGATACACACATGCATGAACATATATTGCAGGGAACTTGGAGGAAGGATTTACAGTAATTTACAGAAATTAGCCACATGAAATAAAAGCAGGGGCATTTCTGTTAGAAACCTGGCTTCAGCTAGTGTCTGCCTAACCACCGTTGAGTCTAATGAATAGCAATGCAGCCTGGTATTACAAAGTGCTGGGAATCATCAAAGGTAATAAAATTGAGATCAGACCAAAGCAGCATCTGGGAGTGAAGTTTTAAGTAGCAGACAGGAATGTGTACTAATTATTGCATTGTTAATATGTTGCATGTGTTGGTTGAATAGAGATGGTGTGACTAAGGGCAGGCAGTAGCACAGCCAGTAGCCCTGGATTTTATCCATCACAGATTCTGTATTAAATCTCCAGCTGCTTTATAACTTTCCTAATATGACATATTCCCATGCAAAATCTGTCTGTCCAACTGAGCACACCACTCCTTTCAGATGTCACCAAATTTATGTAGCAGCCTAGGACCACTTGGCTTCCTGCTAAACTGGATTGAAAGCTTAAAAGAGACAGCTGGACAATGTTTCGCTGCTACTAAAATATTTGCATTGTATACATCAGACACTCAAGTTCATCAAAGTGCTTTGATGGCTCCTTTCCTATATATACAGGAGGAACATTTAGTTGAGATGATGCTGCAGCACTGGCTTCAAATACAACATTCCAAAATGTCTTTTATCCTTAGAGAAGACTGTTTTTTCTCTATATAAATTATGAGGCTTTGGAAAAAGTATAGTTTTCTTCTTGGTATAAGGTGTGCCAAAAAAATACAAAACAGGCACACTACACCAGCCAAAAAAATCCCCCTTCATACTGAATTTTACATGTCTATTATGCGAAATATCAAAACTGTGAAATCAAATTTAATACTCATCAACCTGTGGAAGAGACAAATATATAACAATTGTATTTCAGATTTTCTAAGCTGTAGCAGCATATGCTAATTAATGGTGTGGAAGCACAGGAAACAATAAAAATCCTGTAGTGCTTTGAATATGATGTAGCAGGACAACATAATCAGCTTACACGTCTGCATGAAAAATAGTCTTGAGTATTAGCTGAAGTAATAGTGCGGTAAGTGTAGTCATCATTTACCTCTATGTAGTCTTCCAAATTTCAGGCTTTTGCCAGCTTTACTGTTTAAAATGCAAAAAATTCCCCTGTTTATAAGTAATATGAAATGGAGTTTGTGTATCAAGGGCCTTTGTAAAACGAGGTATTGAATACTCTCCTGACAGTCTGCTAATTTAGTTGGCAATCTATGATGAAAACTTTTGGTTAGTGTTAGTGAAAAGTAGAGAGGCACCGAAGGACCTCACCTCACCATTCCTTTGACCTGGGAATGGAATTGCATCTATGATTTGATCAAGAGCATACATCAGAAGAGTCAGATTTTGTTGTGGCTCCAGAGCCATCAGGACAGAAGGCAGCAGGGTGTAGGCCACCAGCTTGACTGTGGTGCTCTGGACTTGTTCAGTGATATTCAGTCTCAAAAGATCCCATGACCAGATCCTATCGCACTAAAGAACTTACATTTGAAAAGAGAAAGGGGAAATGTGTTGTAGTTCTTCTGGGCTTTGTTCATTCTCCTGTATGTTATTTTTGCCAGGCTATCAGAACTGCAATAAGGTGTTTCCTATTCAAATTTTGTTCTCTGACTCCAAGGGAGAAAAATTCTGATATTTAATTTTTTTTTTTCCCCAGCTCTGTAGATTTTTGAACCTATTTTGTTGCCATGTATTTTGCTCTGTAATATATTTTAGTTTGGATGCAAATGCCCACCTATCTGATTTCAGTGGTAGTAGTAGCTTGGTCAGCTTGGTCATATCCATGGTGCAGAATAGGAACATTTTTGAAATCTGGAAATGTTTCCTGGGCTAGAGAGATGGTTTCCCACCCAGCTCTCACTAGCAGTCACATATTTATCCATGGAATCCCCACATGGCTTTGTGGGTGGTAATGTGTAGAGGGCAGATTTCCCACCACAGCAGTTTCCCTCAATACAGATTTATTTCTCTTTTGCTCTGCAGAGTTTTCAATCTTAATCACTGCTAAACTTAGGCCTGGTGTTTGTATTAACTGTATGATGAAATAGCCTATATTGAACCTTACAGCTGCTTGAATACTCATTTGTTACTTTTGTCTTTAAAATTGGATAATTATTTTGAAAGTTTCCTCATCCTGACTGGAGGCAGAATAGAATGTACAAAATCCTGGCACCAATACTTTAATTACAAGCTCCAGCCTGGAGGCAAATTGGTGACTCTGAGGGTTGAAAACCTCAGCCATGCAGAAAGCAAAGAACCAACAAAAACAGAGTCCTCTGGCTGACTCCTGCGGATGAGAGCACTGCACTGCTCTGTGTACATAGCGGGGGGCAAAGAGCAGTCAGCTTTTGGCATCTTTGTCAGCTCTGAAGTCAGCACTCCTCAGAAATTCATGGCACAGTAATATTAGAGCAGCGGGGTCACCATGAAATTGATAAATACCAGTTTGAAAATGTCTTACATTGTATAACGATTGGCCAGAGCCAGCCTGAGTGTGACATATCTTGCAGTGTTAACTTGTGAGCTGAATCCAGGAATTTTAGATGTGTACCTGACTTTTGCTATTAATATGCTTCAAGGGGCTGAGAAATCTTTTGGTTCCAGTCCAACGCAAACAGATCTTAACTCAGTTAGAAGATAAATTTCTGGCAAATACTGCTTATACTCTTATTTTGAGGAAGTACAGTTATTATATCACAGTGGAAAAGCAAAAGAATAAAGAAGGCATAGTTCACTTGAGACCTAGGATGCAAGAGGACTTTAACAAACACTGTGACCTTTGATGGTGGCCTGGTCCAAAGGCAGATGCCCAGGAGACAGCCCAGATGATCACATGCTCTTCCCTTGCAGGGTGCTTGGACTACCATTATCCCACTCTCACCATACTCATGGGGCCCCAGTAAACTAGAGGCGTTACTGTGCTAAGAGTTTTTCTTCAATTCATGGAACTCATTGAAGGCTTCATACCCACAGGCCAAAACATTTTTTAAACCAGTAGGTTTTGACAATATTGTATGATGATTTCATATAAAATGTAAAAGCTGTTAGAGGTACTAGTGTCCATGCAGAAACCTCTCAATAGTACACCAATGTGCCTCATCTGGCTCAAGTCTGAGTTTTTGCTTTTAAGACTGCTTTCAAAATATTCTTCTGCTGAAAATTACATCATCATCATCATCATCATCATCCCACTGTGCTGTATTATTTCACAAGTGCTACTGCCTAGCATGATAAAAGTACAAACAAAAGAGAAGAGATAGTTGGAGTCTGAGCTCTGGATGGAAGTGCTAAACACTGCCCTTCAGATGATGCCATTCAGGTCACTCTAATGGATACTGTTTAAGAAAAAAAAGGAAGTAGATAGCACCATTTAAAAAAGTTTATTGAGGCGAATTAGTCAGCTACAATCCATAATTAATTTAATTTTTGTTCATATCAGTAAGTTACCCCTGTATTTCCAACCATTAGAAAACCAAGGTCATAAATTAAAATGAAGTACAAGTGTGTATCACAGAATTATAAAGGCTGGAAGAGACCTCCAAGCTCATAGATTCCCATTGTCAACCCAGCACCACCATAACCAACCCTAAGCCATATCCCCAAGTCCCACATCTCAATTCTTCTTGACCACTAACCTCCGGATGCAACTGTCCAACCACTTTCTTACCCAGAGCCCACTCATCAAATCCATTTCTCTCCAGTTTAGAGACAAGGATGTTGTGCGGGGCTGTGTCATAGGCCTTACGGAAGTGCAAATAAGTGCATCTGTAACACTGCCCTTGTCCACTGGTGTGGCCACTCCATCATAGAAGGCCACTGAGCTGGTCAGGCAGGACTTGCCCTCAGCGAAGCTGTGCTGGCTGTCCTGAATCACCTCCCTGTGCTCCATGTGCCTTAGCACAGTTTCCAGGAGGATCTGTTCCCTGACCTTCCCAGGCACAGAGGGGAGGATGACACATCAGTAGTTCCCAGGGCCCTCCTTTCAACCCCTAAAGATGAGCACAGTGTTTCCCCTTTTCCAGTCACATCACTGCTATGACTTTTCAAATATCATGGACAGTGGCTGGCAACCAAATCAGACAATTCCCTCAGCACTCTGGGATGCATCTCAGTGGGTCCTGTACATTAACATACATTCAGGTTCCTCAGGCAGACACGAATCTGATCTTCTCTTACAGTGGGGGGGACTTTGGCCCCTCAGTCCCCATTAGAGTGGTGTGGGAAGAGAAGTTACCAGTGATGATTGAGGCAAAATCTTGTTGAGTATCTAAGCCTTCTCATCCATTCTTTCCAGTTTTCCAGCATCGTTTATCAAACGGGGTTACACTTTCTTTCACCTTCCTTTTCTGGGTCACATACCTGTAGAAGCCCTGTTATTCCTTGCATCTCTTGCCAGGTTCAGTTCCAGCATGTCCTTGGCTTTCCTTACCCCATCCCTATGTAATCAAATTTTGTTTCTATATCCTCCCTGTGCCACCTATCCTGGCTTAAGCTGTCTATGCATTTGCTTCTTCTTCTAGTCTGGCCAGCAGTTCCCTGATCAGCCATGCCAGTGTCCTGCCTTCTTTGCCTGATTTCTTGCCCCTGGAGGCTGTTAGCTCTTGCACTCTGTAGAAGGTCCTTTCACTTCAGATGTGGCAGAAGAGATCAACCCTCCGCTGGCTGCAACCTCTTTTCAGGCAGTTATAGAGAGAGATGAGGCCCCCTCAGAGCCTCCTCTTCTCCAAATTAAATTACCCCCATTCCCTCAGCTGCTCTGCATAGGACATGTTTGCTAGACTCTTTGCCAGGTCTATTACCCTCTCTGGACGTGCTGCAGCTTCAGTGCCTTTCACTGGAGTGAAGGCCCCAGAAAAGGACGCAGGATTCAAGGTGTGGCCTCACCAGTGCCCAGTACAGGGGGACAATCCCTGCCCTGCTCCTGCTGGCCACACCATTGCTGATCCAGGCCAGGATGCCATTGGCCTTCTTGGGCCCCTGGGCACACCCCCAGGTGCTTTTCTGCAGGGTAATTTCCAATGAATCTTACCAAGCCTGTAGCACTGCCTGGGATTGCTGTGACAGAAGTGCAGAACTCAGCATTTCACCTTCTTTGGCCCCAGCCCATGGTCCAGCATGACCTGATCCCTCTGCAGAGCCCTCCTGCCCTCCAGCAGACCAACACTCTCACCTAAAATGTAATTAAGCACCTAAGGCATGCAACTTCCTTCTTCCTAAGAAAACAACTTGTGAAAGAATCTGATCTGCTGCTTCAGAAATTGAAAGAAAGTTTGCCTTAAATTATGTATGTTTTGTAATTTAAAGACTTGAGGTAGGTTTTCCTTTATAGTAGCATTATCCTGATTCAGTCATCTCATTAAAAGAAGTACTGAATATTTTTGAAAGTACACTTAAAAGACATCAGTCTGTTCTTTCATAGTTTCTAGTTGTTTAGTGATTTGGGGAAATTTTCTTTGTATGGAGAAGTTGGATCCTGAGACCACACGGGCTGGTTTTTGAGGTGCTGTACAAGCACATTTTCAGTACAAGTGAAGTCTTTCACCTGTGTCTCTAGAAAGTAAGACAAGAAGAGCAGGAAGAGGACGCCATGAACTCTTATCACACTGGTGATTTCAGGATTTGTTGTAATAATTGTAGGACCTTAACCTTACAAAATGAGGCATTTGCTCCTGCTTTAGGTACAAAAGGTTTCCTTCTCTAGCTGTAAGTTCTCCTTCTCAGTGTAAGAGAAGATTGAGTAGAGCAACTGCAACATGCTCTGAAGTAAGCTGAGCCCCAGGCATATTTGTCAAGTTTGTTGAAAGGGATAAGAGGAGGCTGGTTCTTGGTGAAAACTCAGAGAATTAGATCGAACAAAGAAAGCTGAGCACTGAAAAGCAATAGAAAGAGACCTTGACCCTCTGTTTGCTTGAGTAACTTAGTGGCAGTATATTAAATATTGCAACTGACTGCAAGGAGAGCAAAAATTCAGCAGTTCATGCATATTAGTGCCTCTCATTTAGAAAGAAAATTTTCAGAATAAACCTTAAAAGAGAAAGCAATAAGCATAATTCTGATTGTTTCTTTGGTAGAAAACACTAAAGAATTCTTTCTTAAATCCAAGATAAATGTTTTCTTTGTCACGTAAACCAAACTTATCTTTGCATGATATAGTGATGCAATGTCTTATCAGTGATAGAGTAACAAAATATACTCCTTTCATTTTCTTTCCCAAGTTGGCGAAAGTTAGTTTTTTGACAGAGACAAAGTCAGTATCATCTCTTCAGCAAATTTTATACATCTGTTTGGTGTATTATGCCACAGTAAGAAAGTAGCAGCTGTAATTGCAGGACCTGAAAATGTCCTTCAGACCAGCTGCAGTTTTGCCATGGACTTCCTTGGGATTAAGGCCAGTTTACATTTCACTAGAGTGTAAAACATTGATTTCTGAAAAAGAACAGCACTTCTAAAGCAACACTTGAACTACCTTTTACAATTTTCAAGTGTTAAGAGTGTCATGTAGATTTTATCTCATACAAAATAATCAATTGAAAAAACAGTGCTCTTGATAGTCACTGACAGAGGTATTCCCAAGGGTGGTCTCTGTGCATAGCAGATCTCAGTAGTGATTACTTCATTAGCTGCAAGGAAAACCTTCACTTTTTTGTCTTACAGTGACATTTTATTTTAAGCAGCTACTGCAATAGCATAGTGATGTGCAAACTGACAAATTTGAGACTGATTCTTGCATGCCTTGGTTTCAGGCTTATTTATCTCTGTTGAAGTTGCTGAGGCCATTTGTGAGTGTGTGCTTTTAAGTAGCCTATAAATTTGGTGTCACAGAAATAAAGAAGAAAAACATTTTCTGGTCATTAGTTCTTTGAGGACTACTAGCAGTGTTCAACAAGTGACAAAAGCTCTGACCATCCACATTTGAAAGCCACTAAATCACTGAAATTCCAAAAATCAAATACTTCATTAGGCATGTGCCACCAATGCCTTTACACATCATCACACTCATGAAGTCCAAACAACCTCATATTCAAGAAACTTTTTATACTACCCACATAATATTAATAAATGGTGTAATATCTCTTAGTGACTTAAAAGAGGATCTTCTGCTGATTCCAAGGGAGCAGCTTTGATATCAAGCAGATGAGGGTTTGATGCCTTTATTTTACTGAGTTACTCAAGTTTTTGCTTGTCTTTGTGCGTGGGAAGTATTTTGCTATTTTGTTTTTGGTATTCAAATATTTCCCTTTTAGAGGTCAAATAGGAAATGTCCCCTTGTATATGTTTGTTGAGAGTTGTTGATAGAATGATTATAATTTTTCTCTTTGAAGAAAAATATGTCCTTCATTGTAGATTGATTAAAAACAACTGCTGACTGTATTTGGCACAGACGTAGTTGATCATCAACATACATTAATACATAATTTTGCCATGTTTTATCTTACAGACATTTTCTGTTTTGTGTGTACATTTTCAGATTGTGGTAAAGTAATATATATCCAATTGAGAGTTGAGTTTGAGTTGTGAGGAAATGGACGTCACTGAGATATGTGCCACAAAAGGATCCAGACCGAACTTCATGCAAACTTTTCCACTGGCCCCAATGAAGTTTAAATCTGATCCCTAACGACTGTCCAATTAAAGTTGCCTTATTTTCTTAGATGACTCAGAAATACTCCCCTGCAGTTATGGTTCACAACTGGAGGATAATAACAGTTATCTTAAATACCAGAATCTCTATTTTCCTGTGTAAAACATTATTTTATGAGAGAGGTATTCCTGCATTGATAATGTGATGTTAAAAAGCAGACACTTCTTTGTGAGGTGAGGAGATGGAAAAATATTTCATACAGCTGACTTCTATTTTATTTGATCTTTGAGCCTTTTGTTTTCAATAACTACTCTTTACCTTAACTTTTAAATGGGATTTTAAAATCAGGTTTAAAGGCAGCTCCAGGTAAATCAACTTCTATCATGTCTGTCTTGGCAGAGTACCTGTTTTAAGTACAGTTTCTTAGAGTACCCCAGATGTATAAATGTGTATCCTCTTTAAATTATCTAATTACATCCCACTTCTCCACTTGCCAGTCTCATAAAATTCTTCCTGTATACTACAATGACTTTATATGTCTGAGATTTTTCAATATCTCATGACCAAATTTAATTTGTGTTGTTTTCCAAGCTACTACTGAAAGTGTGGAAAATGTATCAACTCTCCTGAAGACCAGCCAGATTGATTGCATTCCATTTATTTTCCTTCTACAAAAAAAAAAACGAAAAACAGTCATCAAAGAAATTTACCAGGTTGCCTTGACATTATACCCTTTTGGAAAAAACATATTAATTTTTTATGCCATTTTCTGTTTATTTCCATGCATTTTAAATTACAGTGAATACAATAACTTTATACTATGATTTTTATATTATCAGGATTACTAAGGGCAATCTTCCTTCTCCTGAATCAGAAGTAAATCTCAAACTGCTGGGGTTTACTTTTTTTCCTGATAATATCCAGTGGTAAAGCATTCCATTTATGTTTTTTATTCCACTCAGTAAAGAATATGTAATGGACAAGTGTAGCCAGCTACCACAGGACAGAAATCTCAGGATGCCAGTTTTTTTACTAAGACCTGCCTTTAAAGCCCTATGTCCTTGAAGCAGCTCACCAAGTGATATTTTTCGAAAAAAAAAAAAAAAAAGCTTGAATCCATCTTGCTGGAGAAAAAAAAAATGTCCTACACAATCACACAGGCACTGTAAAGAGTCACAGTCTGTCCTTGTTTATCAGCAGATGGAAGTCAAATTACAACCTTGCTGTCTTCATAAAATTCAAAAGGTGGATGTAAATGCATGAGTAGTAGGGAATGAATATATGAAAAAAAAAAAAGACAAAATGATAATTATGCATCATCTGAACTTAATATACACAAGGATTTCTGCAATTCCTCCAAATGTCAGAGACCAAAACCTTTGAGGGCAGCTGTTTGTCCAGTAGGACCCTTTGAGATAAAATTGTGTTCAGATTAAGATGCTGGCAAGGATGAGTTCAAAGTCATGTTGAAATTGTTATCCAAGATCATTTTTCAGGAGGATACATGCTTGTCTCTAAGGCAAAGCAAGAAATTGGATGCTTTGTCATCCATCCCAAGCATACAATAATTTTTATGGTTCATTAAAACTTGGAAATACAGAATGGGAATCTTCTGGGGTACTCTAAGAAACAGGGATACAACAATCTCTGGTCTTTTCAGCCTTTTTTTAATGCAAGCTAAACCACATTTTAATTCCTAGCCGTCCTCTGTAAATATACTCCACATACTATTATGGACTAAGAATGACAATATTTATTACAGACATCTACTGATTAATCTGAAAGCAGGATTTCAGCATACATCTACATCAGAGAATGAATAAGAATGCAGCTATGAAAAATATAAACACAAACATATAGTGTTCTACATTACAGAGTTCCTGCAAATGTGGAGCAATTGTTGTAACATTTTGGCACTGTTAAGAGATCATCTGAAATAAAATATATTATTTTAGTCAACAAAAAAAAAAAAAAAAAAAAAAAAAAAAAAAAAGAAGAAGAAGAAGAAGAAGAAGAAAAAAATAAATGGGAAATGAGGCAGACATTAAGCTGTGCATACTTCTGCAGTGGTGAGACACAGTTTTACCAATGATTCTGAAAAGAATTTACCTCTTTAACCAGGCAAAAAAAAGGCTGAAAAAGATGTAAGGCTTCTCTGTTAATATGTCTAAGCAGGAAGATAAAAATAAGTAACCCTACAAATATTGAAAGAGACAAGATGACTGCTTACACTAAAAGAAATTAATGATACCGAAGAAAATGGGTAAAAATTGACCCTTTAAAATTTTTTGCTGGAATTTATATTTTTTTTATCTGCACCATAGAGGAGATTGAAATACACTTTCAACAAAAACCTAAGCAGGAATTAACATTTATCAGTTTATAAAATTACTACATGGTGTGGCTGCTTCACCCAACAGGTAATTTAACTTAGCTTTATACCACTAGTTCTTTATAATAACATGCTTTAAAGCATCCAACAGGAATAATTTAAGCAGGAATAATTTTAAAATAATAATTTTGCTTTTGTTGGTTTTAGTAATTTTGTTGATTCTCAGTGTTTGGTACTTTTTAACACTCTTTTTGCTAACCACAAAGTATCTGCAGATCTGTATATGCATAGTTATATAGATTCATGAAGAGCAACTCAGATTCATAATTTTTCATTTTGGTTTTGCTGGAAAATGGTGGATGATAAGATAGTTATTTGCAAGATAATCATTTACACATGGCTTTTGTCAAGCCACATTGGAAAGAAATCAAACTGTAACTAAAAAATTAAAACCCAACAACTTAACATTGTTTTGTTAGTTAAATTACATTAAATGACAGTTTGTTGGATGCATAAGCACATTCTGTTGGAAGCATAAAAATTTGTCAAAAATGCTTTGCATTTAATTTTAACAAATCTATTAAGCAAAAGAAGAAAAAGCATTTTGTTACTAAACTAGCTGACTCTGGTTTTGTTGTTTTTTTTTTTTTTTTAAGTAGTAGAGCTCATCTTCTGACACCTTATTTCTTACTTTTAGTCATTGATTTCTTTCCTGTTACAAATTCTACTGTTTCAAGATCCCAGTCCCTTCTTAACTTTGAATGGATGACTTACTGACACAAATAAGTTGAATAAATCACAATGAAGTTATTTGCTCTGCTAAAACTCCAATGCAAGTTGTTTCATTCTTGTCCTTTACTACTTATGTGTTTAAAACCCACCTTTATTTGCAAGTTCGGTACTCCATTTAATATCATTATTTTAGTTTCTGTCTTAATATGCTGTCATACAATTAAAATTTCTTATTAAATAATAGAGTCATAAGACTCCTTAAGCAACTTCCATTAATTACTTGATAGAAATTGTTTTAGGAAATTTGAAGATTCAAACCTCCAACAGCTGCTCCATCACTCCCTCACCCAGTGGGATGGGGGAGAGAATCAGAAGGGTAAAGCCAACTGATGCCCAACCAGTCCATGAGCGATGGCAGCCCTGGCCAAACACCTTCCCCAACCCATTTTTATCATTGTGCATGACACCACATGGTGTGGAATATCCCTACCATCGGTTAGAATCTGCTGTCCCAGCTGTGTCACCTTCAAATGTCCTGTGCTCCCCCAGCTTCCTCACTGGTGGGGCAGAGTGAGGGACAAAAAAGGCCTTGGCTCTGTAAGCCTTGATCAACCATGGCCAAAACATCCTTGTGTTTTCAGCACTGTTTCCACCACTTACCCAAAACCACAGCACCATACAAGCTACTATGAAGAAATTTAACTCTATGTCAGCCAAAAATAAAGCACAAGAAAAGCCAGTGCTGCATTTAGAATTGTACACCCTACTATTGTGAAAGTAGCGTCTCTTGATGGACCTGAGAGCCAAATGCCCAATCAATAGATACCCAGGAAGCAATATATTCTAAAGGGATAGAGTGATGCAGGGTTGAAAGGATTTCCACATGGATTTTAGTGGAAGCAGATTTAACAATGAATTAACGTTTTAGATTTTAGCCAATCTTAAAAGTCATTGTGCATTTATCTTAAATGCTCGCTCTTCTGGCGCAAATAAAATATTGCTGCAATAAGCAAGGCAAAATAATATTGCCTTGGAAATTGTATGATGAACTGTGTTTTTGTGTACTATATTATGTAATAATTCTGCAATATTCACCGAACTTTTATTTTAATTATTCATTATGTTTTCAGGGCCCTCAGGCTTTTTTCAAGTAGATTTTTTCCAGGGTTAACAAGACTTCCAGACAAGTGAAAAATATCTTATGTGGAGAAGCCAGAGAACAAAGAGATTTAACTGTAGTTGACACATCTCTACTAAAACTACTGTCACCACTGTATTTGCCAGCCATATTTATGGCTCACAGAGAGAAAATCAATAAATCCAGCCATTTTGTGCACCTATTGTCAGATACTGCATTTCATAATTGCATTTAACAATACCTTTTAAGCAAAGCCAGCCCAAGGTTTCATTGTAATCGTTTTATTAACGAAGTGACCCATGTACAGACATTTTTTTTCTGACTGTGCTTTGGTGCTGTATTTGCAGTTTCTGTGAGCATCCTGTGTGAACACACTTCCAGCCCTGCGCTGTAGCTCATGCTGGAATATAGTCCATCAATTTCACTTTTCATTATGTATTCTCTTTTATGTCACTTATCGATGTTTCTGCTTATTTATGATATACAGAAAATTTATGCATTGGGACATCTGGAAGACAATTTCTGTGGTGTGGAGAAAGATGCAGACACCTATATTAGTGATCTTAATATTCATAAACTAGATTATTAGTAGTAGATATTATTATCTTAGGGATATGTTGACATAATCATATGTGTTATCTGATGTCACCAAAACCAAATCATGGTCTTCATAGATGCTTGCTAAAATTTAGCTGAACACAACTAAGCTGAAAGATGCCCATAATTAGTGAAAACTTGGAATACTTTCTGAAAGACATCATTCTCTCATTCTAGTTGTTATTGCTTTTGTTTGGCCTGATTCCAGATGGGAAATAGCTTAGACAAGATCTATCCATTAGACAACATTGACATCTGTCTTGTGGGTAGAAATATGAGAAGGGAAGATAAATGGTGTCTCATGCCTGTGCTGAAATAGATCAAATTTTAAGGGAAACAAATTCACCCTGTGCCCTTGGATTACATGAAGTATTTACAGTATGTCACTATCATTTTGACTGCATGTAGAATCCCTTAACTATTCTTTTCCTACATAATTTTTTTGTATCAAAAATATTAATTACTGGCTTGTTCATTTTATACAGGTTCAATACAATTTGACAATACGAATACTTTGACAGCTGTGTGGCAGTTTGGCTTCTGATGGGAATTATACCAGGGATTTTGCATCCAGTTAAATGTACTTTAGAGTTTCGGAGTATATTTTTTAATTAAATGTGAAATGCTCAATTTGTGCATGTACATATGTGTGTGTGTGTGTATATATATCTATATATATCTATGTATATCTATATATCTATATATATATATGTCTTCATGAACAGTACATCAGTAGGTCACATTCTTATAATTGGATCTATAGTTTAACATCAGAGACGAAATAAGGTACATCTGTTTACAATGTTTAGTATATTTATATTTAGTACATATGCAGTAACACACATAAAAAATACCCTTTTCCTGCATACAATTTAATGCTGTGAAAAATGAATGTAGAAACTTGCAGGTGCATAGCTGAAAATACTACCTCTATCAGTTCAGTTTTATCTTACTGAACTTAAAAGTAATTTGTTTTTCTGGTGCCTTTTAAGTAAAGAGTAATGTAAAACTCTTTGTGGCAAGATGCCTTTACAGCCAGATGCCAGCCTACAAATGCTGTCTGAAGATGTGATAAGATAGGAACTAAAGTGGAAACGTTGTTGCTCAACTGAACCAAAGGCCCACAAACACGTATTATTCAAACAGAAAGGGTGACCCTTAGTCTAGAGAAGAGACAAAAGTATTTCTTCACTGTGGCATTACAAAGCTTTTTAAATTAGCATTAAACAAGTTAGCCTGAGAATTAGCGACAATAAAGCCACTGGGCTGAATCACTCTGCAGAGCTAACACAGTGACATGGTGAGCATTTATTGACAATTGAATGGTCAGTGTTGGAAGGAGGCTTGAAGATCATATCTAATTCCAGTATCCCATGGTGCTAATCCTTTTATACAGTACAAGTACAAATTAGGAAACTGTTCCTACAAAATGATACATATATACAAAATAGACATAAATTTATGTAATATATACATTTAACATAAGAAAATAAGCATGTACATATTTATAAAACATAAAATTAAACGTATTATTTACTTGTTTGGGGGAAGAGGTGTTTATCAGATACAGTGTAGTGCCCCTAAAGGCATTACTTTCAAGTTGAACTATTTAAATCAAGCCATGCAGGCTAAATTAAGCCGTGCAGGCTCCCAGCCTGTATGGGAGTTTGTCACACAGGTAGGTTTGCTCTCTCAGATACTAAGATGTCTTAACAAGCAGACAAAATCTGTTTTCTTTTAAAATATTCTCTTTATTGCCTCTGCTGTTGCAAAATTTTTGTAGTTCTGTTTTAATTGTTCCGTAAGTGATGTTACCCAAGTTTCTCTAGTCACAAACACTAACGAATTCCAAGGGTTTCAGAAGATCTGTATTCAGTTTATATGGTGGTATTTTAATTACTCGCTAGCAGGCAAACTCCTGCCTCAAATTTTTGTATCTATTTCTACCCTTTCTAGAGTACTACCTTCATTTAGTAGTTCCCTCATACATGTGCTATGTGTATCACCTTCATGGGAGGTAATAATATTCAAATTTGATTATAGGTAAAACAGATATTTTTACCTTGAACAAAATTTTTGCATACTTGGGGTTTTCTGCTTTCTTCTTCCTGAACTTTTTATTAAATTTGATTTATAGAACCAGATTTTTCACAAGTAATCCTATAGCCAGTGTACAGCCTGTGTATTCCTGATATCCTCAAGCATCTATAGGTTCTTTCCACCACAGTGGGGAAAATAAATTAAAACCAATTAACAAA
Organism: Pardalotus punctatus; assembly: GCA_013400915.1. Taxonomy (NCBI): domain Eukaryota; kingdom Metazoa; phylum Chordata; class Aves; order Passeriformes; family Pardalotidae; genus Pardalotus; species Pardalotus punctatus. The sequence continues at coordinate 199,618 of VZTX01029068.1, read as the reverse complement.
ATCAATGTTTAATAAATTTATCTCAAATATTGTAGTGTTTCTTATAATTGCTAAACTGTATGTGACAGTTCAAAGCTGCAAGAAAGCTTTTGTTACAATTCAGTCTTTTTATTATATGTGTTCTTTGAACTTGCACTACAATGGGGAAGATGAGGAAAAGGCTCTACTGATATTTGAAACACATCAAAGGCTTAAGAAACTAAACATGCAAGACAGATGCTCTTGTTAATGTCTGCTGTATCTCATTTTGCAATCTTTAGCAGCATATACAACTTCATGATTTCTCACAATTGCCATTTTCCTGCTTATTAATGTGAAAATTTGATTGAGTAAGAAACACTTGTTTCAGTGTGAAAATCTGGATTTTTTGTAAGAATTATAGCTTAAACATGCAATGTTAGGGGAAAAAAAAAAGAAAAAACACTAAACAGATTAAAATTTGCTAATATAAAGCAAATCTTAAGGTTCTTTATTGTACAGTAAGATCAACAGCATCTAGTCTGACAATTTATATATTTCAGCCTATTGCATTTAACAGTATAAAAGAAAATAGTAACTTCCACTTTCAGCACTTGTAATATATGGCTAATCATATAGCCAGGTAAGCCTTAATATTGGTTTAGATATCAATATTTAGAAAAACTTCATTTTTTGTTAGGTGGTACCAAATCCCAAACCAAATTTTTCACTTAAGTGGTTTCTTTTTAATGAATTTCCCTGACTTCAGCTTCTAGTTTGATCTCTTCTGAGTCTCTATTTTACATTATGCAATCATATATTTTTTTTTAAATTAGCAGAAACATCAGCACAGAAATAATCCTAGAAATAAGCAGAGTTAGCCACTATGATTGTGAGAGTAAATCCTGCCTAACACTGGCCCAACTTTAGACCTCAGTTCTGTTGTTTGAAGAGGAAACTGTAGAGGAAAGGGAGTTTCAAACTCTCCATTCCTGCATGTGGAAGGATGCCTCAGGTATGTTTCCCCTTGAACTACTATATTATTAGCTTCTGATTTCTGATATCTTTTCTTGAAATAAACTGATAATAATGGTCAGGATATTCTAATAAATCAACTAGTTAATATGAAACAAACTGGCTAATGAACGCTGCCCTCTACTGCAACAATTCTGCGCATATGCATAGGTCCTGCTTACAATTATAAGTTCAAGTGGTAAAGAGGCCTCTTCCAGCAGAAAGAGTTGGGTACTATCCTCACTTCTGCTGTGTAACCACAAATTTGTTACAGCACTTCACACATACTGCTTTCCATTTGTAGACCTCATTGAAAATACTCATCTGTAAATATTCCCAGCTTTTCTCCTCATTCAGAATACGATATACCACTGGGATTTCCTTATCTTGTTTAAATTGAAAATGGGCATGGACTAAGACTGTCAGTTTTGGTTTATTCCATTATAGTTAAAGTAGCAGCCTTTAATCATTACCAGCAATATTAGTGCCACAACAGTGTTTACATCTCAAATATGCTTCTAATTTTCCCAGTCAAAGGCAAATTGTTGGTGATATCTTAATGTTTTTTTAGGTAGCTAATGCCAAAATTCAAGGTTATGATCTTGATCTGAATATTTCCCAGATGTGTGGTAAGGTGAAAGGTGGAACAGCTAACAGAACTTGACTTCCTATCTGTGTTAGTCTGAGTTAAGTGAATTCTAAGTCAGGCATAATTAGAGAATGAGACCCCTAGAAGCCTTCACCTTCACAACTGTTTGAGATGAAAGCTTAGCGCTTGGGTGAGTGTAACATAATCCACATGTTGGAAGAGAAATCAGAATCAGCTGTCACTGTCTTCTGCATATGTTTTACAGTGCCCCATTAGCCACCTTCTTGTCAAAAGTCAGTGATCTTCTCTGAGCTTAATGCTTCTAATTCATTTACAGTGGAATCAGGACCAGATTCTAAATCTGATGCCAGGTTCAGCACGATGCCTTCCACTGAAGTTTCAGTTTGCATATGACAGATCCAGTTTGGAAAGGTATAGTTGACGGAGATGGATTCTAATGATCCTCAGTCACAGGAGTTACTTAGCTCTTTATCAAGATAGTCACATCAGATGTAATATAGATAACAAAAGCAAGAAATAGAACAACATATGAAAATTTTGAATTTGGCCCCTGGGGTTTTGACCAGGAGACCTTCAAAGGCTTTTTCAACCTAAATTATTGTTTGTATTGAAAAGGCATCTAGAAATCTCTGCTATGTCCCAGAAGTCTGGACTTGTTAGAATGGAAATCAGAGATTACTATTCAAATCATTTAAGAAAACTCAGAAAACTTGGTTTTATTAATTATTGTAGTGTCAGCAGATAAAGCACTGTCACAGACTTCAGATAACAAGGTTTTCTTTCAAGCTTTGCAATTATTCTGCTAGGTCACTGCAGCAAAGAAATCAGCCCTCTGATTCAGCTTTTTGCTGGCTTCCCAAACTGCTCATCCTGGCTGTGATTCCTAACAGTCCTGCAAGGAGGGTCACACGCTTTCCAGGTGTGGCAATATGTATGCTAATATGTAAAAAATAAGCGGAAATGGCATTCAGGGCCATGTCTGTTAACATTTACAGAGGTAATGGCCTGTTTTTAATGTACATGATAAAAATCTTTTTATGAGGGTAGAGTGGGAAGACATTATAGAGTGGTCCCATAACAAATCCATAAGTGATTTGCCTTAGCCCCTTCTTACTGAGAGATAAGCCAGGTTTTAGTTGTCTTCTCCTAATAACTTTCACTTATGCTGGAAATTTTCATTTACCTTTATTAATGATTAGCTCGGAGTTTTCAGTAGCTCCAGTGAGAAACTAGGCAACAAATCCAAGAAGTTACAAATTTATAGTTCTGCACTAAGAAAAATGGTAGATTTTAATCCACCACAGGGTACAGATGCTCAAGAATGTATTTTGTATCATTTTCAAAGCTATGTATGTTTTGTTAGAAGTAGCACAGAAATCAGGTATTTCTGAAGGATCAGCTGATAGTTGCAGTATGATTTGTGATGGTACTGATTCCTGGGTTTATGTGTTACACCTCCAAGAAGAGATAAAAACAGAACATACTGCCCGTTAAAATCTTTCTATTTCTGATCATTAAGCTTGAGAAGTTTTTGAGCAAATAATGGTGAATGAGCTGAGAATGGTGACAGACTGGTCACTTACCAATTTGTGTGACATGTCCTGTTGAAATGGGATTTAAGGAGAAAGGGTAAATCTGGCATGAAATTATATCACCCTTCGGAAATTCACCATCTTCTTGACTGTGGGTAGCTTGCCTCTCTTTGGAAATGTGGCCACACATCTCCCTTTAATGTGCCCCATTAGCACTGGAATTGCTGCTTTTAATATACAAGACTGATATTTAAAGATGTAAGATTAATTAGAAGGGATTCCTGAGGTCAGTGAGCACTGGATCTCATCACCTGACTTTTTTAGCACTGGCACTGGAAGCTTTGAGATACTTCAGGCAATGTGCTAGATCCCCTTGCACCAGAACGGTTCCACTTTAATACCAGAGAACTGAAAATTCTGGTAGTCTCTGAAATTGGTTTGCCAACTGGAATTTCATCATTTCCATCTTATTAAAGATTTTACAGATTTCACATTTTCTGTTGCCCGCTATGTAAGTGAAACATGAGGAACCTGGAAATTAAAAATCACCACAAATGGTATCAAAAGATATCATTCTATTGTTATAACAAGGAAAATATTTGGAATATAATTTTTACACAGATGCAAAAATTCCTTCCATCTTTCCCACCAGATTTTTATCTTCTGCTCTCTCTGAAGGCTTTTTTGTTTGCATATCCAGTGAGAATGTGACTGGTGGGACTGAGTTGGGTCAGCAGTTCGATTGCTCTGTAGTTGCATGGAAGTGAATTATGATTGAACAGATGCACAGCAGTAGATTCAGCAGCATTGTAACTGTTGTTTATTGTGTTAGTTTAAAACCAACAAGGAGCTCCCAAAGCATGGTCTTGGCACAAATTTTTAAAACAGCAAAATATGTAAAAAATAAATTAAATAATTAAACTGAGAGATTAAAGGAAGCCACTGTAATCCTTAGTCATATTTTTCAATTTACTCTTTTTCTATCAAGTTCTTTTGTTAGTGTCTACAAGGAAAGGAGAGGAGATTATGGTGTGGACTTGAGGATAAAAAGAGGCACCAGAAAATGAAGAATAGAAAGAAAATAATTCAATAGAGTTGGGCAGAAAAACATGGACATTGAGAATCAAATATTCATACATGGTATCTTTGTGGTTTCCTTTTAGGATACTTGCTGTCTGTGAGCTTGATTTGTGAAAGGAGACCCACAAATTTGTAATTCTTGTAGGAGCTACAGTTGCTAGTCCAGTTTTCATCAACTGAATCGCAAGTTCTGTAGGATTTACCAGTGTTCAAACACATTTTTGTTTTGTCTTTAAGTAGAAGTCTCTTCAATTTTCAGTCTAACTGGTGTAGTACAGTTGTTAACTATTACTTATTTACAGAAATCAATGTCTCATCTACAAACAGCACTGACTGCAATTTTTGAATGGTTTCTTATAAAGCAAAAAGGAAATATGGATGCAGTTGCTTTTAATCAGATCAATAAACACAAAATAAGCTAATGAAGAACATGGGGATGAGGGACATAAATTTCACAATTTAGAGGCAAATATCCAAAGTAATGTGATTTGCAAAGACAATGCAATGTGAAATAATTATGGTATTGAATTTTTTTGTGAGCATAATCTAAATGATCACATTCCTACTGTTGTCTAGGACTACCACATGTCTGAACTATCTTCTGCTGCTGCCTGGGCCTTTTAATATTTCTTTGAACTTCTGGAATTCCAGTGCATTAGTCACAAATATCACACAGTAGTTCTGTCTGTTTTCTTTGTAGCAAAAAATCAGCAGCACAACACACACACTCTAAGTGTATTGGAGCACAAATTCTGCACAAAATACTGCTCTGTAGTATGGTAAGTCCAACATTTTCAGAAATAATTGGTTGATTTCCTGTGTGTGAAAACAGTTTTATGGGCTTGGAAGCATTCTCAAGGGAACATGTGGTGCATCCCCTTGTCCCACAACATATCTATCATCAACTCAGCTGGACACTTTTATCACCTGCTCTTAAAGTCTGCACACACTCCAAAGCATCTTTAATGAATAAAGAGAAATTTTATCACCCCTTATTAGAATCTTATTATTCTTAACATCCTCTCTTACTCTTCTGTGCAGTGGAGTACATTATTTCTGATATCTCTTGCAAGGAATATTCCCTCCTCTTCCTAGAAATTTTTAAGTATTTGAATGTTGCTGTTACAGATTTTCTTCCCAATTCTCCTCTTCCTAAGATAAACAGGATAACTTTATTTAACTTTCAATTACAAATAATTTTTTTTCTATGCCTATCACTATGCTGGTTGCTCTCCTTAGACGTATCTTGAAATGAGAATACAGCTCAGATTAATTCTTCCAAATGCTGGATTATATGGAAAACTTCTCTTTTGCATTTTCAACATGTTTAGATATGTTAGAAAGCTATTCACTTTTCATGTTATTCCGTCAGGAACACATTTTACACTAGCAGACACTCATAAACTTTTCTGCAAAATAGCTATCTTGCTCTTCTTCATCCTGTATTTGCATTTCCTCAACGTCTCAGTCCATTTTTGCAGTGAATCATGGGGAACAATTCTCTAAATACAGTTTTGTGGCCTGTTTTTCATCCCACTTTAAATAAATCTATATTAAACTAGTGTATTTATGATAATGTAATGTGATTGTGTCAAAAGCCTAACTACATAGTTCTTTTCATGACGTGACCTGTTATGTTACACTGTTATAAAATCAGATTAGATTTAATGGAATTTGCTCCTGACAGGTCTTTTCTGGCTGCTTCTCTGTTTTCTTTCATTTCTCTGTATGGGGGATGTATATGTAAGAATTAAAGGGTGACTCTACTGCTTCAGACTAAAGGTCAGTCTGGTTTCCTGTCTCTGACAGTAGCAGTAGGAGAAGCCCAAAGAGGAGAAGAACAAGCATACAGTGCTAACTGCCTGCTGTACTTCCCTAGTGTGCATCAGTATGCACCTCAGACACTAATGATGGTACTCATTTACTTGTCTTAAGAACGTATTTTTAGAATTAATTCCTCTGATTGCTTCTCAGTTCAGGTAAACTGACATCCTACCAATGACTGCTGTGATCTAACAAGTGTGAAAAAAATCAGTACTTTTGTTTTAAACATTAAATTGTTGTTTTCTGACCAATAATTTAATTTAAGATTCAGTGCATAGTAGCTCCTTCTTCATTTTCTCAAAGTTACCTACAGTTTTGTGGATTTTCCCTACTGAAACCATTTCTGTTCCATCCTGTAAAGCCCAGTATTGTAGTTATTCCCCAAATAATAATTAACTCTTATTTTGGATCATGCATGCTGCTCTTTCCTGTAGCTTTTCCAGTTCTGTTCTATCTTTTATGAGTTGAGAGGCAAGGGTAACATATGTGTGCAAAATGTAATCATGGGTGGATTTAAACTCTGTAGCTGTATTTTTCATATCCTAAACATTCCCTACTCTTCTGGACATTCCTAATTTTTTTAGTATCCATTATAAGACCAAGAACTAGTAGCTGTGCCATAGGCCATTCTGTAACACATTCCGTGTTTATAAACCTAACACTATTTTTCCTGTGTGCATCATTTTTTACAACACTCACCTACACTGATTTTTTTTTCTGGTACTATATTGGTTTATCAGCTTGGGTTCTGAGAGTCTTTTGCAATTATTTCCAGTTCCTTCAGATTTATTACCTTGAATAATTTAGTATAATCAGCAGGGTTTGTCATGGCATTACTGTGAATCATTAATGAATATGCTGAGGGCAGGAAATACCAGGACTTTGTTGATTACTTTCCTGAGAAAAAATTATTACCTTTTTTCTGTAATTTTAATCCATAACTTATTTATTTATTTTTTTCTATACACCAGTTACACAATGTGTATATAAAAATTGATGTTACCTGGAATATAATTGTGGAGTTGTTCAGGCACAAGGAGTGAGACATTGTAGATAGTTTTATATTTAATGTCTGTGCACAGGCTGTACAAGGAGCATGTTCACCATTGATCTGACATTCTCAGGTGTTTCTGTACTCACATGCAAAATCCCATCACATGGCAGCTCTGTTCTTCAGCTGCTCATCTCCATAGCTGTCTACACACTCAAATAACATATTTTCCAAGGTGACTCTTGGATCCAGCACTCCTGTTTTACCCTGCACATGTTAGTTCACACTTAGCTTTATTATGCATGAACTATTTTCTTCTGGGATCAACTTCCACAAAATTTTCAAGATAATTCACTGCAGGGACCTCATGGACAAGACCAAGGCAACATTAGTTATTTGGTTTTTAACAGTTTGATGACAGGCCTTACTAGACAGTGCCTACATGACCTTGCTATCAGACTACACAAACAGCAAACCAGGGCACTGCCACACAGTCTGCACAACATGTCAGACACTCAGAACAGAAAATCCACAAATGTGTCTGACATTTGGGTAAAGTCTCCAAAGGTAATATTCTGAGGAAAACTGAACCAAGCTCTCTCATGGACACACCAGACTGACCCTAGAAGGTGTGAATATGATTGTCAGACAGTTTTGACCAAATGACCTAGGGACAGGTGCTCTTTGCAGTGTTAGACAGTGGAGCAAGCAAAGGTGTCTATGAACTTGACACAGAAGTATGTAGAGAAGATGGGACGTTCTTTGCCTGCCCCCACACATTTCCTGACTTGGATTCTACTAGGATGACAGCAGAAATCACACCCACTGTCAGCTGAGTGGGTGATTGGGGTTGGTTGGCAGAAGGTGGTTTGTGCTGTTAAATTACACAATGTTGAGCAGAAAAACTGGAAATAATGTATCATACCTTCTGGATTGTCTTTTAAGTGCCCCAACTACAGTTTTGTGAGTATTTATGCAAGTATTTATTTACATAGTTAAAGAAAAGAAACCCCAAAAATATTTCAGCAACGCAGGCTAGGGAACTACAGTATTTATAAAAGGACAAGGTATGAGCTGCAAACACGTGCAATTAGATCACATAATCTTGTGTGCGAAACATGCTTGTTAGCTGCTATCTGAGGATGTCAGCAGAGAGGATGGAAACAATATAGAAGGAGACTTGAAGATAATGAAAGCAGAAGGGTGTGAAGTGATTGTGCTCTTCAGATCAGCCTTTTAAGTTTGTGTGCAAGATTGACGATTTTGTCATCCTGCTTTTTTATGAGGTGTTGAATGAATGCTTAAGAAGACAGCACTTATCAGCACTCATCAAAGTTTAAAAAGAACTGTTTGTACTAGCAGTCTGAAGATACCAGGTCTAACCAGGTTAGAGACAGTCAAGTATTAAAGATGAAAACACTGTGAAAGACATATATCAGGTGCTTGCGCTGTAGCAGGCCATAGTTTACATATGTGTGCTAGAGTACAGACCTTGTTACATGCTTTTACTGCATACTTTTGATGAAGAAAGAAATGTACAGAATAGGTAAGACGAAGTATAAATCTCGGATTAAAAATTGAGAAGCAGCTCACATAGCATTGTAACAAGAATAATACAGTTATTAAATGGTGTCTTTTTGATTGGTTGTAATTTAGGATAAATTAAGTACACAAAATTCTTTGTGTCAGAGAAAGAAAAAAAACTAATGGATATAGCAGTGAACGGATGATCAAAGGTCACAGTTCTTTTCAACTGCGAAGTTGCTGGCCTTAATATCTTCTTCTATAGTAACAACTTGCAGTTAATTTATCTTTCTTTACTCCAAGGCTGTGGAATAATACTTGTTATCACAATGGTGTCTTTCAATAAATATTTTGTTTGAAAAAGTTTACACAGTAGTTTGTTTGCAAAGTATCCACCAGGTTACAAGCTACTCAAAATCATTCAGCAAATCATATACAACATTTTCCCAAACAATGTAAATATAAATATAAATATAAATATAAATATAAATATAAATATAAATATAAATATAAATATAAATAATATAAAGATCAGAGACCTGTCAAAAGACATATACATATATATACATAAATATATTGTTCATATACAGGCCGGTTAAGAAAAAAAAAATTCTGGAGAAAAAAAAGCTACAAGGGACAAAAAAGAGAGAGGTATTTTAAGGAACTTTTAGATTTGCATTGCTTTTCTTCTTACTTAGTTGATTTTCTTAATACTGATTACCCATACCATACAGCTGCCCTAATTAACACTTCTCAGATGTTCGTTCTGGTCCCAGAGTCCTTACAAAGTTTTCTCATAAAAGTGATTATTATGATGAAGTAACATTTGGAATATTTGTGGCATTGCAGAAGAAAATTGCTGAAAGTGTTGATGAGTAACTACCACCAAATATAATTATGTGAAAAAGAATGATCATTATAGCTGTCCAGGGGTAATCATTCATTATAAACATGTGGATCCCATATTTTAAAATACCATGGATTCCTTTTTCCTGTGTGAGGCAAAGACAGATATAAACCATTAGAACAAACAACTAATTGATGTTGTGGATTAGTGTGTTTGGCAACTTTCTGATTTGTAGGGAAAACACGGAAACATCCCTTTTTCCCAGAGAAACATAACAGTAGCAGAATACTGCTAGAAACATTACTTAGTCATGGTATTTTAAAGAGGAGCCTGTAGAATTTTGTAGTTTTTTCTATTTTACCCCATTACTAGTTCATTATGCCCACAGATTCAGGAGAGGATCCTACCTGCCACAGGCAGTGCAATGCACACTGCCAGGCTTTGTGATAGTTATGCAGGTAGTTATGCTTCTGTCTCCTGCTTTCCAGAAGAAGGGAAATATTTGACATGAGGAAATGACAGACCATATTTTTCCAGTCCTGTTTCCTTGCACAAAGGCAAGTTGAGATCCATCATAAGAACAAACGAGGTCCAAAATGAAAAACACTGATAAAAGAGAACTGTTGTCGCACTTTGATGTAGAGCTGAGCAGCCTTAGCTGGAATAACAACCACAGTAGGTGTCAGACAGTCTCAGTACCAGGCAACAAAATTGTTATTTGGATAAAGATTGTTGGGAGACAAATTGCAAAGGACATCTGCAGCATACTGAGTTTGCTGCCTCACAACCTCTATACAATGCTTCATAAGAGTTTTTTCCCTCTGTTTGTACTCTGACCATTTCAGCACCTCGGCTCACTTCCATCTGCTCATACTTGTTAGTGTCTAAATAGTGTTGGGCTCCATTTTATCATCATTTGTGCCCCATTTGCAAATATATGTGCTGTATCTGCTAGCTAATTTCTGCCCATTAGCTCTTTTGCCAGTACATTCCACCCAGCTAGAAGATCCTCCCTTCCCTAGGAGGGAAAAGTCAGATTACAGGTGGTGTACAGATACTTCTGTCAGCCACCAGGTATTTGGACTCTTTCTCCTGCAGTGCAACTATGTATTATCCCTCCCTAGTCTGTTAGGATGGACATTAAATGGAATAACCTTACCTCTCTCCAGTTTCCTCCAGTTAAAATTATTCACTTTGAATCTTATACAAGTGGTAAAAGGCAGGAGGTGAATATAATAATCATGAATGTGAAAGACAACTTGGGATTTCACCCAGGTTGAAATAGGCAGGTCCACACAGCCCTTAGAAAATTTACTGAGCTGTACTATTCACTTATAAGCCTTCCATTCTCCTGCATGTTTCTGTGGAGACATGGAAATTTAAGATTTGGCAGAAATCCTGAGTGCCTGGTCCTGTCTACAAAATGGAAACATACATGGACTGCCAAGTTTCAATTGGGATTTGGATTAGGATCCAAGTTTCCTTATAAACACATGAAGTAATCATTCTGCTCAGGTCAGTACCCATCAGGCCTTAGTTAGAACATTGGTTCAGTCTTGGGCACCTCACTTCAAAAAAATTAGCCAATTGGAAAGAGACCAAAAAGAGAGCAATAGGATGTCTAGAAAATATATACTACTAGAACTGACTGCAAAAACTTGGATTGTTTAGTCCTTAGGGTTTTAGGTTGATTTGTTTTCTATTGAGAGTTATTTCCAAGCCAGATCATTCCAATGATTTTGTTTATAGTGCTGCTCCACAAACAGTTATATTTGAAGGGTTGGTGAACTTCAGCACAGAGGCAGGAAAAAGTATCAGGGGGAAGGGAGGGCTGAAACTCCTTAAGCCATCTTTGTCAAGAGATCTAACAAATCAGATAACTACAGCCCTGCGCCTAATCATATGTACTACACTGTGGCAGTGATGTTTTGTTTTCCATTTTTTCTCTTGGCATATAAATCACTACTATTCCTTGGTTAGTATGAGTCGTCACTTTTAGCTCCTCTGTCCCAAAGACAGATCTGATAATGTATTCCTTCACTGTCTGTACCTAATCTAAAAGTTACCAAATCTCATAGTGTTGGGGTCAAGTAGGCTGAGATGTTCAGACATCAACATTTTCCATCAACATTCATGCAGCTGTTTATATGTCTTCCCATCTTGGCTCAAAACACAGAGCTCAAGAAATCTGAGCTCTGATCAACAGAACTAGGTACAGTTGACTGTACTCATAGCCATCCCATCTCAACAGCATGATTAAAATACATCTGAAGGAAGCAAGCATGTTTATATTCCCTAGCACTTTGGCTAAATCTGGTTACATGCGTGTGTGTTAGTGATGAAAGAGACAGACATGGTGTCCTTGAGGGAACATCTGAACTCACCATAACTGACAGCATAGATGCATCCTCAAAGTCACTTCCAGCATTTTTTCTGCTTCAGTTTAACCCATCTAGCTTTGGAAACTTAATAGATGGAGTGGTGGTGTTTAGAACTTTCCTTTGAAGTTGCCTGTCTTCACTGACAAGAGGGCAAAATGTAGGCTAACTGTGATCCTGAATTAATTGTTTCTGTTACACGTCAGGATGTATACTGGCTAAATTGATTCCTGCCAATTTTGTAGCTAAACCTAAACTCCTCCTTTGCTAACCAACAAGTCACACTGTCAATCACTAAGAGGTTCTCTCATCCCAGGTACCCTACTGCTGCCACCCTTCAATTTCCTTGATGTACAGAAGACCACTGGTTGAGTCACCCATGATTTACTTTGAAATTAAAGCAATAAAAGCAGTAGATGATGAAAGGGGAATTGGTACAGACCATGTGGATCTAAGAAAAGGCTCTAATAATGAGTCTTTTGTGTGATTTTTATGCACTATGGAGATTTCACCTTATGCTGATACTACACTGATGTAGGAAGGCTCAGAGGTTTTGTTACCATAATCTTCCAGAACTTTGGGTAAATGTCTCAGGCTTATCCAAATGCATTAAATGTGGGAACTGGACAAGAAAGTTCATGGGACATTAATATTTTGCCTATAGTTGATCTAAACATGACACATTGGCAGATGCTTTGTTGTCTTTCAGTACATTCACTTCCGATTTAGAGTAGAAATTATGGCAGTCTTGAAAAATATTAAGTATTAATAAAAAGCACAGAATTGGTTTTAACTTCAAATAAACTTTTATTTTTAAGTCAAAGCTGAAGTTATGGTTCAGGTTGGTTATTACTTAAGATTCCTTCCCCTAAATGTGGCATAGTGGGTTGTGAGATTTATATCTTAAGCTGACTTTCAAAGTCAAGCGCAAATTCTGTAAGATGGCACATTAGTAGAACTACTTTCATTCATTGAAAAACTTTCAAAGACAAGTCTTCCTTGCTATCTTCAGTTTCCTGGGTTTGTTTTATCTTTTAATCCATCATCTTTGTCTTTATGTTATCACTCAATACAGATAAAATATAGGAATATAGTATAACTTGTCATTTGGGAATATTTTCAACTTGCTTTGTACAGGTGTAATTGGTGACACAGAGTGGAAACAGAGGCAGTGGTTTCATATAACTTACCACTTCACTCTTCAATGACTACATCCAACAAATCTAATTGCTTCAAACCACTTTTTTTCAAGCCACCCACTAAGAACAGCTTTTTGAACTACCATGTCTTCAATATTATGCCCGAACAACAACTTGTTTTGACTCAAGACTGTGGCAGTCAAAAGCACCCCTTCTGAGAAACTCCCTGTCGGGCCGAAAAGCCGAAGTTCTGAAGAGTCAGTTTATTCTCACTGCCACCTGCAGTGGCACCAAGTCCTGTCTTCTCCAGTTACCTACCAAGAGCAGCAGCTTCCTCTGTGGGCCCAGCAGCCTCTTGTCACCATTTGGGAAACTAAAATATTTCAGAAGATCTCAGTTATCATCACTTTCTATCCAGCTGAACTCACTCTTCATCCACAATACTTTTGCAAACAGAAAAAAACACAAAGGAGGGAGGGATTGTTTGTGGACTGCTGCATATATGAGCTAATCTCTGAAAGGTGTAGGAAGGTGCATGGTGGTCCTGTTCTACAGTGAGAGGACTGCAACTAGTGTTGGAGATGTTTTAAACATGTTTATAAGGACTCCTTACACAAACGACACAACTACAGGAAAATGAGCACTGTGTCACACTGCAAACAAGTTGAACTCGGTCCCAGAATCAAGTGTTTCTTGTTGCAGAGTACGTTTGCATCCACCACCCTACTGCCTTGACAATAGATCTGATACTCTGTCAAATTGTCTTTCCTAATAATTGCTTGACATAGTTTTACTCAGTTTCTAGGATATTTTGTAATATTTTGCTTGATATTATCAGCATTTTTATAGAGCATAGGACATTTTTAATTAACATACCTAATCGAGTAAGTGAAATTTTCACTTGTGTTTTTACAGTCCCTCTGTGCAAAGCAAGAAGACAAACAGTGAGGTTTCTGTTGCCCTGTTATATGTATAATGATCACTTTTATAAACTGTAAAAGTACAATTTATTAAAGTTAAATACATTTGGGTTCTATTGGGAGTATAATTAAAGCCTTTGGGACTGTAAAGAGAGCACATGCATAGCTACAGGGCACATCTCAAGTTGATATTTGAAATAATTCTAATTATAATGAATTGGAAATGGTTTGGGTATTGACAGCTATGCTTTTACAGTGGATATAGTCAATGGACTAGTTGTAATTGCTGGAGTTTACAAAGTTTATGGCTGTAAAATAATCGTGTGCTATCTGGTTTAGAACCATAATAGAGACCAGAGCATTATGTTTTTTTGTAATTAATTTATTTTCGTTTCCAAGTTCCTAAGAAGCATGACACTAGAATAAATAACTCCTAAGACTTTTACCCTAATAACTTTTTTTTTATTATTATTGCTTATTATTAAAAGTCACATTGTATCATGGAAATTATTTACTTTACAGATCTTCTTGGAGTGAAGTCTTAAGGCATGGAAATACATAAGCCCTAGCAATGGTATAAAATCAGATACAAAAAGCATGAAAGGAAGCATGTTGAAATGCCTTTTTTTGTTTCAGTCTTAGAGAAATGAGAAAAAAGCCCAAAAGAAAAGTTAACATTGNAGAGGGGAGGGGAAAACACTGTAGTTTTAAGCTTCATACTGTATGTTTCAATCTCCTTTTCTAATATATACCTGCTGAATTTAATAACACTTCAAGAATAATCAAAGGCATCTTTTCACCCTTACATCAAATGCATTCTACTTACTTTTATTCAAATTCAATTATTTCAAAGTTCTAGAAAGTTCTTAGGCCTTCTTGCAGATTCATGTCAGATGAGTAAATGCTCTCCTGCTGACATTTGAAATTTGTTTACATCACTGAAACCAATGAAAGGTTCCTAGTACCTTCAAAATATTTCTATCAAATTAGAGATTCTTCTCCTAGAAAAATTTGTAAATAACACCAAATAATTTGAAATCTAAACAAAATCTAGATTGTAACTGTGCTTTTAACTAGTGGGTTACTCCAGTGAAGTCTTGGGGGACTACAGAGAGTAGCAAAGTATCAAATGATATCCCTATCACCCAAGGGTTAACAGATCAAGATTAAATTCATTTGAAAGAAAAACATCTATTAAAATTTCCAATTCCCCTAAAAGAAATAATGCAGAGGATAGAATATGCAAAATTGTCAATGAAAATTTTACATTTTTCAACTTTCAAGTACACAGAACATACTCAGTAAGAATAAAGCCAGGGTCATTAGTGATGATGATATCAAACTGAAAATAATCTGGAAGAATTCTGCTGTATTTGACTAAAACTAAATAGCTTAACTAGGTATAATCAAGCTTGTTTTTGTGGATATAAGGTAAATTTCTCTGTATTTCTCCTCATGACCTCCTCACAGTTGCTCCACCAGGAATATAATGGAGTGTGAAATTGCAAACAAACTTTAGCAGAAAAACCAGGCTATATATTCTTCAATTATGTTAATACTTCTCTTGTTTCTTTGTTTATGTTTTGGTTTTATTTGTTTTTTTTTGTCTTGTTACTGGTGTTGTTAAAAATGTACTCAGACTAGTTTTATTGGCACCACAATTCAGGTTACTGTAATACTGAATTCAGCTAGTTCTTTCTACAGTTCTATAAAAAGAATTAACTGAATTCTTCTCATGACTTTTTGGCATGGAAACTATTTTTTAAAAGTGTCACTCCTGGTGTTATAGTAATGTTAGCATCACATTCCTGCCCTCTAATAGCATACCATCCACAACTTAGTCCACTTAACTCTGATTTTGAGCACAATTATTTTAGCATATGTCCCATGGGAGAGCTGCTCTGTCCTCTATAACAATGCTCTTTAAGAAAAGCAAGAAAGTGACTTTGGCTTTTCTTTCCTGTGAAATAAGCAACATTTTAAGAATAATATGAAGATAATAGACCTCAGCAGGTATGGGCTCACTCAGCTGCCTCTATCAATGGCATGGCACTGGTACATGTAAGCTGACTATCAAGACCTAATTAAGGAGGACAGTTTTGCCCCTCCTGTAATTTTCCTATTGGTACACCCCTTGTGATCACTGAGTTAGCCAGGCCATTGATCCAACTGTTACTTCTTAAATGTTTGGAGAGCAGGAGAAATGTTGGACCCAGGTATGCAGTCTGCTACTTCCAAATCAGTATGCTCCTGGGCAGAAAACAGAGATGAGAAGGTATACCTCCCATTACTGATCCCTTGAACCATCCAGTGTCCCAGATTGAGTCTCTTTGGGGCACGGGGGGGAAATCATTTTTATTACAAACAGAGAAAAATGTTTCTGATATCTGAAAAACAAAGATAATGTTAGTCTTACTATTTCCCACATTGTCAACACACTTGTCAAAAGTGGATTTATCAGCTCAGTGCAACCAAGAGATTTAGTTTATCTAAATGTCCTACAAGGAATTAATTGTTTACCAAGAGTTTTGATGATTGGGGAAAATCTAATATTTTATTGATGCATGTTATATATTTAATTTGATGCTGTGATTTCAATGTCTCTTCTGATAAATTTTAGTAAAATCTATGCTAAGAATAATGGAATTATTTTGGTATCTATGGGGTTAAAAATGCAGGGTTAGCAAAAGAAACATGTTAATTGAAAAAATGTTTGTGTATATTCTTGCAATGGTTTAAAGAATAATTTTCCTTAATTTTTTGATCAGTTGGTCTTAAATACTACAAGTTTAGTACTTTTCAGATTTCTTGTCTTTTCTATAGTGAGAAAATCCTGTAACAAAATGATTAAATAGCTCAATTTTTATTTTTTTAGGCATATTGGAGATAACATCTGTAGAAATTGGAGTTGTGGCAGTTAAGTCTATTAAGAGCAACTATTATTTAGCCATGAACAAAAAAGGAAAAGTCTACGGCTCTGTAAGTACTTTTTTACATTCCAAATGGATTTCAGTAGTCAGCACAGCTCCCTGTCTTGCCTACTGAAAACACTGCTTGTCTGTGTATTGCCACTAATTAGAGCTGAAATGAGTTGTTCATCAAAATTTCATCCTCTGATAAACCAGGATCAGCCCTCTCCACAAGCTTCCGGTTGTTTGCTAAGCTCATGTCATACCAACACAGCTGCTGGGATTTTTCATGCTAACTGTTTCAGTCACATTGCTAATTAAGGAGTGTTCAGTGGAGAGGGTCCTACAAATGTAATCTTTAGGGCTTGTTTTCCCTGTTTTCTCGGCAGTGAAGTAGCATTTAGCAGTAATTCGAGGGTGGGGGGAGGGGGATAAAGTGTACCTGAAATCATGGAAACTTGAGCTGATGAAGTAAACACACCAAATCATCAAACTAAAACTTTGAAGAAGATTCCTGGAGTAGCAAGCTTTAAATTGGCTGTATTGGTTAATGAATAGGATTATAGATAGTACAGAGAGACATGAACTTAAATGTCAGTAAATAAGCTTTGTCTGGGCAGAATTCATGTAATATTTGAAAGTTGTTCACATATATTTTATTTGTATCTCTAAATTTGGGGTTACTGATACTTTCAGGGAAAAAAATCCAGACACCAAAACCCAAAAGTAACCAACTAAACCAAAACAAACAAACCCAAGAAAACTCAGTAACCATTCAAATATTTTTAACAGAAAGCAATATGAGCTCTAAATCTGACAAGTAAACTGAAATATATCCTCACACATCCCCATGATTACACAAACACCAGATTGTTCCAGCATTACATCTGGTTTGGTTTGCAATTTTGCAATGTTTTGCCAGTTCCTGGAAAGGTTATGAGCCAATCTGCAGGTTGCTTAATGTTCAGATCATCCATATGCTTCATACAAAGAAGGTCACGTATAGAGACTCAGTCTATCATTGAGCAATGTAGCTAAGCCTCCTATTTCTGATGAAAACGAAGTAATGAAAATCTCAAGTGAGACTCAAGGGGCTTCTAGTCATCTGCCCCTTTTTTCTGAGGAAACATTTCTTCAGGGTGTGCTTAGTTCACACAAACTATATAAACTGTCCTCCCTCGCCTACACTGTGACTAGTCATTCCTGGTTCAACAACATACTTCTGATTTTCTAAACTCTGTGACATTGTCAAAGAATCACATTAAGGAAAGACCAAAACAGAGAAATTTTTTTGTAAAATCCTGTAAATATAGATTTTAATTTCTAGATTTACACTGGCCAGAAATAGGGGATGATCAGTGCTTAGTCCTGCATTATTGAGAGACAAAACTGTGTACTGAGTTATTCAGTACAGATTGATCACAAGTATGCATCTGTGCATAGGTTTAGCACAAATCATCATCTTCAATTCACACATCTCAGTTTACAGTGTGCAGTGTAGTCATTTTTGATGGTCCTTCCCAAAGTCCAAGACAGGTTTTCTCACACTAGTTGTTAGCCATGGCTGGTGTGGTGAGAGTATATATACACTATATATGTACAAAAGATGTCAAAGCAGCTTTCACGTGCCATAGATGGAAACTGCTGCCATAGGATTAATTCATAGTGTATTAGAAATAGTGTTGACAGGAAGATACGAATGTGGGAAGCCTTTTTTATAATTCCAGCTGAGATAATTTTTCAATATTCACGCCATAAAATCACAACATAATGATTTACCAAAACCTATTCCATAATACCTTAGCGATTTCAAGAATGCTTCTGTTATTATTTTTCCCATAATCCCAGGATTTGCAGTTAGCCTCATATTACTGCAGTGTGGCAGCCTGCAGATGGATATGAATACCAGAACCAATAAAAATTGTAAAAACACCCTTGAGCACGTGCACAATAGACATTGGTGCAAGCTTATGCTGAAATTTGTTTGAAATGAGTAAAGCAGTCCTGTGTAGCAGTCAGACCCCTGCCAGTAAGACTTCTTAAGCACATCACAACATCATCTTTTCTCTATTACCTAAGAATAGAAGCAGAAATTGGATTTGAGTACACTTCTGCATCTGGAAAAACAAGTCAAGCTTCTTCCATGTTAATCAAATACTTTTCCATTTGACTGATTTCAGTTAAAATGAGGGAAAGATAAATGAGGGAAAATGATTAAATGTCATTAAAATGAGGGAAAGAAGACTTACTATTAGGTTTCTTTAACAAAATAAGATGTTGGCAGATAGGAGAAGTTACTATGGTTTAGAACTGTGATTGATGACCGCCTGCCTTTTTAATACCTTGACTCCAGAGGTGACATTATACAGAAAACAACTATTAAATTATCTATTCGCATCTTTGTGAGTACAGGCAATGTCAATAGTAGTTTTGTAAAATTCTTGTCTTGATAGTGTCTTCCTCATTGATCATTGTTCAAATAACTACCAATGATAAAATTAAAGAGCACTTTGGGAGCCAGACTGAGTTCAAATATGTGCAATTCTGTTCAGTATGTATTCCATGATCATAGAAGCAACTAAGTGAAACATAAATGATACATACAAAATTCTCACTATATCAAACTATTTAACATTAACTAGTTTAAAAATTCTAATTTAAATTAATAGGTATGGAAAACATACTTTAAATAGTCTTACACCCTGTTTTATTAATATGGATATTTTTATATGTTTATTAGCCAAATATCTAAGGATTTTGATTGTAATAAAAGCTATAATGTCCCAGAAATTCATACCTGTACCATGAAAATTGATTTATTATTCAGAGTTATTTCTTATCTTTTTCTTGACCACATTTAAAAAGTGCATGTAGTTAGTATATCATACTCTCAGATTCTGACCTGTTTCTGCCTGAGCTGTGAAATGACATTATTTTCTGAAATGCAGTAACAACCAAATGTTAATTTTTCATTTTAATTTAATTATGTTTTAAACATCCCACTTTTAAAAGCCTTCTAAGTGGAAGATAAGTAGCATGTTAAAATTTGATGGATTTATATGTAGGAATTACTTGTTTATGCAAAGTATTCTTGGCTTCAGTATAGAAAAGTATTTCTGTGTAAAAGTACATTTAACAGTATAGAAAAAAGTAGTTATCCTACATGCTTCCACAGGCTTGTATTTTTTATTCCTTCTAGCCTGACAACTGGTTCTCCTTTAAAAAAAGAAAACATTAATCCCTGGTACCACACCCAAAAATTACTTCCAACCTTGTTTAGTCAGTAAGATGCAGGATCATACGTAATTCCTTTTGAGGCTAAACCCCTCTTCAGCTCACCCAAGTGAATAGGCCTCACATGAATTGTGATAGCAGCACAACAGTGATTTGCACCTATAAAAAAAAAAAAAAGCCCTTTTTCACGACCCGGGTGGTTTAAACATTCTTACTTTAAAAAAGTAGGCTTATTCCATGTGTTTGTTTGACATATGGTACCAATATCTTGTTCAAGATATTTAATAGTTATATGTTAGAACTGAAATATGACTAATGATTCCAAGATTGCTTCCTCATACTTTTGAGTTTATGACTGAGAATTTGATTTAGTATTTTTGCCATATTCAAACAGAGAAGTTGATTTCCAGCTCTTACTGAGTTATATCATTTAACTGCTATATCTATGCATTGAATAATTAATTATATCTTTTTCTAGTTTCACTTTTTGCACTCTAATTGATATGCTGTCAACACAAGGAAACTTTCATTTAAATTCACTGTATACTCTTAAAAGCATGTCATATACAGAACATTAAAATCTTTCGAAACGTTTTTTAAAAGTATTTGCCTTCAGTATGCTGAAATATTATGTTTGTTCTGAATTTGTGGGGTTTCTTCTTCTTTTAACAGAAGGAGTTCAACAGCGATTGCAAGTTGAAGGAAAGAATAGAAGAAAATGGTTATAACACGTATGCATCCTTAAATTGGAAGCACAATGGAAGGCAAATGTTTGTGGCCCTGAATGGGAGGGGAACCACAAAGAGAGGACAGAAAACAAGAAGGAAAAACACTTCAGCTCACTTTCTTCCTATGGTTGTCATGTCATAGATGAATGAACTATTTTTTGGATGCAGTTCAAGCAAAAGCAGTAATGTCAAGAATATTTGGTAATTCTCTTAAAAAGTAGGCACAGAGAAGTAGCACAGATACCTGCATGTTTGAAATGAGAGCAGGGGAAGCCTTTGAAGGTTTTGTACTTATTGCTGGCACATGAAATACCTTTATTTAGTTCGTTGTCATATCTTATAATCAAAATGCAAGCTGGATCAAAGGGGATGGAATTTATTGCCAGTGTGAATTTTTTTATTTTATTTTTTTTTTTAAATCACTGCAACAGACCTTGATGGACATAAGACAATCTGTTGGGTGATCTTCATGGGGAATGCTATTTATGGAATACTAACTCATATCAAAGTCCTTAATTGCTCATTCAAGCCTAATGATTCAATGAACAGTTAGACACACAAGCATTTACTGGAAGCACTTGGGTCATGTGCACAAATAATGACATTTCTGGAGAAGCCTTGTGGACGAATGGATAAGATAAGCAAAACAGTGCATAACTGTTCTAACAAAATGAATAGTATGGTTTGCTTGTATGTCCTAAATTCATTTCTCTTTATTTCTCTCTAAGTTATTTATTTAATAGGATGTTAAATATCTTTTTTATTTGAAATGTTTCCTCATTTGCTTCTTTCTTATTTTCCCTTTTTCTTAGTACTTCACAGAGGGGTTGGTGGATTAAAGTGTCAAAACCTCAGAAGTACTCAGAGAATAGGTATTAGACAAGGTTTTAAAGGCAGAATTTAGAGTGTATAATCCATTTTTTCCTAAGTGTCTTGCACTTAAGCAAAAGACCAAACAAGCAGTGCTTGGATTTATGGTATTGGGTGTCCTTATATTGGAGAAATTTTTGTACTTATCAGCACTCAAGAACAAATTTCAAGAAATACTTTGTTCAAAGGGTCTTTCTGCTATTTTGAAATTGAGAGAAAGGGCCACATCTGTACTTGGGTGTCAATGCATCTGTGTGTATATTCATCTGACTTTGATTTCAGTTTAGAGCTAGGATCTAACGCACTGCAATCGTGATATTCTGCAGCACACGTTGGGCTGGAACCTGAATGTGGACAGCCCTGTAAAAATCACTGAGGTTGCAAGCATTAAAATAAAACAGTAGTGGGTAATTCCTAAGTGTAATTTTGGCTTCTGAAAGGTAAGCAAGAAAGCAACACAGTCCTGCACTCCTTATTCAATTAATACTCTCATTAAACCCATTTGCCATTGGTACCAACTTGTAGAATCACAGGCGTACAGTGGGAACAGTATCTAACTAAGGGCTGCAAGACAGGAGATCCAAAATCATGCTCGTGCATTTTTCAGAGATTATTACTTGCATGTATATTCTATATGAGAGCCAACTGAAAAGCTGTGCTGGTTTCCAGCTTTAGCATGCCTTTCACAACCATCACAGTAATTGAAGGCTCAAAATACATAATATCCAGCACGTTTTTATGAAGTGTTACTCGTCCCATGGCTTAACTTGAGCAACTGCAGTATAATAAAGTTAAGCATAATATGAAGTCTGTTCAATTAAAGGTACATAAGGTTTGTTTTATATTTTGCTTTACTCTGTAATTTTAGAGAGCTCTGGATAGCTCACCAGTGTAACCATATTGCGATTCATTTTGTTAGAGCAGATAAATAAAAAACAGTACATCAAACAATTTGTACCACTGTCTTCACATTGTATTCCACTAAATAAATAAATAAGCCTTTGCAGTGTCTTTAGTAAGAAACAAAAGTAGTATAATATTATTTTGTTTTAAATACTTTAACTGATAACTATAAGATTATATTGATGCTGCAGTTTATCTTCAATATTTCTTGTTGTGAAAAAGTTGGTTTTATTTTTATTGTTTGGAGACTGTATTTTGGTACAAAGGAGAGCCTTGCTTAATGTGTCTTTTTGAGAATGTTTAACCTCTATAAAGGCTGGTGTTGTTGGAATCTTCTATAACTTATTTAAGTCAATGTTTAACCAGCACTTCAATCTTAATCTGTTATTTAAATATTAGCTGTTTTTAAAGAAAAAAAGAAAAAAAAAAAAAAAAGCTTTCCCATAAAATACAAAATGGTCAGATTATATTTCCTGTCCTTAAATAAAGTCAGCTGTTTTAAAACTAGGAATTCATTGAGAGACAACATATTTTAGTTGATAGCTGATGTTCTATTTCATGGTACTTTATCTCCAGTTTTCTTCTTCACAAACTACTTTTTTCTAGAAAGAGAAATAAGAATTTCAGATTTTAAATGTAATTGCAGCTCACAGCAGAACTTAACTACCATGATAAAAGCAAGTTTCTGTTGTTTAAATTTGTAATCAGTAATTAAAACTGACAAGACATAAAGGACCACCCATACTGAACCTTCAGTACGAGTTTGGATGAATGCAGTATTGAATGACCACTTAGAGAACATTTAGGGTACAAATGAAATTCTCTTCTTACAGAATTACCTAGATGACTTGGTCAGGGGAGGATTATGCATAAATATTATCACAGTACTCAAAACACCATGCTGCTCAAACAACAAGATCAGGAAATATCACTTTCCCAAAGTGAGCCAGGAGCCATTTGTGACATGAATAGTGGTTTCTGAAAATTAACCAAAACAAAAAACCCTTGAAGGAATCAATGATTCCTGTGTGTTTGGTATACTGTAATACCCACTGTAGTGGGAGCAAACTGCAGATATTAGAGTATCCCAGATCCTCAACCATAAGCTCTGTTTTCTGTCACCCTGAGCATAACAGTCTCCTGAGTAAAAGGAAAACAGGGGGAGGGGTTTAGAAAATAAAAGGGATACCAAAATCACTGAGCAACAATGTATAGTATGTTATATTTAAATAAAAATAATAAAATGTGGGGATTAGAGAATAAAAGTATTGTCTTTGTTTGTTTTATTAACCTGAAATTGTACTGCACAATAAAAATAAAAAAGAAAAAGATCTGTTGTATTACAGTCTCTGATTTCATGCTGTATAAGCAACCCCCAAACAAAAATTGTTTAAACATTTCTAAGTCTTTTTAATATTTCGTATGTGTGAGATCACTATCTCCACACTAATAACAGCCAAATGCTTCAGATTCTTCCTGTATTTGAATCCGTCTAGTTTTATACCTTGAATAAAGCAATAAATTTAGAGGAAGCATGTTTGATGAAAGATAGAAGGGGTTTAAGAAGAAAAGCATATACTCATATTTTTTAAGTAAACTTTAGATATAGAAAAATAGTTACATTTGGTATAAGAGTTCATTCAAGACATTTCAGGTTATGAAGTTCACTAAAGGTTAGCAAGCTTTAGAAGTACAAGCACAACTTTGTAGTTCATGCCCCTCCTGAAACTGATTGTCTCTATTCACACAGTCATAAGTGTTTCAAGGAGCGATCTTAAAACTAATGTATGAAAACAATCCTTCTTTTGAAATATCAAGTATCATTATTTATTCCATTAAGTGAGAGTGTGGGACCAAATTCATCTTCCTAATTTCCTATTAAATTGGAGAAAGAAAAGTATAACATGTAAGCAAATACACTGCTCCAGCTAGTCAATGCGTCAATACTAATGGTGTTTTTCAGAAAAAGATCCTTGACTGAAACAATTTCAGTGCAACTTCAAGTAACAGATGTAGAGAAAAGTTGTTTCCTATGGCATTGTTTGCAAAAAGTAGAGTATGAAAAAACAATTTGCTTTCAACATATAAATTATGATTTATAGTTACCTTTACTTCCCAAACTTTTATAATCTCATGTATAACTGTATGGAAACTTTCCTGGAATAACTTTAGGATTTTCTAATGAAGCACAGTGCATCTCAGATACCTGACTGATATATTTTCACTTGTTAATCCCAGAAAAAAAATTATATGTCCTTTGTCCACTGCAACAGTTTTTAAAAGTATGCTCCTGTGAAAGACAAAATAAACAAACCACAGCTAAGCCTCAAGTAACTGATAAGGGAGAGTAGTGATCTCAGAGTTGCTGCACTACGAATGAAAACAATTTCCACTTCTGAAATTCTCCACCAGGACCTTTAGTGATGCCCCAGTATGTTATTTGGTTAATGCAAAATAGAATCATACAACGTTAAGGGTTGGAATGGACCTCAAAGATCACCTAGTCCCAACTGCCCTGCCATGGGCAGGGATACCTCCCACTAGAGCAGGTTGCTCAAGGCCTTTTCCAACCTGGCCTTGAACACTCCCAAAGCTGGGGCATCCACAACGTCCCTGGGCAACCTGTTCCACCACCCTCACAGTAAAGAATTTATTCCACATATCTAACCTAAATTTCCCCTCTTGTGGTTTGTACCCATAGTTTCTTTCCCTATTACTGTAGTTCATATCAAAGAGTCCACCTCCAGCTTCCCCTTAGTCCCTCTTCAGGTATTGGCAGGTTGCTATGAGGTCTTCACGAAACTTTCTCTTCTCCAGGCTAAACAGCCCCAAATTTCTCAGCCCATCTTGGTGAAGGAGGTGCTCCAGTCCTCCTATCAATTTTGTGGCCTTCTCTGGGCTTCTTCCAACAATTCCATGTGCCTCTTATGTTGGGAACCCCCCAGCTGCACACAATGCTCCAGCTGGGGTCCCACCAGAGCAGAGCAGAGGAGCAGAATCCCCTCCCTTGACTGGCTGGCCACACTCATTTTGATGCAGCCCAGGATTCCATTGGCTTTGTGGGCTGTGAGAGCACATCACTGGGTCATTCAGTGAGTGGAATGAAAAAGTGATATATCTGCTCCATTGTTTACATGATGCCAGATAATTTTTATACTTTCCTGTATTAGAAATACTCTTGAAGTTTCATTTGCCCATTTTCAAAAATGTGCATCAGTCTTGTACTCCTATGTGCAGTGTATTTTTTGTGCAGTTGAGGTAATTTCCTGTGATTTCTTCCTTATTTTGCATGTAACAGCAAGATTCACAAATAGTTCACTGAAGGAACTTACACTACTGATGTCTGCAGTACATTGTCATTAATATCAGAAAGAGAAGACTCATTTCTGATTCCATGTAGAGCATGACAGAGAGAGCCTGTGATCCTGTAGTGTTTTGATAACCCTTGTCTCCCCTGAAACTACACACACTAGTAAGCATGAAAATTAGGCTCAAAAATTAAGTATGCATTGAGGATATCTCAATAATTTTAACAACCTCTCTACACAAGATATGTTGCAAATGAAAACATATTTTCCACCTTCTTTTCTTTTCCGTGGTTCACTCAAGGAAAGGATAGACATTATTATAATGTAGTTGTAGCTGTAGTAGTAGTAGTAGTGGTACTAGTAGTAATAGTAGCAGTAGTAGTGTACAATCTTCATTGTTTTTCTTAATTGGTAGCCAATACATGACCTATCCTGGTCTTCAGCTGAATATAGTTTCAGTAATGAAACAGGACTGGGATATCAGCAATCCTGTAAAAGAAAGATCAGTCTCTTTCTCTTCCTTATGGTCAGCCAGTTCAGCTTACTGAGTGCTACTGATATAGCATGCAGTTTGTGCTCACTTAAATATAACTTAAGATAGAAGACTCCAGCTTTGGAAGAATAGATATGGCTCTGCTTATCATGTTAAATTAGTACTGTATCCTTTGCCTGACAGAGACAGATAAGATTTAATCCATTTATTTATTTAACTGATTGCTTCTTAAATGCTATGAAATGAACAATATAGTGTGAGAGAAAAGTCTTGCTGATAGCAATAATTATTACATTTCTATAGTAATTATGAGATGCAGTGGGAAGGTAGTGTCAAAATTGTTAAAGTGCTTTAATACAAAATCCTGCAGCAAGGTTCAGCCTATGTTCTCACTGAAAGTTACCATCAAGTTGTAGATGAATGCCTGGGCCTCAAGACTAAGCCAGTTATACAGAAGCTCTGGCTGGCCCTTTACTCCCCTGACTGCTCTACTGACTTGACCATTCTCCACATCAAAGTCAACCTGAATCTGATTACATATACAGATGTAGAATGTGAAGCCAATTCTATTGACAGGCAGAAAACGACAGCAACCAAGTTTAAGTCACCCGCAGCAATCTTTTGTTTCTTCCACTCCACTCTGTAACATTTAATATTTCATTGTATTTTTTGTCAGAGGCCTGACACAAGTAGTTTTTCCTCACTGAAGATAAAATGCAATACAGCATGATGTTTCTAACAACATATCCTATGTATACCAACCGAGGATGAAAGTTCACTTGTCAAAAAAAATCAAATAAAAACTCTCAAGCAGAACCTTGCAAACACAGCCACTGCTGAAAACTGCCTGTGACACACAGGACTGGATGTAAGAGTAGACTAATCCTCAGCACTCATGTGACAGGCGTTATGCTTGGTGTTACAACTTACTTGTATTAGATTTTCCTCAAACTTGTCACCTCTTTTGTTATAAAGGACGTCAGTAAGATTCAGACAGTCCTACGAGCTTCATTGAGGATTTTTTAATACTAGACACAAGGTTTTGGCCTGAGAAGTACTTGAGTTTCTTAGTGCTGGACTTTGGAAGTGTACTTTAAGGAAATACTATAAAATTTCTCCACTTTTCTGCTAATCCCTCTGGCTACAATTTTATGCTCACTGTTCAAGGCAAAACATTATAGAAGAAGATTTTTTTTGTCTCTAAACTAAAGAGACATGGATTTAACAGATGGTCTGCTCAGCAGAAAAAAAAAAAGTGGGATGGTTACCCTCAAAGTGTTGTGGAGATCAGTTGTCCATTTTGGGACCAGCTTTAATACCTTTTTCAGTGACACGGACACTGGGATCGAATGCACCAGTCTGTGTGGTGTGGTCAACACACTGGAGGGAAGGGATGTGACCACCTGTGGTGGTTTTACTTGGCCCAGTTTTTGCTAGTGGGTATAGGGAGGGGCACAAAGATGGCTCCTGTGTGTCCTGTTTGAAGGTTCTGGAAGTTTTTCACCCTGTCCAGCAGAGCCACTCTCTGATGGCTCTGAAGATGATGGACATGCTGCTGGCCAAACCTGGGCCAATTAGAGAAGTTAGTTACGCCTCTGTAAAAACATATTTAAGAAGAAATCAAAATAATGGGGGCATGCACTTCTTTGTAGCCAGAGGAGGAGGAGGACGTGAAAATACGTGAGGGAAAACAACATGGAGACACCAAGGTCAGTGGAGAAGGTGAGGGAGGAGGTGCTCCAGGCGCCGGAGCTGAAAACCCTCTGCTGGCTGTGGTGAAGACCATGGGGGAGC
>VZTX01029068.1:134692-171455 GCA_013400915.1 Pardalotus punctatus | reverse complement strand
AGAAATGGTGTCTTAAGAGGGAGAGGGGTGAGCAGAGAAACAGTGTTTGTAGCAGAAGAATTGTGGTGATGGACTGACTAAGGAAAAACCCCATACTGCCCCCCACCCGGAGCTCTTGGTTGTGTGAGAGAGGGGAGGGGGTGAGCTGAGGAACTGTGTCTTAAGAGGGAAGGGGGGTGAGTAAAGAAATGGTGTCTTAAAAGCTTATTTTTACCTCTCACTTATCCTCCGACTCTGTTAGGTTAATAAATCACTTTGCAACTTAAGTTTCTCACCTGTTTGCTCATGTTTTTCGTGCGTCCCCTCCCCATCACTGCCTCATCTCAACTCATGAGTCCGGTGTGTTTGTGTTCGTTTGATTCCTCTCCTCTGTGTAAATGCAGCAGGAGAGAGCATAGAAAGCAGACATCGTAGGTCCTTGGCATTTGTCCAGGGTCAAACCACGACACCACCCTATGAGAGCATTTTCATATTGTCATGTACATGTAGCAGTACCTGATTTTGAGGTACAACCTCAAAACTACTGAGGAAACATTAGACTAAATTATTTCTTCAAATATGTTGAGAGCAGTCAAAACTTGTTGCATTGAATTTTGATATATGTTGAGCTGGCAGTTCTGGTAGGTTGATAAGTGAAATATCCCTATTTTAACCACATGTAATTTAAGAATAAAATTATCAAACTGAAATAAGAGAAATTTAAGTTAAAGTATTTGGAAAAACCTTATTAACTCTAAGCTCTGAAGTAAACTGATTTGGATAATTGTACAACTTACTGAGTTTTAGGCATGTAAGAGCTATCAGGAATGGTTTATTTTGTTGATTCTGTCATAGACAGGAGAATGGAGCAGATCTCTTCCAAAGTTCCTTATAGCAATATTTTGTATGATCCTATTAACCATCTACTGAATCTGTATAAAACACAAGACAATTAGCTACAGGCATAACTTTCCATTACTACCATCAAGTTCAAACTCAAGTCAGTTTATGTCTTGAATAGAGGATGTAAAGATCCTCTTAAAATTACTCAGAGCCATACAGTTTCCCAATTACGTCACACAATTTTGTTGCAGCGCTGAACAGGAAAGAAATATTGGTAGTTAAATTTTTTTTAAGTAAAAGAAATCAGGGTGATTAAAAGCAGCCAAAGGACAAGGTTTTCAACAGAGCACACACTTCCAGGAAATGTTGGCAACCTGGTTTTTGGACCCATCTTACTAACCATTGTAGAGTGATGCAATCTTGGTCTGAGTCAAGCTTCTCTTGCACCCTGATTGCGGGAGACAAGACTGACACAAGAAGTTACAACATGAAAAAGTCAGTACCTACCTCCTTTTAACATTCAACATTCAGTAACTTGCATGAAAAGCAAAAGATAATTTTCTTAGATAATGTATTTTTCTCAGTGGTTCTTGCAAGAATATTGCCACAGTGAATAAAATTCTTCATTAATCCACTCCTCAAAATTCATTTACTAATATGAGTTGACTTATGGATATTGTTTAAGAACATTGACTTCTTTTGGCTTTAACTAACAGCACTATAAATTAACCAGTAAATAGAATTAGAAAATGATAAAATAGTTTGGGTTGGAAGGAAACTTAAAGATCAACTGGTTTCCACCCACCCTGTCATGAAAAGGGGGACGTCTCATCCACCTTGGCCCTCAACGCTCCCATAGATGGGTCATCCACAATTTCTCTGAGTAACCTGTTCCAGGGCCTCACCACACCCACACTGAACAATTTCTTCCACAAATTTTTCGTATTTATTTGATGGCAGCTGAATAATTTGTACTGTTGATTTCATGTTTAGTTTTTTCTGTTAATTTTAAACAAAGTGTGGCAGTTGATCAAATAACAGACTGACCTCTATTATATAGAGCTCTCTATTTTTACCAGGGACAGCTCAGCCACTCCCAGTCTCTTCTGACACTCTGTATCACCATTTTATATACACAGTGAAAAGGACTGTTCTAGGAAAGAGGGAAAATATATGATGTTCATGACTATTCTATTACTGCTTGGACTCTGTAAGCATGGCAAGGATTCAGCATAACTAAAACGCAAGAAGAAGAGGGCAATATTATTTTTACAGTCAATTGTAACCCTAACAGATATGATATATCATGAAATATACAGTATGCTTCCCATTCTAAATGCTTTGTTCTTAAATTAATTCTATGTTTATGTATATAACATGCAATAATATTTATATCAAATAGTTATAAATAACACATACAAGCACAGAGACTAATACCATTGGTAGTTTCCAGCCAAGCTCATTCTATTGTTTTCATTTCTTTAGCTCCAGAGGAGCACCAATGTTATTCCCTGCTGTTGCTTCTAAAACCTAGGTAGGAAGTTTGCTTGAAGCAACCTTCAAAGATAATGCCCATCTCTAAAGCCCACAGCTCTTACAACTGCATCTGGCAAAGTCTTGTACCTCAAAATCATTAAGGCAGGTGTTCTCATTTCTCTGTATATTTGGCAGCTATTTGTTTGTTATTCATAGAGAAGTACAATTGCTAGCTACAGTTTCAAAACCTCAATTGTTTTAGGTGCCAAAAAATAAGAGATAACACACATTAATAATCCAATATCATTAGTTATCTCTTGTTTGGTATGGTGGAATACGACAGAGAACAATAAATAAATGAGAGTATCATCATTAAAGAATTATTATGCATAGTTCTAATATATATTGAGGTTAGACTTATGGGCTTTACTGAAGAGGAAGAATTCAAGGAGTAATTTATTAGAAAATAAAGTGAAAAACATTCAGGTTTTCATTTGGAGGATTTTGTTTTCTTCGGTCCAAAGGAAGGAACATGAACAAAACCCCTGCAGATATACTGAAAGCAGAGGCACAAATCACGGCTAATATCTTGAGATCGGTAAGACATGTAAGACCTACCAGGGACAGTCTCAGTGGAATGCTCTTCTTTATGTGTGGGCAAAGATAGAAAGACAATTACTGAGTGCCAGTCCCTGTGACAGAATGATTTGAGCAACTGTGTCCTTAATACTCATAAGGGGCTTCAGTGCAGCTGGCATCTGAGCTAAATAGCAATAGGGCATAATCCTTGAATTAATTATGTTACCTTGATGGTATTTTAAATCATGATACATATTTCTTACATAAAAGGTTAAGGAAGGAATTAGAAGTAAATTGATGTTTACCCATTTGGAATATAGTATCTAAACAAGACTTTCTTATTTTAATTTAGTAAACAAAGTTAGTGAGAAAAACATAGTAATGGTCTATTGTGCTTTGGAAGAAAATACCACATGTATTCCAGAGAAGCATAACATGAACTTTGCCAAAGCAATGTAATGACCAATATAAATGCTCAGTGTTGCTGAGAAGTGGTAGGATCACCTATGTCAGAAAGGAGCTGCAGAATGGGGAAAGTGGATACATCTAGAGACACACAAAACTTTCACTGAAAATATTTTACCTCAATTTACTTCTTATTTAAGCAAATTGTTAGCTCAGAGCTATATTATGTGACAATAAAAGGGATTGTAACAACACAATAGAGCAAAATTAGAGTCTTAATCTTCACTTAAAAATTATGCCCTGAGTGCAGCAAGATATTATGTGGAGTTTTGTGGTTAAGGGATCACTGCAACACACAGTTAGGCCCCGACAGGCATCATATCACCAAAGCAGCAGAAAAATTTAAATGTGACTAGAAGAGGAACACACCAGTGGTTAATAAGGAGTATTGGGAAGAATGAGTTAAATTAATTTTGCAGAACCTCACAGCAAAGTTTCAATTTAAGTTTTGGGCAGGGTCTGAGCCCTAGGGAAAAGTTGAAATTTTCTTCAAAATCAATCCTAGAAGCAAGCTGCTATTGGCTTCTAAATATTAAATTAAATGTGATTTTTGTTTGTTTCAAGCCCTCACAGATTGTCCACATTGTAAACATTTTCCAGGTAACATTATTGTGTTTTATGTAAATATGGAGGATTTTCCTAAATTGAGCCAGATTACATTTTAAACAAGCACCATGTAACAAGGATGGCCCTAATTAAACAGAGGACTGCTGGCAGTACTATTGTAATACATAGAAATCTAGTGCCATTTCCTGTCTTTTTTTATTGAGCATGAAATCCACAACAGATTTCCTGCCACCTAGGTAGAGCTGAACAAGACACACTCTTGCTCTTACTCTCCCCTGCAAATGCATAAGCCAGCACCATACAAAGCCACAGCATTGGCTGTGGGTCTGTGCAGCAACCTGCATTTACCTGGGCACATGACAGAACCTGTGCCAACCCAGGTGCTTCTACAGGGAACATCGAGACAGATAACGTGAATCACAATCAAAATCTCTGTCATTGAACATGCTTAGAAAATCCAGGGACTTTCTGAGGGAAGAGGTTCTTCACTTTGGCAGCTGTTGCCACACAACATCTGACTTCACTGTTTGGAAGAATGGCAGCTTTAACCAGTAGTAGAAGTAGTTATCAAGGTGCCATCAGAGCAAATAGATCTGATGTAATCACTGATTTATGTGACATGTTAGGTAAGGCCCTCACTCTGCTCCAAATATTGCTTCCTAGAAAGACCACTAAAATCACAGGAATAAAAATCAGAAACAAATAATGAAATCAAGACTAAAGTGAGGATTTGAAGCAGAAAATGCAAGAAGCTGGCTGCACAATGGGCTGGCAGACCTGGTTTGTGCAATTATCTGTACTTTAACATACTGTCTGCAGTGATAATGAGAACTCCATCCGTACAATCATTCCCTGGAAACACTTCACACTGTTGAACGAACCACGTTAATTTTCAGTAATTGCACTTTCCAACAAGATGATTATCTGCCTATCTTTCTTCATATATCCAAAAACTACTATGGAGAAACATTTCATCTTCACAAATTTCTCTATCATGACAATTACAAACTCTCAGCCAGTTTGCAAATGACTATGGCTTAATTTGTGATTGACTAAAGTACATCCCCTTGAAAATGATCTTATCTTGACAGGAGCATTTGAAGAGAGAATGAGTCCATTTTTGTCCCAGTTACATGGTATATTTAAAATTGTATTTTTCTGGTTTAATGTAAATCTTAGCTTCAGCTTTCCTTTTTGTACCCTGTAGCTAACAGGCAGAGATAGCTAGTGTCTTACTCTCTGTAAAAGACTAAAATCAAGTCACTCCTTATGCTTCTGAATAGAAAAAATTCTTTCAGTTGCTTAGCATAAGACACATTGCTCCTCCTCTGATAATGTTTAATTCTCTTTTTTTTTCTTTTGTGACAACATCTGTAGTGTCTACACTATCCTACCATGAAGATGCAAATCAAAAATTTATAGTTTTTTCACCCCTACTTATAAGTCGGACCATGACATTTGTTCACCTTTTGCCAAAGAACGCTTTTCATTAAGTTAGTTTGTACAGATATGTAAGAAATTGATGTTTATGTCCAGGGCAGTGATTAAAATCCTGAATAGTATCAGACCTAATATGGAACTCCTGTCTGTTCAGTTGTTTTTTTTCTAATTACTACATTTTGCCAATGGGTATATCATTTAACATATGTTTTACTGCTACTTCATAATGCTGATTTTTTTTAACTGCAATAAGATATCATGACTAATGGAAAGTTTATAAAATGTAGTGTATCTACACATTACTTTTATCTGTCAAACTTATTATATTATTAAAGAAAATCTAATTTAGTTCATAAGGTCTAAATTTCCTTTGAGGCCTATTAGCTATTACAATACTTTCACTCTGGTTCACAAATCTTGTTGCAGAAATTATATAATACTGGCTGGTTTATATACCATGGAGTTGTCCCACATGCCTTTCAGATGATAATTACAGTTTTGTATGCTTTGCATCAGGGATGTGATGTAATTTAATAATTTTGATTATAGTCTGTGTAGATCCCAAAGAATCCAAAGGATTAAGAAAAAGAAACCATCAACATGCTTAATTTGCTGAATATAAGATCACATCCTCATTTCTACTGAATCTGCAAATGGACTAAAAATTATTCACTTAATTATTAAGAGAGTAGTTTGCTGTGGGAACACAGCAAGAAAGAAAATTCATGCTGGTTTTGTTGCTTATGAATCACTGACTAATGAGTCACATGCAAAAATTGGCAGTATCCAGTAAAAAAACCAAGCAATTAATTACTGAATCCCTCTGGAAATTTACAGTTCATTTTCTATTTGCCTAGTACTTATTACTACTAATATTATTTTATCAGAGAGCTGGAGATACAAAACAGATAATTTTCTAATCCAGAGATTTTATCCAAGGTATAACCCATACATATACCATCTCTGATGGAAGTTCATCCAACAGTTTAACATATCTACCTGTGGATATTCTGCTGCTTTTCAAGTAGCCTGTTTGTGTGTTGAACTGGCCTTTTGCGGTGAAAGTTTTTCTTAATATCTAACATAAATGGTCACTTTTACCAATTAATCTAACAAATTCACATTCTGTCTATTACAGAGATGAAAACGCTTGATCACCATCCTCTTTGCAATAAACTTTTATGCATTTGAAGCTTGTTATCACAGCCCTTCTTCATTTTTCTCTAACCAGACTAAACAAATGAAATTCTTTCATACCTGCCTTGGAAGTCATGTTTTCTAAACTGCTTATCATCTGTATTATTTATGACAAGTTATCTCCAATTTGTGTCTTTCAGCAAAAGTGTCTGCTCCCCAAAAA
Organism: Pardalotus punctatus; assembly: GCA_013400915.1. Classification (NCBI taxonomy): domain Eukaryota; kingdom Metazoa; phylum Chordata; class Aves; order Passeriformes; family Pardalotidae; genus Pardalotus; species Pardalotus punctatus. Next base: position 164,746 of record VZTX01029068.1, on the reverse strand, counting down.
ATGCTTTCTAATATAAGGTGGCATAAAATAAACACATTTCAAGTCTAATGAGAGACCTGCTTTTAATAACTTTCTGAAATGGCATTGGCCTCTTTCATAAATTAAATTCAGTTGCATATGCAACTCCAACTTCTTTTCTGCATTTTCCAAGCCAGTCCTTGCACATTTCCTATTTGTGTAGTCAGTGGACAATAGGCAAGATAATTTTCAACCATCAGTGACCTCGCTTTATATCAGTTTACTGACAACCATAAGTCCTTTACTTGCTTTATCATGGAACAGAGGACTGCATGGAAAGTATCTAACCAGTACAGATAAATATTAACCCACACTCAGAGCCAAAATTTGTATGAACTAAGAATTTCCTCTCTCTGCCTTCCAACATTACTCACTACAGACTTGTAGCTACGTCCTATCCCATTCCTGCTCTACCAATTTAGTTAACACATTTTCATCTTGAGATCCAGAAAGTAAGTCAGGCTAAATTGGCTCAATTTTCATATAAACCTCATATAGACAAGTGTTTAATTTAGTTAGTTTACTCTAACATGTAACACATGTAACATGTTTATGTTACTCTAACACTTGCCAAGCCTCAGTGTCTAACAGACAGCTAACTGCATCTATAATAATCCAGAGCAATCTTACAAACCCCAGATATTGTTTTAACTATCTCTAAAGAAGAAGTTAGCCTGTCTGTTGTAACAGGCCATTTTCTGAACATTACTCCTAGTATTATCTAGTAAAAAAACACCAGGAATATTGTTTACCATTATGAGAAGATAGTTAATTGAGTTCAGCTTTAGAAAGCCTTTAAGGTTTTTGTTTCACTGCCTTAGGACAGGAGTGATAGTGTAAGTTCCTGAAATGCTTCGTATTCGATTGGATATTAGGGACAATTTCTTCACTGAAAGGGTTTTCAAGATTGGAACAGGATGCGCAGGAAACTGGTTGCATCACCAGATGGTTAAAAAATGTGTAACTGTGGTGCTCAGGGACACAGCTTAGTGGTGGATATGGCAGTATTTGGTTTATGGTTGGATTAGATGACCTCAAAGGTATTTTCCAATCTAAATTATTGTATGATTTTGGAATATTTTAAGGAAAATCAGTGTCACATTTTACTTATCTTGAACTCAACAGAGAAAAATAAAAAGAATTTTCATAATTGTGTGCCACCCAGAAGTTTTCTTCTAATTATTTTTCAAATTAGAAATTAACTTTCATTGGACTTAGTAAACAAAAAGCCAAATTTCAAAAGTGAAAAATAATATTGTTCAAACAATATTCATCATTAAAAACATGCTATTGTTAAATGAGATGGCAGCGGCTTGCTCTGAACAGCTCTAGAACCAACACGCTTTGAAAAAGGGATTTGAAGGTTGACTAGAAGTTTGAAATTCATTCTGTTATTCTCCTTGTGATGACATGTCCTACTTGAGACATATATGTTTTAATGCCTACATCGAGCTGCTTTTTAACATAGAGAATGTCCTGAGTCCAAGGGACAGAAACTAGGACTCTGCCCCTGCCTACATCCTCATCACAATGGTGGGCAGACCATCAGGAATACCAGTACACCTCAACTCTTCCCCTTAATTTTGACAGAACTCATATTCTTCATTCAAGTCTTTAACTGTACTTGCAAGACCAAGTACCAAGAAATTGCCTCATTTACCTGCCCCTTATTTAACTGTCACTATGTATTTTGTAGGTCGGTTTTATAAGCAATGTTTTACTTGGCTTTGTTTAAGATCACATACCACTTCTACGCATACACCTTGCAGTTTTAATTCTACATATGCAGAATCAGACCATTAGTATCCAAAAAAAATTTTCATTTTCTTCTTTCACATGCAATGTTTAAGGATAGACTATTCTTTTTCAAACTAAAAAAAAATACTCATGAGATTCCATTAACCTATTGAAAAAAGCCGCAAGTCTTCAGCTGCAATGTCTGTAACTCTTTGTAAAATTCATACCTAAAAAGAAGGCACCCTTCAATTTTGCAAAGACATGTTTTATAAAACAATATAAATACACCTGCTAACATTTCTGCTACATGCAGTCTGGGATGTTCTCTATGCCACTGTTCCAGTGAAACAAAAGGTTAAAATAGTCATGATACAGGTCGGAAGGGAATGGAAGTGAGAAAGATCTTTAAAACACATTAGGTGGTGTTTAGGTGATAAATGAGCAGTATGAAGATTAGCTTATCTTTAGACTAGAAATCTGCAGAGGCTCTGATGTTATGGTGCATGCTAAGAGCAAGCTGCTGATTATAAAGTGTTTTACTGAAACCTACTTGATGCTGAAACTAAGATGTCAAGACTGGTGCTCGGATATGATTTAAATGTGTGTCTTTAATTACAAAATTACTTGCTGTTGTTACAATTATTTAATACCAAACTTAGAACCTCAAAAAACCTTGTTTTTCAACTGCATTTCAGCATTTTCTTAAGTCGTATGAGCACTGAAATATTAAGGAACTTCAAATGATGAAAGCAGATTAAAAAATATCTATTTTCTTTGGCTTTGACAGAATGAAATGCTCTTCCTAGCTGAAGCTGGGGAGAACAGGGGAAACCCCATATCAAATGCATTATTGCAGCCTTACGTTCCACTTCTGAAGGGCAGCTGTTGAGTGCTAGATCCTCGTGTCACCTCAAACCAAAAGCTATCCCTCTTTGAAATGTTTACTGTAGAAGACAGGAAATCTGTTTGCAATCTTAAACACAGACCAAACTTTTCGAAAGATGTCTCTAGTGTGTAAGCATAAAGATAATCTCATGGGTAAGGCACTGGACTGGAATTCTGACCTCAAATCTCAGCTGCCCGAGTGGCTATATAGGACACTGGCAAGACACGTAGAGATAAATGTAAATACAAATAAAAATACCTATGAAAAAGATTCAAAAGTGTATCTGGGGCAGACATGATGACTGCATCAAAATTTGTAATTTTATTTACCCATTTCTCAGAAACACCATATAGTTAGTAAGTAGGTTTTATAAGTAGTGTATTACTCATATTTCTTTTCTTTAAGCACACCCAACATGCACTTCTACACTTCTAATTTGACAGTTTTCATTTAGTTTCTACCTAAATTCCATAGGCACTTTTCTCTTTTTGGTCAGGATTCCCAACACTCTAAGTTTTGTACCTCTTATTGTGATCCACATTCTAAGCTTCAAGCTGCCTCCTAAGGATACTTTTCTTCTGTGTGACATACTCACAGGAGCTGAGGATTTAGACAGCTAATCTTACACCAGCAAGAACAAATCAAAAAAATATACATGGCAATTGTGATGTGACAGAGAGTGGAAGTTTCTCCCAGAAGGGTGGGTGAATCCCTGAAAAGGTCATGCTTACCAGAGTTCTGAGAACACATTTCTGAGTGGTAGATAAGGAAAACAGCTCTGCCAGTCAGTGTGTTACGGAAGACAGCAGACATATTTGAGGTAAAAAATAACAATAAGGTGTTGTCATTAAAAATTATGACTTCTATTAGTTTAGACATTATGCTAAGCTATCAATTTTAACATCGAAAAGCACTAATTGACAACTTCTACTCTTCACCGTCTACAGAAAAAAGTAGTTGTTTGTTTGTTATTCCTTTGGTCAAACTGGACTTACTGGTATGAATTAAGTCTTAGATCAAGATGATATTAATCTATCTAAAATCAGTTAAGCATACTTCATGAATCTCATACCAAAGTTCTAAAGTGCAGCTCCTCCATTCTGACCTCGAGGAGGTCTGTGTAGGGTTTATAAGTTCTTGTGTTTTACTTAAGCCCTTCTTTAAATGCTCTGTTTGATGCTGTTGTTCAATGCTTAGGATAAGAACGTTGTTCCTGGATGTTCACCCCAAATCAAAATACCATGGCATTAAACATTTTCAGCCGAATATAACATCTAGAGAATGTTCCACATGTTTGGCCGACAGAGAACAGCTTATAACACTATTGCAATTACATCCTCTACAGATGGCACATGCTGTATGGATTACAGTGTTGCTTGTTCTGTTGCTGTGGACTATGTTTGAATTGTCTGTGAAACATTTGAACCATAAATCAATTCTTCTCTCTCTCAAATTAAAAGAAAAAAGTATTTCAAAGGGAATTTTCTGCAAAATGGCAAGACTCAAGGGTCTAGGATAACCTTTCACTTTTTATCCAGGACACAGGGCCTGCTGAATAAAACAAAGAGGAATAGGCCTCTTTTATTTAACTTTTTTTTTTCTCCTGACCTCATACATCAGAAAGAAAATCTTCATTGGAACAAACTTTAATGGAAGGCAGACTATATTCAACCCTGTCTTGTATAGATCTCCAGGGCTGGCAATTGTTCTCAAGAACAACTTTTCCAACATCAGGAAAACAGATCCAAACTCCTACTCTTAAAGCCAAACTGTTCATGGTTAGAAGAACTGTAAAACATTATAACAAAATGGTTTTCAAGTTGAGTGTTGAGCCAGATGACAAGGTGATGTCATGGCTTGATCAAGCCTTATATAACTGTTTAGGTATGTGACAATATTAACTGTCAGTTGCTCTTTCTCACATTTACTTTTATCCATAAACTGTTCATCGGCCTTACTGTATTTAGAGAAATCCTTTAGATAAAAACGACAAATAATTTTTGAAAAAAAATTTATCTTTTAATCTTGATCTTGTGTTGCAATTACTCCCAGACCTTATTGTGGTTTCCTGCATAGAATTATATCCTTAAACATACCAGTCCAGCATTTAATACAGACACAGGACAATAAAAAGTCAGCAGCAGGAGACAATATGTTTTATATGTGCAGTTAACTTTACACAGTGCTGGAAAATATTGGCAAGTGGCACTTAATTATGCTACCCTTGGATTTTTAAAACATATCAGAAAAAACCCAAAGGCACAAAGTACTTATTTACTGTAGTTGGGTTTAGGAACATTTTGCAGAGGTACAGTCTTTACATATTATAATACAATTTCAATATATTCTAATTTTGCTAATACAATTATACTTTCTTGTTTGTGTTCTTTGTTTACTCTTAAATAACTTCCAATTAATAACTCTATAAAAAGTGTTTTCATTTGAGACATCTGAGAACTAATTGCAGACATATTTAATTCCAATATTTTTATCATGCTGTCTCTGGGTCTGTGAGGTAGAAGAAAGCAGAGGATTTTCTGCTCCATTTCACAATGCCTAGATCTGGAAATAGCACCAGTGATGGTAAGAACCCTATAAAACAAAAGGCAGTCTATACATATATCACCAGCAGGACATTTTAATTTGAGGCCTATTAAGACTATATCCTAACATGAAACTGCTGGAAATGCTAAGTAGAAAAGCTTAGAGTAAAAGAAATTAAGAAATTATGGTCAAACATTTGTATTTTCTACTTAGTGGTACTCTCAGATTCCAATGATTTATTCCCATCTAGTTAATATTGGCCAAACTTGTATGCAGAAACTGCATCACATTTATTTTGTGTCTTGATAAAATGTTCTAACAAGAAATTAAGCTGGCTTACCACAGTCATATCTTTAACTTAACGCAATGAGAGCAAACTTACTGTCTGACAATAATTGTCTGAATTAGTAGCTTGTGCAAGAATAATTTTATATATTTACATAAAGAAAAATATTTGGGACAATAAACACTATCTGAAAATTGTAACTACTACCTACACTGTGCAATCCCTTCTGTCTGAAAAACACTAGTTCAGGATCTGATTCAAAGGTCTCTTCAGGTATTAAAGGAAATTCTAAAAATACTTGATGAGAAATTTTCATTTTAAGGTAAAAATGGTAAAAAGAGCTCTGAAATACCTTATTTTAATTTATTAAAGATGCCTACTACCTACAAAACATTCTGCAGAGGTATTTATTTACTTTTTCATAGATGGTAGACTGACATTTGCTTAGTTATATGATTGCATTTTATTAGGAAAGTAAATCTGTAATATGTTAATTCCACATTAATTCCACAGAACTTGATAATGCTGTATTTTCAATACTGCGAATGTATCATAAGAAATACTGCCTTTACTTTCACTGAGTGCAACAGACAGCATAATTGTGTTCCATAAAAAAACATTTCTGTTGCTACTCTGGCAGAAATGCTGTTGAGTTATTATTGGGTTCAATACTGTTAACTTTTGAGTCACACATTTCTTCTTACCAGCCTCATATTTTGACTTTATTGACAATATTCTAGTTTTGCCAGCTTGATTTTAAAATACTGACAATTGTCTCATTGCAAAGTCTTCAGAAAAACAGCCATTCTTGCCATTCTCTTTTTAATTTTCTTATTACTCCCAGGACTGCACACAGCCACAAAATTGCTGTTGGCAATTTGTAAGCACATGTGGAGATGCAGAGTGTGCATGACACAAGGCCATGTTCAAGGGTCTACAGTTCTCTTAACCCTTCCTGCTGAATCCATTCTGACTAGCAGAATACAAAAAATGCTGGGATTATTTTCGTGTTTGAATTTTTTTAGCGCATTTGCAGTTGGTTTCAGTTCCAAAGGAAACCATAGAGAAACCTTTGACTAGACCCCTCTCTGGCATGAGAAACTGTTCCACTCACTTCTGTGGCTTCTCTGCTGCCTTACACCTGTTTAGGATGTGTTTCAGCATGTCTGTGTTAACTCCGAGGTAGAACCTGAATCTGTGTTGAGCTCTCCTGCACAATGAAAGCTACAAAATGAGCTAAACAAAAAAGACATTGCAGTGTGAGAAAATGTGAGAAACTGGTATGTGTTTTCCCTCTGAGACTTACTCAAGGAAAAATGGCTGTTGCCCCTGAAATCATGACTTTCAAAGTTCAAAATGTAATTCACAGAAAATTAAGACAGCACAGAGTGAAAGCCACATAAACCCAACAACTTTTATGACATTTAGATTCATCTTCCAGAAAAAGTACTGAGAAGTGCTGTATGACAAGCTTTCACTAAAAGCTTGGAAGAAAAGAAAGGAATTCTGCCCTGTGTCAGCCTGCTCAAAACCTCTCAGTGTGTACCTGCACTCAGAGATCTGTGTGGCTCAAAGAAAATTCACCTTTTTGTATTTTCAGTCTCCTTATTAAAAGAAAAAGAAAAAGAAAAAAAGAAAAGAACTATGCCAGTGGGTATTCCCTGTCCTCATAAAGTAAATAGTACATGTTGATCCAGGTATTTTACAAAGAATTTGCAGTTAGGCTGGCAGCCCAGAAGATGAACGTTTGTTTTCCATATATTAGTTTAGCAGATTATGACACATTAAAATGAATTATTTGTTTTGTTTATGCTCTCTTAAAAATTAATTACAATTTGAGAAGGCATACATACTTTTCTTCAGGGGTTTCGTTGCAGTTCAACAATTTAATGCAATTTCACACCACTGGAAAAGCAGGATACAAATGTTGATCCTTACCATATAAATGGATATTAGACTGACTAGAATTTGCTTATGACATCTGGAAGAATGCTATCATTCTTTGTAGAAATGATACCGTAATGCTGTGGGTTTACCTTCCTTTAGTTACAATAGACAGTCTGTCAAACCGCAAAGATGTAAATAATTAATGAATTGACTTTGATCCTTTAACATTGTTCTGTCTCATTAAGCAGATACATTTGCAGTTTCCACTGCCTTTTCAGAGATGATATATCTATGTTTTTCACATATTTAACTTAAACAAAAAGTGTGCTAAGTAGGAAACTCCTTCCTGAAGTACATTTTTAAACCTGCTGGCTCAGATGATATATATAGTTTTATAGATATATGTTTACCTGATTTATCTTTAGCTATCTAAATGGCAACTGGGACCCTACTTTATTCAGTGTGCAAAGTAATATTTTAGGATGGTATAAGTCAATCTCCAAAGGTAACAACTTCCTACCATTGACCATCAGGGGTAGTCATTCAGACTAAGAGAATAGGTGAGAAAAATCTCACCATTACTTTTCCAACAGAATGGAATACATAATTTCAGATATACCAACAGGCATTCTTTGTAGCCATAAAAAAACAAAACAAGACCAAACAAAAAAAAGGCACTAAAATCAAGCGATATGTAATACTATTACTCTGCAGTTTCTCTGGAAAGCATTTTGCAGAAACAATATGCACATCCACAGAATTTATGGGTTTTTGACTGAGGCAGATTACAAAATACCAGATGGATAAGGGAGATTACAAAATACCTTTCATATGATTACACTATGGATATCCCTGTGGAAGTCAGTTCTAAGCATATATGTATTCTGAAAACTAAAATCTTGTTCCTACTACTTACATAGTATATCAAGAACTGGAGACTTGAGAGGAGTTTTATTCTGCCCATGAAAAGACACACAGCAATTGAACAAACCACACATTCTCAGCAAGTTACTGAAACTTTTGCAACCCCTTACAAGATTTTTTAGTCAAGCAATTTTAAATCTCTGTCACCTACTCACATGCAGCATTGAGCCCATAATAGGAGTGAGCATTAACAGGTAGTTAGATTTACACAGGCAAAAGCTAAAGCAGGTCTCTTCAATATTCCAAATGGTTTGCTGCTCTTTTAAATTTTCTTTTTATAACAGCCATAACATCTTAAACTACTTAAACCATTATATAGCCTAGATACATTTATATTCTATACACTATATATATTTTCAGTTATTCTTTTACTGGTGCTTATTGTTCAAAGTGAAAAGATACAATACGGAAAACTCTAAAGAGTACAATGAAGTATGTAAAATTTCAAGCTGCATGTAAGACAAATTAATCATGTCAAGATATACAAGAATGTTGTAATGTGCTGATTTTGTCTAGAATAATTCTCTTCAAAGTAGCCAGTATGGGACTGTGCTTTGCATTTGTGCTGAGAACACTGTTGACTGCACAGGGATGTTTTAGTCATACAGGGTCAAGATCCTTTTTGCTCCTCACCCTACACCACCAGTGAGAAGGCTGGGGGTGCACAAGAAGCTGGGAGGGGACACATCCAGGGCAGCTGACACCAGCTGACCACAGTGATATTCCATCCCATAGGACATCAAGCTCAACATGTGAAGCTGGGGCAAGAAGGACAGAGGAGGGGAAGTTTTGAATTATGACATTTGTCTTCCCACATCACTGTTATGTGTGAGGAATGCTGCTTTCCAGGGAATGGCTGAACACCTGCCTGCCCATAGGAAATGGTGAATGAATTCTTTGGGTTTTTTTGCTTGTGTGTGCAGCTTTGGCTTTCCCTGTTAAACCGTCTTGGTCTCAACCCACAGTTTTTCTCACTTTTACTCTTCCAATGCTCTCCCCTATTTCCCTGCGGGGCAGAGTGAGTGGTTGCATGGAGCTTAGTTGACAGCTGGAGCTGCCATTCATGAAGGCTATTAACCCACTTCTGAAGACATTGGAGTCTCTCAGACTTTGGTTTCCAGACTAGCATCACATCCAAGAAGTATACCAGCAATCTGCTAACGTGCACCCGTTGTGGCTTATTATTATCTGTCTCAGTGCAGCTTCCACATGTTCCAGTTTTAAAACTGTCTGACATTTCTGGTTGAGTATGCTGTGGCTAGACATGTGCAGGAGCAGTTTTTCCAAAATTATGCATTTAGTTATTTTTAAATATTTATTTCTCTCAGTAGCCAAAAGTACCAGTCCACAACCACTACAGGGTGTGTTGGAAGGACTTGCAAAATTACATTTAAAAAAACAATGCCATGCTTGAGTTAAGAGGAGTGTGGAAGAACATCTGAAAACAGTAACTTCCTTTTTCTTTCTTTTTAGTTTTATTTCTGTTTATTCATTTGCACTACCGTATTTTGAAAAAGAACCAAACAGGTTTTTTAAACATTATGAAAACAAATGTGCTGCTGGATTGAATACCTAAGTGTCAGGCTGAGAAAACATTTTTACAATCACATTATAATTCCCTAAAAGATATCAAATGTCTTATTACTGAGTAGGCAATAACTCAGGTTTTAAAGCAGTTCTATTCTTCTTGGCATGGTTGCATTCATGCCTAGAGCTTCTGCACTTTGTTTGAGTGTGCAAGAAGGCAAATATATTGAAATGTCATCATTGCTTGTAGAACTCTTGTGATCTGAATGGAAAAGAGTCTTTGGCTTCTGGGCGATTTTCTTTAATACTTCTTTCATATTTTAAGGCAGTTTTGCTCAGCACTTTGAGAATGGAATGTTCAGTTTGTTTGTTTGTCATATTTTTCTTTTGACGTATTCTGTTTGTCATATTTGTCTTTTCTTACCTTTTCCATTTTACATTTAGGCTATTCCTATTGAAAGGCTCTCTTTCCATTAGGGATCAAGCAGAACTAATTGATAGACAATAACAACCCCTACAAATCATCTCACTTCTCTCCTTATTCTTCTTCTACCTTACTGCTGTTTCACTTCAGGAAGCTTAATTACATCCAATTATTATTCAGCATTTTTTTACTTACATGCGAAAAAACCCCTAATTCCTCACTTTTGACCTTACTTTCAGTCCTTATTGCAACCAAATTAAATCTGAACTGTTTGCCTCCTCACCTACTCTCCTTTATGGAGTCACTTGTACAAGAGTAGTTACACTACTAGCAACTACTAGTAGTCAGATGCAAGTACCTCACAACCATCCCAGTGAAGCTTCAGTCTTATCAGCTGAGAAGAATTTTGCTGAACTGTTGTGGATTGAGACTACACCAGATAATTGTGGTAATTTTTTGCCACAAAAAAAAAAATGCAAACATACAACAACAACAAAAAAAAACAACAAAACAAACAAAAAACAACGTACCAAGGGACAACCCACTACCAGCCTATTCTTTCTTTGTTTTAAAAATGAAGTATCCTTTTTTCTGCCTAGACATCTACCTGTAGATATGACAGCTGATCCACAAGAGATATACATGAATGAAGATTGGAATCCATATATTTCTGGCTATTCCTCAGTCCATAAAACCTAAAAAGAGCACCACTCAGTTCAATACATGTCGACTGGAAGTTCTGCAGGATTTGACCTGTCCACACAAGAATGGAAAGAAGAAATCTAACATAGTTGATTTTTATGCAATAAATGAGCATTGTAACATTAAATTTCTAAATAAATTTTTTAAACTTGCACTTAATTTGCCTGAAAATATAAACAAAAAGTATAATAGAAAATTCTCTTACTTCCAGAATTAATAACTCTTGGTCATTACTTTTTTTTAAACAAGTCATGATGATACTTCAATTTCATTTTGATCTATTAGAATTACAAATTCTGACCATGGTCTTAAAAATTAGGTCAATACTAAAAGACAGGCGTTACTCTGACATTGAACATTGTTCAAACAGGACAAAATGTAACCCAAACCAGATTACAACATGAGCTGCAGAACATCCCAATTAATTCCCTGAAACCGAGCAGCTTAAAAGAGAAAAATATTCAGAGAATGGTAAGGCATGAGCAGTGTTTACATCTGCATAAGAAATTACATTTACATAATTTATGATTTGTGATACACACCCTGGGGGACAGCTCTCAACCTTATTATAGAAGCCTTCATGTGCAGTCTGAAAGTTCTGGTAGAGATTTCTAGTCTATGCCACTACCTAAATCAGGGTCAGTTTTTCCCTTTATCATTCCTGGATGATATTTTTGGACACAATTTTTAAAGTGTTCAGTAATAGAGATCCCAGAATAACCTCAAAATAATCTGTTCTAGAATTTTTTCCGTCTTTAGAGACTGCAGGATTTCTTTTCCATGTTCACCTTAAATTTCCCATACTATTGCACAAACATAAATTGAAGAAAAGAGTTTACTTTCTTAATTTCAATAATGCTTCACATTTTTAGAGAACAGAATCTTTTATTTCTGCATTCTCTTCTAAGACCAATTAACAATGACTACTCCGTTCTCTCTTATGGAACACGCCCAGGCTAGGGTAAGCACGTATGCTGCTATCCATTACCTAATGCTAACTGGCCATACCACTGAATAATGGGAAACAATTCAATAATGTTAAATACTATTCCATTTTATACTGAGTTCAGCAGTTCTTACCAAAGTTTCCATCAGGTCTTATGATAGTTTACAATATTCCTGAAGTACTCTATACAGGATAAGTAAAACTTATGGCATAATATTTTGAATAGAAATCTGGAGTCAGTATATTTTTTCGTTTTCAAAATACAGTAAACTATGAAAACATATTTAACAGAATGTATATAGATACAGAGTATGCCTTATCACATTAAAATTTTTATTTCTTTTCACCTTATCTTATTTCCTTGTGTCATAAAATTTCTTTGCTAAATTTAGTTGCCCTGTATCTCCAGAGACTATATGCTAAATTGCAAGGACAAAAACTTTGCAGACTGGTATGCTATTGGTCCACCAAGAACTGCACAGCAGATGGTCTCCAAAATGGCTACCTGAGACTAAATCTACAGAAGCAAATGTTGGTATTATTGCTCTTGGAATGGCAAGGCAGATTTTTGCCTAAGTTAAATTGCTGGATGACTCACTGCTGGTTTTACATCACATTGAATCATTTAATCCCTCAAATTTGGCTAAATTAAAACTAAGTGTCATGAAGTTACTTTAATGGATCTTCACTTGCATTAAAATTTTATATTAAAGGAATAATTTTACTTCAGTTTCCTAAGAATCAACACACAATATTTAGTGGTTCAGCTAATTAGAAATTACTGACTTAACAATGTATGAAAGGATAAGCTCATGATTTCCATGACTCTTTTTCTTATACCAAAACACCATTAGCTTTAATATGTAGTTAAGTTGTTTTTTTCTATCATTCTATGTCCTACCTCCCACTGGAGAAGGAATAATAAAAAAAACCAGACCAAGAATGAAGTAAAAAAGAAAAAGGGCAAGACAATGGAGCCTGGATGGGAATGGAAAAGTTGTGATACAAACAAATTAAGTTGGTAACCATTTTTGTATCTGAAGACACACACGCAGTGTTCAGTACTCCTGGTAAGTCTGAATGTTTCAAATAGCATAACCAAGATCAGTGAGTCCAGTACTTTGTGTTGTGTGAAAGGATGTAAGGACTCTTTATTCAAATGTGACCCCACCCAAACATTGTGGTTGTTATGTTTGTTTTCTTGCTAGGGGAATGAGAGGGGGAGAAAATCCTGCTATGAAAGTGAATTTAAAATGACACGGAGAGAATGACACACAGAACAAGAAAACAAATATAAAACTACACAGACCAAAGACAGAACAAATAAAATTCAGTTGGAAAACCATCAGGTGGAAGAAAAACAGCTAGTAACAAGAATTTGCTTATGCTATCCCAGGGACGTCACTCACAACTTATAACAAGCCCAGGATTATTTTTACTTTAGCTAAAAACACTACACAGTTTTAACAAGTTTTTTATGCACCTTCTAACATACCTGAGTTTTCAGTGTTTACCATCTCAACTGATCTAAGATACTAATGATACAAGTGTCCTCTTCCTTTCATTTGCCAGAGCTTTGTATATTTGAACAGTGGGTCCATGCAACCAAAGTAATTTTGCGGCTTGATTTGAAAATCGTTTCTTTGTTTTGGCATGTGATCAAGAAGCTGAATCTACATGCTGGTGTAAGGCTGTGCCTGAGCCACCTGCTTCCCACTGTCATAATCTAAACTGACAAATACCAGAAAATAGTCTGTTCAAAACTAGCAGTGCTAAATGTGAGCATCTTTTAGACATGCCTGAGATATTCTGATTCCCAGTCCAGTTCCACGATCATGATTGTAACTTACTCTCAGAGAGTAGGTACATACACATCTATGTATGTGATGCCTCTCTGTATATAATATCTCAAAAGCCATTAATATTCAATTTGTAGCTTACTTCTCAGCTACTTTAAAAATAAACAGTTCAGAAAAAATGTTATAGGATTTCCATTTTAATGACCTTAGAGCTCAACTAGGATAAGTCAGCATTTCATTGATAAGTCAGAATTTTATTGACTTATATTGGCCAAAGTTGACTCTAAATATTTGCAAAATATAATATATAGAACCATAGGATCATAGAACCATTAAGGTTGCAAGAGGCCTCTAAGATCATCAATATTTAACCTAGCACCACTACCATGACACCACTAAACCATATCCAAAAATGCCATAAAAATTTTTTTTTAATGCTTCCAGGGCTGGTAAGTCTACTGCTTCTGAAAAAAAAATTCCTAATATCTAATATAATAACAGTTGCTCTCTTGGAGCAGCCTGAGGCCATTTTCTCTTGTCCTGTCACTGGTTTCATGGGAGAGGAGACAAACCCCGACCTCACTACAGCCTCCTTTCAGGGAGTAGGAGAGGGCAATGCATTCTCTCCTGAGCCTTCTTTTCTCCAGGCTAAACAACCTTAAGCCCCTCCTCATAAGACTTCTTCCTCCTCCAGACCCTTCCCCAGCTCCGTTCCCTTCTCTGGACTCACTCCAGCCCCTCAATGTCTTTCTTGGAATGAGGAGCCCAGAACTGGACACAGCACTCGAGGTGTGGCCTCAGCAGTGCCCAGTACAGGGGGACAATCCCTGCCCTGCTCCTGCTGGCCACACCATTGCTGATCCAGGCCAGGATGCCATTGGCCTTCTTGGCCACCTGGGCACACCCTGGCTCATGTTCAGCCACTGTCACCAGCACCCCCAGCTCCTTTTCCACTGGGAAGCTTTCCAGCCACTCTGCCCCAGCTTGCAGAGCTGCCTGGGGTTGTTGTGGCCCAAGTACAGAACTCAGCACCTTGTTTTGGTAAACCTCATATCACTGGCCCATTGATCCAGCTTATCCAAATTCCTCTGCAGAGCTTTCCTATCCTCCAGCAGATCATCATATTTCATCAATGAACTTTACAGTAATTTCTACTGCAAAAAGTCTTTATACTCCTAGAAAAAGCAATAAAGAGGCAATAAAAAAAAAAAAAAGCAATAAAATGTGTATGTGGCGTAGGTTTTAGATCTAAAATATATACGCCATCAGTAGCCCACAAGTCAATTAACACCAATAAAGTCTGCAAAGAGGAGCAGCTCTGACAGCCGCAAGTGTCACACCATGTGTCTGAGAGCACTGAGAGTTCTTGAACTCTGGCAGACTGCTGCTGTGACCACTTTCCTGGGGAGCCTGTTCCAGTGACCAACAAACCTCTGGGTAAAAAACCTTTACCCACCATGAACTANACAAACCTCTGGGTAAAAAACCTTTCCCCAACATGACCTAAACCTCCCCTGACACAGCTTCACATTATTCCCTCGAGTCCTTCTGGTCACCAGGGAGAAGAGATCAGTGCCTGCTCCTCTACTCTCTCCTCACAATGAACTTGTAACTGCAATGAGGTCTCCCCTCAGTCTTCTCCAGGTTGAACAGATCAAGAGACCTCTGCCACTCCTCATACAACTTTCCTTCCAGATCCTTCATCTTTGTTGTCCTCCTTTGAATGTTCTCTAATAGTTTAATAACTTTTATATATTATGGCACCCAAAACTGTCCCCAACACTCGAGGTGAGGCCGCCCCAGGTCAGAGCAGAGCAGGACAATCCCCTCCCTTGCCCAGCTGGCGATGCTGTGCCTGATGCCCCCAGGACAGGGCTGGCCCTCCTGGCTGCCAGGGCACTGCTGACTCATGTCCAACTTGCCACTGACCAGGACCCCCAGGGCCCTTTCCATTGCACTGCTCTCCAGCCTCTCATTCTCATACGTCCGTAGTTGGTGTCTCCCAGGCACAGAATCCAGCACTTTCCCTTGTTAAACTTAATATGATTGGTGGTTAGCCAGCCCTCTATTATTCATCAAGGTCTCTCTTTCCTTGTCATAAAAGGAAATCAGGTTTGCTAAGCAGGATGTGCCTCTTGAGAACCTGTGCTGGCTGTGAGCAGTGACTGCATTGCCTTTCAGGTGCTTTTAATGCCTCCCAGAATAATCTTCTCCATAACTTGACAAGGTACTGAAGAGAGACTGACAGACCAGTAGTTTCCAAGGTCACTCTTCTTGCTGTTCTTGAAAACTGGGACAACATTCACCAGATTCCAGTCAAGTGGGACCTCTCCAGATGCCCAAAACCATTCAAAATTATTGAGAGAGCTTGGAGACATCAGCCAGCTCTAGGAATCCTTGAATTAAACCCACCAGGCCATCAGTAAGAAAGAGCTGGTCTTATGGAAAAGCTCAGAGAAGGATAATATGTTTTTTAATGCTCTGCATCATTTTATCTGGATTATCTTGATTAAATGACTTAGTCTGAATAAAGTTTTTTCTTTCTAACTTGCTAGGTAATTGTCAAAATGTACAACATATTCTAAATCAAAATGAAATAGACAAAATCTGCACAGGTTGAGACCTATAAACTATTTGGTAGTTTAGGTGACTTCCTCTCTCTTGCTCTTATTCTGTATCAAAAGATATAATGAGCAATGCAAACTTTGAGACTGCTCCATGTATCAGAGTCTATAAAACCAGCAGAAATCTACCCTGTGCTTTTCTCAGCAGGCATGGGATTGGAAAGACAAATGTTGTCATAACCTCCACCCACTGGAATCTGGTTGTTGGTTTAGTTAACACATCCTCTGGCTATTTGAACTGGTCACCCAAGAAGTCAACAGTAAGTCAAGTTGTCATGCATTCCTTATTAGTCATTTCCTCCCACAGCTGGATCTTCTGCATTCATGTTTACAAATCAGCTGAAATCTTGTTTGTGCTTCAAGGATGAACTGAAGACATTAGAAGAGTATCTACCACTCTGCAAACTAGGAAGATTTAGGTTCTCCCATACAAGCAAACCACCAACTTTCTGTTAGCCAGCTGTCTTGCTGCTCCTGAATTGCATGATTTTCACAGTATCTGGGATTTTTTGGGGGGGTTCCGTCTTCTGTTTGTTTGTTTGTCTGTCTGGGAATATTTTGGAGGGGGAAGGGGCATGGCGGGGGTACACAGACAACACAGACAACATCCTCAGAGGACACATCTTCTGAGCTCTTCTGTGTAAGTACCCAGGGAGGAATTTCAGCTATTTTCAGTGAAGGAAATGCTTGAATAGTTTTCACTTAACGTGGTAGCACTGATCTGTTATGTTTGTTCACATAAAGAAAAATGTGCATATAATTACTTTTTTTTTTAACTTATTGAAACAGCTATTTATGGATAATATTTCCAGCTAACTGGGCAACGTTGAGACTGTGAGTCAACATAATTGCTTACTCTTTCTTATTTTCACAGGAGAGAATAAAAATCTTACCTTCAGAAATTCTTCACTTTACTGAATGCAGAGCAGGGTATGAGACAAAGTGGGCATGATACAAAGGAGGAATCTGGAAAAGTTCTAGGCAAATCCACCTCATTGTAAATGATATTTCTCTTGACTTACTGCAGCTTTTGGCAAAGTTATCCTTTCTCTTTCCTCTGAAGAGTTTCCTACCCTCCCTTTTGTCAGTCTTTGTGTGTCAGACTTTTCTATGAAGATTAAACACAGAAGACTTCATCTTTCCCTTTTTTTCCCCTCAAGTGCTCTCAGTGAACCTATCTGGGTTTTGACACTTAAAAAAAACCAAATTAACTGTACTAAGAATTGCCTGGAGACAGCATACAATTGGCTGGAGAAAAGCAGAATAGATTTGCATTAAAACAAAAGCAGAAATAAATAAATATGTTCAACAGATGAATTTTATTAGTGTATTCTGAAAGGCACACTGCTTATAGACTAGTCAGAACAATTTTATAAATATTTTCTTTACATATTTAAAATCATTCTTTTGAATTAACTGCTATCTAATCATGATCTTTTTGGAGAAGTGTCTATATTCTACATTTATTTTTTATGACATCCCATTCACAAGAAATTAATAAATAGAATACATGAGCTGTGAAGGTCAAACCTGTTTACTGAGGTGGAACAACCAAATTTAAGACTCACAGCCTTCTCTATACAGCCCCCACCCCAATCCCATCATTCACTGTTTACAGATTTACCATTAACAGATTCTGTAAGCAAAGTGATGCTATAATCAAAAAGATGCACACAAGTTCCTGTCACTGCCCAGCCACTATGTATCTCCGTGACCAAGACCCAACCCAAAAATTGAAGATAGGGTTTATCTATCATTGGGAACTTTCACAAATTGTGGGTCATTAAGCAAAAAAGTGACATTTCAAGTTATTATTCTATGCTAAAGCTCCAGAAAAGAGTCTTCCACAAGACTCTAAAGCAATTTAAATTTTTCAAGAGTGCCAATTAGCTGTTATGGGTCACAGAGATGAAAAATTATTCTTGTTAGTTTTCTAAAATGAAAGGTAAAGATTCTTATATAATGTTTAACGTATTTACTATCAGGCCTCTGAAGTATTTTTTAATTAATAAGAGGTTAAGTGTAAAATAATCTCATTGTTTGTATTAACATAGTTGCAGCAAAACAGATGCCAATTTTGTTTATGAATATTACAAGATAAGAACATTTTGCAAAAACCTCTGCTTTGTCAGGATGAGAACTGTTTTCTCAGAGGTCATCCCACAGCAGCCATTTTCTTTATCCAGATAAAACTTGTCTTGAACCAATCAAATATATATTATACAGCTATTAGTCCACTTACATGAAGACAAATTAGCTGCTTGACACTGAGCACATTCTGGCGTGCTTGTTGTCAGCAATTAAATATCACAGCAGGAAAAATGTGCCTATTGGCACTAACAAATTTTTACCTTGACAACAGAGGGTTGCATTCACATGCAGGATTTTGCAAAAATTCACATTTATGCTAATATTTTACAACCCCTGCTGCTGCTTCTGCTGGTGTCCTTAAGCAGTTACCTTTCTTGTGGTCCACTGTACTATTTGGCTTTTTTCCAAGAATTGATACAAACTAAGTCATGGAATCATCCACTTAGCCAGCAGATGAAAACAAGCAGAAGGATGAGGGATATATGGATTCCAATCTCTGTTTATGAGAACATCCTTCCTGTCATCAATATCCGCATTCCGTTAACGTATGGTTTCAATTCTGCCTTTGCGATGTGGTTCAAGCACAATAGCTAAAACTTATATGCTTCAGTCAAGCACATTTCACTTCATATTAAATCAAGTAAGACGGGATACCATAGTAGTTTCTGTGAAAGCTCTAGCTGTTTAGTTACCTGCTGCTCCTAATCATTTTCAATGGTACTGCAAAGCTTTTCCATTACGTAAGAGAAAATGCAATCTCTGATAAAATATTATGGATAATATCCATGAAAAATAAGATGCACTCCAAAATGCTTATGGTTTTAATTATTTATCTAGTTGTTTAAAATTTGCATTAGTTAAAATATTACTCTGTCAAATACTTGTTTGAAAGAGCACGAAATGAGAAAAGAAGCCTAAAAGAGAACAACTAATCATTAATAAATCAAAACCTCTTTGTATGTTCCTTTATTTCCATAGCATGTGCACTGTATCCAGGTTCATGGCCTGTGAATAGCCTTAGGAAAATGTTTGGAATGTGAACTGATAGTGCAAAGGAACTGAGGAATCTATTAAGAAGGTATTTGAAAGCATATAAGCTATCCTATGTGGCTTGAAATGCTAGGGTCAGCTCTAGGGTATGCACAAGCGCCCCACTGCCAGTGATACAAGTGTAAGCACAGTGCACATGCAGACACCTATATATAACCACCTAAACCTTGGAGTCTCAATCTGAAAGGTGAATTCCACATTAAAGGTCTTAAGACCCCACTTAAATTCACCTGGAGATGCATCAAATAGACTATTTACGTCAGCAAACTGCTACCTGTATAATCCTAGAAATATTTATATAGCCTGTCAGGAATACTGGCAGGTGAGTTTACTGCTTATATTAATTTTCCAGCATTGAGAAGTCATATATTTTTGCAGAGCATTGCATCACCACATGCATATATAATTTTGTCTACAAATATGAGCTGAATCAGATCCAGGGACTAGATCTGCTAGATTTTTTTTTCTTTGCCTTATGACATTGGCTCAACCTGTGGACAAGGAAATAAAATCACCTTGATCTGTAGCTCTAGCATCTTTTCTAAGAATTAACATTTTCAACTAATGTGCAAAATTTCAGTAGAAATTTTATTAGAATCAGTATTCTAACTGAATGAGCGATTCATGTACTTTTTACCAAATTTGTAATTATGTGTGAATCCATTTGACTACCACACACCAGCCTCTAGTTTCAGACAACATAGATTCCACTGTGGAAAAAGGCTTGATATGGTTTAAATAACAATTTCGTTTATAATCATAGGAATTACTGAAGACAAAAAAATTTTAATGTTGGAAGAGAATAGTAGCATGCTACTTGTACCACGGATCCACCTCTAATCTCTGTTATCTTTCCTGAGGCTTCCCATGATTTCTGGAAAATTTGTTTCTTTCTAGAGAGATATAAAACAGGCTCAAACTATTAGTATTGCAGAACCAGTACTTATAAGACTGCACCTGGATTCTGAAAAGACATTTTTCTTGTTTACACAAACTGTTGTATCTAACTTAAATCATCTTGTACAAATCATATAGCATAGAATATCTTACATGTTTATTAAAATGCTTTCGCTAATCATTAGGTATGTTACATCTATTTCTCCTTTAGAAATTAATAGAACCAAGATAAAATCATTGGTTTCAGTAGAATTACTCCTGATTCACAAAGCTGAACTGCTCCCTAGCCCAGAAGTTAAATTATGTTTTTATGGGAATTGTCCAAACGCCTCATAAACACTGACAGGCTGAGGGCATTAACCACCTCACAAGAAGCCTGTTCCAAAATTTGACTACCAAGAGGGTAGTCAAACTTTGGAACAGTAAAGAAATCCTTTGTAATGTCCCGTCTACACCTCCTGCAGCACAGCTTTGAATCATTCATCCTGTCGCTGCATACCAGGGAGAGGTGCTCAGCTCCTCCTTGGGCTCTTCGCCTCCTCAGGAAGCTGCAGAGAGCAGTGAGGTCACCCCTCAACCTCCTTTTCTCTAAAGCAGATAAGCCACATTCCTCCATTACTCTCCAGGACAAGTTTTCCAGCCTTCCCACCAGCTTTGTTTCCCTTCTTAGGATGCGCTGAAGGATCTTCCCATCCTTTCCTACCTGCAGACCCAGCAAGGCCCACACTGAGGCTGCCCCAAGGCTGAGCCCAGTGTGATCATCCCCTCTCTGGGCCACTGTTTCCAGGACCATTCCCTCTCTGGGCTGGTTGTTCCAGGATCATTCCCTCTCTGGGCCCGTTGTTCTGGGATCATTCCCTCTCTGGGCTTACAGTTAAAACAAATTAAACAGTTCCCTTTGTGAACCCGTCTGATGATTGCATTATTTGTCACATTCTTTTTAATAAAACCTAGTATAATCTTCTACATAATTTTTCCAGGGACTCAAATTAGACTAACAAACAGGTGTATAGTTCTGTCTTGGCTCTGGCCAGAACAGCGTTAATTTTTTCAGTAGTCAGGAGAGGCCATGCCTAGGACCCAGAGGTTACTCTGTACTACCTCATTGCCAGAGGCAGGAGGAAAGAAGTCACTTTCCAGAAGAAAGGGCTCTTTTTTCTGTAGGCAACATGGCTGCAGTCTGGTTCTGGGCTCCACAATGTACATTTTGGCACAATTTGTACAAAAGTATGAGAAACACTTTCACTTTTGTACACTTTTGTCCTTAATTTTGTTGTTGTTACTTATTCTTTTATCTCATTGCTCTTTTCAGTAAATTGCTCTTCCATAACCCATGAGTTTTACCTTTTTTACCTTCAATTCTCCACTCTACCCCACCACAGTTGGGAGGCGGAAGGAAAGCAAAGGAGTGAGATAGTGGCCGGTGGTTTGGAGAGCCTTGACAGGGGCACTGAAGTGGGCAGTACCATTCATAAACCATGACAAGTTTCCTGGCTTTTCTGCCACACCTTTTTTGTAAATTGGAGCATTATTTTGCTTCCAATCAGCGGGAGCAACCAAGACCTTTAATAAATGACAAAGAGGAGTCCTGCCACAATGTTCACCAGCTCCCTCAGTATTCTGGAATGAATCCCAAAAAGCTCCATGAACTTGAGAACATTCAACTGATACAGATGGTCCCTTACAATTTTAGGGTCCACAAATGGAAATTCACAGCTCTGCACTTGTGGTCCACTGATACAGGGCATTGGGAAGCCTATCAGTATTACTAGATTGAGGCAAAAGCCACTTTGAATGCCTTCACTTTTTCTTCAGACCCAGCAGCCAACTAATATCTTCAACAAGTATTGGTCCAATGTTTTTGTTTTCTTTAGATGTCCTTTTGTTGTCAACATACTTTTAAATGCCTTTATTTTTGTCTGACAGAACACTAATCAGTCTCAATCCTAACTGAACTTCAGTCTTTTGTGTTTTCTCCCTGCACACATGAACCACAGCTCTGTGACTTTCCTGCAAAGCCTGACTTTACTTCCACAGTATTCTTTTCCTCTTGAGCTCCATGGAGAGTTCCCTATTCAGCCAAAAGGGTCTTTTGCCCCACTTGCTTCACTTACACTGCAATGGGATTGCCCGCTCCTGTGCTTCTGAAAGATGTTTCTTAAAGACAGACCTGCACTCACAAATCTGTAAGCCCTCAAAACAAAATCTCAGGATGATCTGCTAAATGGTGTCTTGAATATCTTGAAGTTAGGTCTACTGAAGCCCAGGGTGGCAACTCTATTCTTCTTTTTTCTCCTTATACTAAATACATTAAACCAAGTCATTTCACGATCACTGTGGCCAAGACAGCCACCTACCATCACAGCCCCCACAAGTTCTTCTCTATTCACAAACAGCAAGTCTAGGAGGGCAACCTTCCTAGTTTGCTCACTTAGTATCTATGACAAGAAGCTATGTGCTACCACCTTCAAGAATTTGAATAAACAGACATAAAAAGAGGAGGGGAAAATTATGTTTCCATTTACTAAGTTCATTTGTTGAAGAGAATCAAGCCTTCTGGAATATAAACAAAACTGTTTTAAATAAGCATGTCATCTGAAACTTTCTTGTGGGCAAAATAGTTATCATTTCCTGGAGTGGAGCCTAACTTTACGCTAATAAAAAAGTGACTCCAACAATATGAGAAAGAACTGGCGACTGGAAATTTAAAAATAAAAAACAACCAAAAAAGATGTGACCACATTTCAATCTTGTGGTGCAGGAAGTGATGGGGATTACATAAAATTACCTGAAATCCTGCCAAAGTTTACAGAGGAGCTGTCAGTTCCTAAAGAACAGGGTGTGCCTCAAAACCATTGTGTGGTTCTTGTAGTAACCAAACAATGAAATTCATTTGTATGAATAAGGTATTCAGGGGCAGGGGGTGCTGTTTCCACAGCTTGGCTTCTTGAGATTGTAGCAATTGACTCCTAAAAAAAATGTTCCTGCAACATGTGTCACAAGTAAGAGCTTTTAATTGGTGATATATTTGAGGATGTGTCATCTTCTACTAATTCTTAGGCTTCTCTCTGCATGCAGCTAAAAACACATATCTCTTTTCTTGCAGGAATTCAGATGTTGTGATTTGAATAAAAAAGGCAACACAAAGTAACCACATTCCCAAGTTGTTGCTATTACTCTGAATATTGATTATATTCCTAGTGGTAGCAGCAGTTACAGGGCCTCAAAATAGGTCTTTTTTATATTCATAAGTAAAAGAAAAGTGAGTTTCAACAAACTCATATTACTTTTACTGGATCAAACCTTGCTTCTGACACTGTGAAATCTCCCTGACAGCACTTGAGTTGATGTAAGTTCATTTCATGGGAGCAGAGTGTTATGGGCACCAGGATACAGATGTCAGGACACAGAAATTAGGAGTGCATGGACCAGAGTTTGTGGAGGACTGGGCAGTTAGTCACAGGGTTATGAATAATACCAATCAATAAAACCAGGGCAGGAGAAACAGCTGCTGGAACTTACAGATTCAGGATTTCTTTTCACAGAGCCTATTAGTTGGAAAGAATTAATTTTAGATAATAGAGTATAACTGGCCTCTGAGGGATTTTGTAGATTTGTAAATGATTGCCGTTTCATATCCATAACTAAAACCCTTATTGCTCGTAGTACAGCAAGCTATCTGAAAAAATTGTACAGTAAGCAACGCAAATTAAAGTGGACATGACCTTTGCTCCATTTCTTGCACTACAAGAGAAGTGTGGAATGAAAGGCTGAACTTGAGCAGATGCTCAATCCCACAGAGGTCTTTCCTATTTTTCTGGAATTGTAAGTCACAAAGAAAAGATATATGCTGGAAGGCACTGGTACAAGGCATATGGTAAAAATACTACTAAGAGAAAACTGCAACCATGCTCAAGAAACACTTGGACAGCAGCAGCATGAAACCCTAGCAGTCAAATGGAGTATGTCACTCTAACACCCATAAGATCCAAACTAAAGAATCCACAATTGGATGTTGTGTGGATATGGATTCAGCTAAAGGCCCAACTCATATTTCTAGAACTTATAGAGAAAATACCAAAGGGGAACACTGATAAATTATTCCTCAGTAATTATTACAGTCCTCTTACTGAAAAAAAGAGGCCTAATACAGTTCAAACAATACACTTGACACAATGGCTCTAGACAGAATTTTATAAATAAGTAAAATAAATAATAGAGTTAAATAACGTTACATGTTCAAGGAGAGATTCAACCCAAAATCTAGCACAACTATAAAATATCTTTTTGCTAGAACTAAGTGATTAACATTACTAATATTGAGCAATGAAATGAAGAGAATCACTGTCAGTCTTCACTCAAAATTTCTTTCATTTGTAAAGACACAGATATTACCCATAGTCAGACAGGCCTGTTCACACTGGTCAGTGAACTGCTGATTTTCACAGACAGATTTGTTAGCAGTAATGTTCTTCTCTGCCATATGCTGCCTTGGTAGTGGCTCTTAATCCTCTCACCGTTTTCTGTCCTTCCTTGGGCAATATGCTGATGAACAGAGTATCTTTCAGATAAACTCAGTGGTGTACCCTGGG
Source organism: Pardalotus punctatus (assembly GCA_013400915.1). NCBI lineage: Eukaryota > Metazoa > Chordata > Aves > Passeriformes > Pardalotidae > Pardalotus > Pardalotus punctatus. Next base: position 139,812 of record VZTX01029068.1, on the reverse strand, counting down.
GGCTGGTCACACACGAAGCCAACCTCCATCATTTATGAAAAGACCCAGCAATGTTAGCAGGTGGACAAATGGCTTGATCCAGAATGTAATGACTAAGAATCTGAAATTTTTAATAAAATTCACAAATCAGAATGGGAAGTATGAGGAGATTAATTAATTGTATACTTTGGTTTCTCTCCTAAATAGAAATAAAGATAAATTAGGTGTTTATTTCTCCAAGAAGAAATTGTAAAAACATGATTTGGAACTCATATTATGCCAACGTATTGTGGAGCCCTCACAAGGTAGGTACCTTATTTCAATTTTGCTTATTTTTCCCAAAATATTGCTTATCTATATTTATGAGAGCAGCCTAAAAATCACATAATTGTGTGACAGACAGGACTGTTTATATCCTCAAATGATTTGAGGAACTTCCACTCAATTGATTTCCATAAGAATTTTACCTACATACAGAAAAAGCTCTTAGACAAGCAGAAACTGTTATTCAAAAGGTTAACTAAACTACTCAGATGAAGTAGCATGCTCATTGTTTTTGCCTTTTCAGATATAGTAAAGAGGGCAATGTGCAGTGATGTTATGATTATGATTACTCATTATACAGGCTACATATAAAAGAGTCTCTGTAAAGCATATATTGTTTCTAATTTCTTGGGAAAGGAACCCGAGGGGATCACTTCATCTGAAGCCCACAGCCATAACTAAAAGCCAGGTGAAATCAATAAGGGTTTAGAAAAGGAAAAATCAGCTCTGTAAAAACCTTATAATCTTGCAAGGAAGAATGCTCATTGAAATTACTCATCTTTTTTTCCTAGGTTCCATAAATGTATAAAATTTAGAGAAGTACATTGCCAGGTTCTTAGCACATCTATTAACTACATTAGGCATCTACTAATCCCTAATTATTGACTTCTAAGTCATAGAGAACTAACATTTGAATTCTTCCTCCAGTCAATGAAGAATAAAAAATCATTCATAGTGATAAGCATTAACAGATAAGTGAGCTTGAGTTGTATTCAATTATTTGCAATTCATATCCTTCTGAGAGTGTTCATCTTCTCTGGAAAAAGCTAAGGTACTTCACCAGCTCTGAAGGAATCCTTGGTATGTCTATCTGTTAGATACCATTAAATTGAACACATGAATCCATCCTAAATTCCACTAGTACTTCAAAGCCTATTAGATAAATTTTATACTCAATTTTATTTAAACTTTGACTTTTAAAGCCTGGGTTTCACGCTAGTTGCTGACTTCATTCAAGTACATGATTGTCCCTACTGTGCAGTGCTCAGCAATCTTAAATCTGACCCCTAATGTTCTGAGGGAAAACTGGGCTCCTCTGAGAAAAGGTGATTAACCTAATTTATTTAATTTTGGACTTGTTTTTTCCTTTAACAGATGGTGACCTTCTCTAGCTGCCAGGAATCCTTATGCACGTGCTGACCTGTAACTAGTCATTTATTCCAGGGAAAGTGTGCAATAGTTTGACTCTCCACTTTATCCTGGCTGACCTACAAGGTTTTTCCTAATGTTCCTACTCACAGCAAGCTGGACTTTTCACCATATGACAATGACCTCAGAAGCCAGCCACATACTCTGTTAGATAAACAATATGTTTTCAAGATAAACATAATGGTGGATCAAAGCATGAGTTTTTCCAAAAAGGGGCATGTTAGCTTTATTATTTGTTATGCAATCATCCTCAGTTTGTTGCATCGCTGATTTTCTTTCCCTTGCGTATTAGTTTTCATCTGTATTTTACATATCCATTAAAAACTACCATATACTCACTCCAGCAGAGATTAAATGTCTAAAAGATGGATTTAAGTTCATGATCTCTCCTATTTCTGTGTAATTACGTTGCCTTCCATGTTGCAGTACAGGTCTCAAAATAACTCCTCAGTTCCCCACAATCAAAACTCACAAGCTAGTTCAAGTTCCAGGAATTCAGTCTACAGAGAGCTCAAACTAAACAGACTCTTGCCCGATGAAAATCAGGCACTTTTCCAAAAGGTGATAATGGATAGACACCAGATGGTCGATGGACGGGAAAACAAATCTACTGGTATGTGGAAAAAAAAAAAAAAAAAAAGAAAAATAAAGAAAAATAAAAGAAAAAATAAAAAAAAGGAGAAAACAACAATAAAAAAAGCTAAATGAAAAGGGGATTAAAAGATTGGCATCAAATAAAAATAGTAAAATGCAGCAAAATGCAAAGTGAGGGTGCTGTTTGGCAGATAGAATAAGCCAGAAAGAGAGATGAAGGACAGCAGGATGCAGGAGTTCAGAAGGACAGGATCAGGTTTCAGCAGCAGTGGGCAGCCCAACACGCAGCTGAGAAGAGAAGCAGAAAATGTCCTGGTGATCTTGCCCTTACAGCAGAGACTCCAGCCCCTGGAACCTTCCAGAGGGTGTAGCCATGTTAGAGCTGGGCAGCCTGGCCAAGCATCACCTGTGGGCATGCTGTGGGTTGTCCGGGGAGGAGCAGGAGCAGGGGAAAAGCCAGCCCTGGACAGAGAAGAGCCTTTCCTGGGGGCACAGGGCAGGTGGTGTGGCAGCACTGCAGGTGTCTGGACAGGGAACAAGACTGGAGCCAGCCATCCTTCCCCCTTGCCCTGCAGGCAGACACAGCACTTGTGGGAAAGTGTTATCCCACCTCTCACTGAACAGCTGTGATTTTAAAAGTTTTCTGTTCTGCATTTTTTCAATTGTATGTTTTCAGTTTAAAACTCTGTTTTGGAGTTTAAAGGGTTCCATTGGTGTTTACTTGGTTTCAGGGAAATGTGACATGAGCCACCTCAGAACTTTACTGAAGAGGGAATTCACTGGGGAAGAGGGAGCGTCCTGTGGGCACAACCCATTCACCCAATTGCAATAAAAAAAAATGCTGGAAATATTACCCTTAAATTCACTCTAAAGTACTCTGCCAATATCATTCAGAAGAAAGTATAAAATACGTGGGCTGAGCTCATTCCCAGTGCAACTACAGGTAAATGTATTGGACTCAGTGCCATCTTTGCAGTTTTGGGCAAATTTCATCCATTCCCACTTCAAATGTTCCAGTAATTAAATAAAGTCGTCTGCAGAGTTAGGTTAAATTGTTAACCCAGAAAATAACTGACTTTATCATGCTTAGGAACTCTGAAGCAGATATAGAGCAGCAGATATCTGTGCTGATTTGAAAACCAAATTCTGCAAATGAATAGAAGACCAAGAAAGGCCACAGATAGCACAAGCCATATAATATTTCACAGATGGTCTTCCTACTCTCATTAAGATTAAATAATTCTAATAGAGGTAGTGGGTTTTTTTAAAAAAGGCAAATCTGTCCAATATTCCTTCTGCTGTCAGAGGTTCTGAAATTTTGAGCTTAGAAGATGTACATTCCATGTACCTTGGCTACCACCTTAAAAAAAGAAGATGTAACTTTTCATACTTCAAGCTGCCCTAAAAATTCATATGTATAAAGGCCTGTTTGTTTAAATTAGTTTAAAATCTAAATATGATTAGACTTTAGAATTGAAAGGTGCCAAAGTAAGACATTTCCACAGCTGTAAACAGTAAATACCTGAAGTGGGGAGAGTAAGAATGCATGAAACTTCCAGTTGAGTGTGTTTTGCATTAATGCACACAAATCAAATGTTTTGTGAATGATTTAAGTAAGTGGATGAAACATCAGGAATGAAGCAATATAACGCAGTAAAGTAAAGCATGCATACCCTGGGGCAGAAGTGGTTTTAGTTTTCTTGTCATAGCACAGCATTTTGTTGTGTGTTTGTAATGAGGTAGGGGACACACGGAACACAGAACTGAGCAAAATTCTAGAAAATCTTTATAGATATTTCTGTTGCTAAAGTGCAGGTCCCTTTTTAGGGTCAAAATCCATACACTTTGAAAAAGTTCTACTTTTCCTCACAAAAGTTTTCACTTTTCTCTCTGTTCTAACCAGCAAACTGTTTCCCTGCCTTTTCCTGCATGCAAATATAACGCAGATTGCAGACAATGTATACTTGTAGCTCTGCTTGTTTATTTTTTATTGCCACACTCAAGAATCCATTTTCATTTAAAACCACATTTTTCTTCATTCTCTTTTTCCTTAGCTCTGAACTAAAGAATTTAGAAATAGGGCTGTAGTGTTCCCAGAGTTATCCACAGATCCAGCCTTGTCCTTCCCAAATGCATAGTCCAGGGAGAATCCAAACACCCTTAAGATTTTTTTTTAACCATTGCAGGATCATGCTGAATGCTAAATCAGAGACAAAAATGCTTCTGTAGACAACTGCCACCCACTGACTGAGCACTGCAGAGTTCAGACATTTGATATAAAGTGTTATCTTCAGAAGAACTGCTTTTAACTAAATGTTCTGTTCCTATCTTTGTCCTTTGGGTTGTATATCCATGTATTCATTCTTCCCACAAATTATCTTTTTATTTCATTTCAGGTTCATACGTTGTTGATTACCTAATTACCAGTAGTAAAATAAGCAGCTTGAAATATATCTTTTTGAAGGAATTTTTGAGGTAATTTAAAGTCTTTAGAAGTAGGGTAAGGCTGGCCATTTCCAAAACCTGGCTTGGGAAGATCACCTCTGCACTAAAATCTTGAACTTCAGCTATTGTTCCTTATTGCACCATTTAATTAGAGAAGCAAAAACCAGTGGGTTCCATCAGATTTCTTGTAACTTCATTTTCAGTTGTTCTGAGAATGTGTATCAGGAACTAGAAGTTGTATAAATATCGAGCTCTCCAATCTATTTCTCTATACTTTAATTTTTTTAAATTAAATATTACTTGTTCTTCATTAGCAGCCCATTGGGAGAAGAGGTAAATCACAAGAACCTCTGTCTATTTATGCAGTGGGTTTTTTAAAAGGAAAAGGTCTGTTCCTCTCGTGTTTTACCTTTCCCAAATCACACACTTTAATCACCACATTTTCAGACCTGTCACCATAGTGTGTCCTCCTGTCTTACAGGCTGATAAGTGACTGTGAGCCTGGAAAAAATTTTTCCAATTTTTGCAGGGAACTGGGCAGAACTTCATGTGAATCTTCTTGTAGGATCACTTAGAGCTGCAGTACCCAGCACTGGATTCTCCAGAACATAACACAGGTGTTATGGCAT
>VZTX01029068.1:0-134651 GCA_013400915.1 Pardalotus punctatus | reverse complement strand
TATGGCACATGCTTTGCTGGTCAGTATACAGTATTTCCCATGCCATCCGTGGTCCTTTTCACACTTCAATGTGACTCTGCTGAAAGCCTATAGTCTTTGATCTCTCACAGTTCTGCCTTTCAATGATGTGTATTTTTAGACGCAGTGGAAGTAGGCCATTGACTTTTTTTTCTCCTTTTTTTGAAGAGGACTTCTCACATGTTGTTTACACTCTCTGTGAGCTTTAGTGGAGTGTTTCTTCTCCACTGAGAGGAACATAATGTTCACGTGCACTTTTTCTTCTGCTCATGTTTGTGTTGCCTGGAAAAGACCAATTTTCCCTAGCTGCATCATGCCATGCGCTATAAATCACATTTGTGTCCCATTTAAAATATAAACCACAACAGACACAGAAGAACAAAAGGAACCACACGCCCAGCTTTTTTTTGACAAAACTCCCACACATTGATAATTAGAAGCACATAAAACTATACACAAGCTAGGAGAGCTTGAGCGGCTGTCATGCCTCATGCTGTCTGTCTCAGCCTCCTCCACTTTCAATTCTGCCACAAAATTGCCTGGAACAGTAAAAAGGGCAGGAGAAGATTAACATAAACAACCTGTGAAACAATGGAGATTAAAATAATAATAAAGATTGCCTGACAAGTGTGCTTTCATGAGACTCTGGGAAATCTATGCTTTAACTACTTATCTGCACTTGTCCAAGGGATATCTGGAGCACTTAAACACTAAAAGGAGAACAATGTGTTTTTAAAGACATCTGTAGCACAAATAATTGTTGAAAATGTTTTAAGTAACTCAGTGCATAGGCAATATGGATAGAGGATTCTGGCTGCATGTTTGTTTTATATTTTGCAATCAGATTTACTGGCCCGACAGACTTGAACCATAATGCTAGGAGGTCACATGTATTCCCACTAGAATGAACAGAACTCTTTGAGAGACTGGATTGGCCAGTTTGTTATATATATTACTAAATGTAATTAATAGCACTCACTGCATATTGTTGCTGCTGTTGCAAGGTCCTGTACATTGTGCTTAGGCTGTGTAAGGCATGGTGAATCCACATGCCTCATACATTCCACTGCCCTTTTAACTGCTTAAACCCCTAAGAAGGAGCTGAACAGGTTAGACAAGTGTCAAAAGAGAAATAATGGTTTGAAGGGCTAAAGGATTTTACCCAGGGATATTTAGGGATAAAAGACAAAGTTCAGCAGAAAACTAGAGCTCTTCATTCCCACAAAATACCTCATACTAGATGTCAGTCCCTACACCACATTAGGATTTTGCACAGCAAGCGTGGCACATGGCAAGGAGGAGAAGAACATCACTGATTTCAATAATGATGAATATTTTATTAATCTAAAAAATTATCTGCATTGAGCAGTCTCATTTTGTTTATCAACTTAGATAATTCTGGCACCAATTTTTTCAGTGATATTTTTCACAGTGAATAGTGATTGATAGGACAAAACCATACTCAAAATAAAAATTGTCATTTTGTGAAGTCCTATTTTTTATGTTTTTTCACTTATTTTTAAATTTGCTGTTAAGTATCTCCCATACAGGTACTTGCTACTGCTCTGTGCCATTATGTTACACTTGTTTCACACAAAGCAATGGGGATAGGCTTGAGGAACTTACAAAAAGCCACATGAACTTCATACCTTCAGATCAACTGGACACATATTTTATCACACTTGCTCACTTTGAGTAGTGCCACCTTTCAGGAGACCCTAATTTCCCTAGAACTACACCAAAAATACCTACTGACTGTAAATGAATAACCCTGTTAATGACTCTTATTTATAAGAGTCGTTACTCCCACAACAAATTTACTTCTCTCATACATATAGTCAGAAGCAATCAACATGAACAATGATTTCGTTTAAGAGCCTAAATTAGTGCTTAGGTTCAAGTGGGTTGACATTAAGACAGACTGACAGCAAGAGAAAAGTTAATTAGCTATATTTGCTAGTTTTTCAAATGCTAGTGAAAAAGGCCTTCTCATCTTGAGGTAATTAATTGCCTTTTGGCCATTGAAGTTGTTCATGACTTGCAAGCCTGAAAGGGCTTGCTGCATCCCAGGAAAACAAACCAGCCACATAAAACCCTGGAACGTCCTACCAGTAAACCATCAGAAAATTCAACCAGCTCTTTGTTCATAAGTCAGAGATAAAAACTCTAAAGGGAAAAAGCAAAAACAAACCCTTTTAAACACAGAATTCTAGGAAAAAAGTTTTTGAAATATCTGGTATCAAGCAAATAGGAAGAAGAAATTATTTTAATCTTCAATTATCTAAAAGCCAAACAATGACTTTAACTCCAGTACAATTGAAGTCATTGTGAGTTCTGCCACATCTTTCAATAAAATATTTTCTTCTCCACCTATAACTTTCTATTCCTCCTATCTTAACTTCCAAATCTTAAAATAATTAAAGTTTATGAAGAGATTTATATAAAGTGTTGCCCAATATTTAAAACATTTTTAAAGCATAAATAAAGTATTTCTTGTATCTGAATTTGGTCATGTGCCTTCTGAAAAGATTCTGTGTCTTAAGTTTTCCAATTAACAGTTATCTTATATCATTCATTTAGAAACTGACCACAAAACAATGATGCTCTGATAAAATCTGTCCACAACTTTTCACATAAACCTATACAAAACTGAGACATATGACCTCTTTTTTTTTTCCCTAAGAAATCTCTTTGAAATAAAAAGGTATCTAAAAAGAAAAGAAAAAACTGAAAACTAATTGTTTTGATTTTTGTGTGGAATGGGGATTAGATCCATAACCCAACATTTTCAGCTTTACATAGCGGTCTCTGGAATTGCAATATTTTAACATAGTACCAAAAGCTATTTTCAACAAATTCTAAATTTTTTAGAAAAACAAACAAAAACTGACACACATATGTGTGTATACCCCAGTTTTATATAGCTGTTAATAACAAAATTTCATGTCAGTTTTGCTCACTGTTTTATTTCAACCTTCCTATGAGCACCACTTTTTGATGGATTTAACTGTATCTTATTCTTTCTCCAATTTATTGTTACAACATAAGGGAATTACAGGTATACTGAATTAGCCTGGTAAGTAAATACATGTGTTATCGACTTTGACTTCTCACAGTTCTTCACACTTTCTAACACATTTCAAGGTGATATATAGGAGATAATCTTGTCGAATCTGAGCTGGTTTATTCATAGAAGGCATTTTCAAAGTGCAGCTGTGTTTGCATATTTTATTCTACATTTTTCTTTAAAATTGCCTGTAGTTAAGTAGATGCTGATGAAGGTAGCTGACTTCAAATCACTGCAAATGATACAGGTTTTCTCAGTTTCTTGAAAGAATAATTTCACTTGCAACTGATAAAAAACATCAACCTCAAATGATTACAGATTCTGCATATTCTCAACTGAGCGAATCATAAATGGTTTTTGTCTGAGGGCTTAATCAGAGCTCTCAGAGCTCATCTTCAGGGTCCTCCCAAATATGCCATAAAGGAAACTTAAATTAGCCTTTCAGTAATTCTCCATCTCTCAGTAATTCTTATCCATAAAATTATATGTATGAGTGAATTATTTAACGGAATCTTTTCCTAAATGGTAAACTCATCTGGCTCTTTCCATGTTTTGCTTAATACAAAATGAGACACAGTCTTGACCCAAGAATTGGTAACTCAAAAGTTCCTCATTTTGTGTTCAGTGATTGGTTTATGGAAATAAAATTGAAAGTGGATGTTAATTACCTATACAGTAGACACTTCCACCCACTAAAACTATTCACTGATGACACAGATATGCACATGATATTCTGCTATTTGCTGCATTCAGCCTACAATCCTGCATGATGATAATGATGTTGATTGCTTATAACTTTCCATTTAAATTTAGTATGAAGCTTTGCCATGATATTTGGAACTGTATTCTTTGTAATTTTTTCTGGGACAGAAGAGAGAGGAAGATATTTCCTCTTTCTATTAGAAAATGTTGGGGAAGGGCAGAATTAAAAAGCATAAGAAAGTGGAGGTTAGATACACTTAAAAACAGAATCATGCATATAGTTCAGTTGACATCCAGGAAGAAAAATCTAGTGCGACATCTTGAAACCTTTAAAATAATTTTTAACTCTGAGGAATTCTTATAACATCCATGCTAAAAAAATTTTAAAATAGAAGAAAAAGGAGTACAAATCCTTTTCCTCCACGCTGTTTTTCATATCAGAGTTTACATGTATTCTATGTACTGTAGGCGTTATTTTTAGGTCAGATGCCTGGTACTGTATTCTAGGCAATTTTTTTACAGGTCACAGAGAGTTCAGTAACACGCATACAATGCTACTCTGCCGCATGGGCAGAAAGTGTCTTTCCCGAGTCCTTTTATTCACAGGAACAACACTTGAACTTTATAAGACATTTTAAAGGTTTGCTGGTTTGTTTTGGGTTGTTTTTTTTTAATTTATAACACTCTGCTCATGAAGTTTTCTGTTGCCCCTGCTTTGTTTGCTCTCTTTTGTAAGCCAAGAAGCCATGTTGGCTAGGAATTAAGTAGCCTAACTTCCCAACTCAAAGTAATTGACCTTTGGAAACTCTGTTGAAAATGCTGGTCCAGCACAGAACCCATACATCAGGACTGTTTCAGTTTAAGTGTTTCTCACCCTTCACAAGCACAGGGACCACATGAGACGATGAAAACCCTCTGCACATGTTTCATAAGCTTGCCAAATTATCCAACTGAAAACTTGGTAATTACATGTAGTTATTTCTGGTCATTTAAGCAGAGGCCTCACGCAAACATTTTCATAGGTCTTCAGCCTAGATGATTGCCAATGACACATAATCTTTGTCAGAATTTTCCTTCTTCTCTGTACTGTCTATTATACCCTTGGCAAGACAAAGTACCCTTCTCAAGATCTCTCTTGATCAGAGCTTCTGTAAGCACTATAGAAAAATCAGCATGACTACCTGGCATGGCTGTTTCTCTTTCAGCCCAATTTTGTACCTTGAAGCTGCATTCTGCTTCCCACTGACACTTTCTGTAAGTTTTACTCACCAGTGTTAGAACCAGATTGATTAGAGCTCTTTAGCTGATGGATTAGGAAAAGCATTAACAACTGCTCATTTCAAGTGCCATGTTTTTTGAAAGCAGCTCATTCATTCCATCTAGTCAGGATTAAAAGCCAATCACAAGTAAGCCAAGTAAATGGTAGCCAAAGCATAAATCATCATTACATGCTGGCAGCTGGCTGCAACTACATGACAACTATTCACAAACAGGATGCTTGGTGCCCTTTTATGTGGATCTTGTGTTCTCCGCACATGTTTGTTCCACATGAATTGTTCCCTTGGAAATATAGGGAGAGAACTAAGGTGATGAGAGAATAATAAAATACCTCATTGTCTCCTGCTGCCTTTTATTCTTGGACAAAGGACCCTTTTATTCACGGATAAATTAAGATTTGCCAAACTGATATAGAGATAAGCAAAACCTGCAATATGTCCTTCAGATGTGATACACAAAGCATATATGTTCTTGAGTCTTTGCCTCTAATGTAAACAAACTTACAAAAATGCAGTAACTGCAGTCCATTCACCAAAGTTTCCATCCACCCACAGAGCTAGTACCTCTCCACAATTACCTGGAGTTCTCTAGCTATGTGGTATTTCTGCCCTACATTGTAGTCTTTTTGGTCAGAGAAAGTTATAAATCATGGCAAAGAGTTCCCTTCTTGGAGTCTCAGCAGTATTTTTACATGAGGGAAGATCATGTCTCCTTCAGGCGAGATGTTTAAATTAGTATGTTTATATTGCTTCATTTTTAAAAGTCAGAGTCTGGAATTAAATATAATTTATTGGTTTGAGTGACTGAGTGTTTTTTCTAAATTTTTTTACTGTATTTTCACTATTTCTAATTACCTTTCATAAAGAAGTCAAGGATATATATATTTCAGTGACATGCTACATAAATTTGTACAGTCACACCAAGAAGAAAAAACATAAGGAAAACCTACTAACTTACAGAATATATTTTTTTCCCCTCAAAATTAAAACGAGGCTTTGTGGTATGATTCCATGCTAAATGTTATTCTTTATTATGTCATTAGTGGCATACAAAGACCCAAGATCCATAATAAATATCCTTTATAAAAAGTGTCAGAACAATCTCAAAAATTAAGAGATTAGCCGTGTAGCACACTCTTTTCTCTGGCTGCACATTCAAATATATCCATACCTCCTAGCATGGAAAATACCTTAGGAAAATGCCATAAACTATCTCAATGTATTGCCAACATCTGCCATTCAGTTGTTCTGCCATTGGAGTTCAATACCTTATCTGTGATAATCATAAATACCAGATGTAAATACCAAAGAAAGGTGTAAGAACTTGAGCATAGGCATGTGTTGGATAATCATCTGTCATGCTAGTTTTCATCCTGAATCCTAACCTTTGACAATGGTTTATGCATCAACTCATTTCACCGAGTCCTTTCAAAATGTGTTAGCTTTAGCAGGTGTAAATCTGAAGTTCTTAAATGAGAATGTAAATGTCCTAGAATGTTTTCAGACCTTGCTGAGTGTTCCATCTCATTGTCTTTCTCTAGAATAGTGCTGCATGGGTCTTTCATGGAATCATTAAGGTAGGAATAAGTTTCCAAGATCACCAGGTCCAACTGTGAAGAACCAGCGCATTCACCACAAATTCATGTTTTCAAATGCCATATCCACACATTTTCTAAGCACTTTCAGTTATGATGACTCTTCTGCTGCCCTGGACAGCCTGTTCCAATGCATGACAAGTCTTTCCATGAAGAAATTTTTCCTAATATGCAATCCAAACCTCCCCTGGTGCGACTTGAGGCCATTTCCTCTTGTCTTGTTGCTTGTTACCCCAGAGAAGAAACTGACATCCCCGTGGTTACAATCTACTTTCAGGTAGTTGTAGAGAGCAATGAGTTCTCCCATGACCCTGCTTCTCCCCAAGTTAAACAACCACAGTTCCCTCAACCATTCCTTACAAGTCTTATGTTCCAGATTCTTCACCAGCTTTGTTGCCATTCTTTGGACATGCTCCAGCACCACTTGCAGCTCTCTTCCAGCTCAGTAGACTTCTTTGTTACTGCTGAAGTCTGGGAGGGCTTACTAGAATGTATTACCGTGCTTCTGTTTCGTATATAATTTTATTTAGTAAGACCAAGAAATATTTACAGATATCCCAGATTTTTAATTTCACAAATCTTGCAGTCAGAAGTGACACATTCGTCTCCCAGAAGAAATTTATATCTGCAAGAAAAATCAGAACCCCAGTAAAGTCTGTTTATAAACAGTGCTATGAAAAGAGCTTGACATATTATGAAACGTTTCCCAAAAGTTAATGCAAATTTTCTAAGACATAACCAATTTGACTTCGTGAAACAATGGTTGGTTTTATGCTCAGGAGTGAGCATCACTCTTATCTTCTCTAGATTACTTAGTGATAACAATTTCCTTCCAAATAGCCTTAATTATCAAACATGGCACTGGCACATTTGACTCACACTGGTGCATTAAAGGCACATTAATCTACTGATGTTTTCCTTCCCAATATTTTGTTTTATCCTAATATCTAGCTGTACAAATTTATGTACCTCAATGCTTGATTACTTATATGCATTGTAAGAATTGTCAGTAGTTTCTTACCCTGATAACATATTAAGTACTATGAAAGGTGTTAATTATTCTAGAGCTGGAATCTATTAAAAGTACCCAAAAGCTGAACCAGAGAAGGGTGCTTTCTATTAAATTCCCAGCAGGAGTGACAAGTCTGTGAATCTGATTAAATGACCTCATAATTTCTGGTTGAAACCAAGGCCCTGTTGGTCTACAGGCACACTTTGTCCTGAGACAGCTTTTTGGATTAATGAGATTGTTTTAAGCAAAAGCTCTATTGGTAACCAGTTAATCATATCCTTTTATTTCACTATTTGTCATCATACACTAGGTAAATCAAAAGTAACACTTTCATATTTACATACTTGAATACACAATAAAAACTTTTATGTCTCTGCAGAAGTGTCAGTAAGACAAAGAAACTTAAGCATCTGGAAAAGGCTGGCAGAGGGTCACATAAGCTTCATAAAATTCTTCAGGGGAAGATGATGTCTACCAGCTCATCCCTTAGCCCACAAGACTTTATGAATATGTCTAAAAGCCACTGAAGTCAAAAGGCTTTAAAACACATGCTAACTGTTAAAATACACATTAACACCACTTCTGAATAAAAAAATTTTCCTGAATAAGGGCCACAGACAGGCTCAGAGCTTCTCTCTGTGACCTGGCATTCCATGTGGGCTGCTCTTAAGTGTTGCCCTGAGGAACTGGAACTGGATATACCACACAATGATTCAACAATCAACATTTTTTCAATTTGTGCTGGTCCTTTATATTTACAAGAATGGGTGGTCCCAGCTGGCATTGTCCCAGTGTTAAATAAGGTAAAGGTGTGTCAAACAGCAAGTGTCAGGAAGATATTACTATTATATTTAGTTGTATGGCTTATAAAAGTAGTTTTCTTGCCAGCAGCAACAACAGTAGTAAGTAACTGGAATTGTTTTATTTCAGAGACTAATGGCAAATAAAAATAAAGACTTCTATGCTCGGAAAACAACAACACTGTGAGTTAACAGAAAACAGGATAACTGGTAGCTTACCCTCTAAGTAACAAATCCAGTTTTAAAAACAGCCCACATGTATGTCTCAGAGGAATCTTTCTGCTAAATATTTCTCCCTAGCTCAGTTACTCTCTACAGGGATACTACCTTAGATCTGCTATTTAGAACTGTTCCAGCAGTTTAAAGTAAAAAATATATATTACATAACAGAAGTAAGTTAGCAAGTCTACTGAATCTGAACTTAATTTTTATTTTGAATTGTAAGTGCACTGTTTTATAACGTGAGCAGCTTTAATCACAGCCCTTCCTGCACCATAGAATAAGCAATAAGGCTTAGCTGTTGATGAACCTTTTCCTGTGGCTGAAGAACAGTCCAAGAAACTATTGCAAAATAGGATTTAAAGTAAGATTTGAAGCCTCCTTCAAACTAAAATCCTCCTTTTGGTGCACCACTTTTTGATGTCTACTCTCCTTCCTACTGGCACAAGCTTTTGTGATGTTTTCACCCTAAAATAAAATGTATTTATTTTCTGTAAGAATCCTGTCATAAGACTGTAGTAAGCAAATACTTCCATCTGCTTTGGGAGACAAATGATTAAAGATTTGCCAGCAATGGAAGTGAATATGGATACAACACAACCCAGCTCAGTCCCCAGACTTAATACCCATAAGCATAGAGGCAATGGACAGAAAAGAAAAGAGGACAGAACACAAAGCAAAAGCTTGGATATAAATGATCCAGAACCAAGGAACAGATGAGCTAAAATATCATTCCAAACTTAGTGACTTGATGTCATCGTAATGTGGACTGAGACTGGGTCCGTGACTGCATTGCCTTGCTAAGTAGGAACAGAGTTGTGCCACAGCCCTGTGTCTGTTTTGAGAGTAAGAGAATTCATTGTTGCAGTCTCGATAACTTAAATATTAAATGCAGACTGAACTAGTAAACTCAGACTCTCAGTTTTGAGCAATATGGGAGGTATATGAATCCAACACTGAGTCAGGCCTTAGGCTCTCTTGCTGTTAAGCCAAAGCTGCACATCTGCCTAGTATGCATTTCCAAATTCTGTACAAAATGGTACTCTCTCTCCACATACTGTTAGTTCTGAAAAACCTTCTCCCCACCAGCTTCTTATTCTTTCCATCTTCTTCTTACCCCTTGGATTGTGTTTTTTTTTCTCATGTTGTTTTGGATTTTCTTTTTTTTTTTTTTTTTTTTTTTGTTTTGCACTTTGATTTACACTTTATGGTCTCTCTATTGCTCATTCCTTTTTTTTTTAAAAATTCTTTTTCTCTTTCTTTACATTGATTGGCTGCCTTAACTGTGGGGGAAATGAACTGAAAATATTCAGCAATCTAGTAAATGGCATAAAATGACTGAGTCCTTTTTATCTGAAACACAAAGAGTCTCTACAGTTCCTTTTATATCCAATGCAAAAGAGATGTTCACCATCTTTAGGAATCAGCCAGAGGTTTCTCCTTTCTACATCCTGAACTCCACTGACCTCACAACATGCACTAGTAATGATAGCAAGAATGGAAAAGGTAAACAAAAAACAGTTCTGGTTGAAAGGTAAAGCAAAAAAAGCAGGCTCCACATCTTGGACAGTGGACTCATGGATGCAAGAATTTATGGAGTGAAGAGATGTCTGTCAAAGTTATTAGAAATAAGGAATGTGATGCTCTGAATATCTCTTGTACAAATGCAGATCTAAAGATGGAAACAGCCTAACATTTATACTAAATTTTTAGGAGTATATTCCAGTAAAAATAACACTGACAATGACCTTACTCTTTTAATCTAGAAGTTGTTTTCCATTAATTTCTGTGCTATGGTACAGAGAAAAAGAAATTCCAAACTTTTTATCTGAAGTCTTTAGTCCTTAATCCAATACTCGGGTGTGGCTCTACTATGAAAAGGAAACCCATATGACATTCCATTTTCTCATACTGATTTTTGCATAAATTATCACTTTTTAAGTACAATGAATCAGGTATTTTAAGCATCCTGAGCCATCTATGAGATATTTTTCATTTCAAATTGCCTCTTGGAGACAATGGGGCTAACAGCATCTCATTATTTTTTCTTCTAATTATCTATGAAAATGTTCTATGATATTTTGCTTTCTATACCATCCACTCACACATTTTCTTGCTTGTTTAGACTTTCAATAGACTTTAAATATTAGCTTTAGGATTGTGATCTTATTTTCTGAGTCTGGCCAACTGAGATGTATTCTCAACAGATGTAGATGGATATGTGTCATATGCATGTACGTTGCATTAATAGATAGACTACAACAAGGTTTGAAGGATGAGATTGATGACTCTGGATTGCTGAGATATTACGTTTTTCCTTGGACCTCAAGACAATTCTGTCAGGCACATGAATTTCCTTGTCAGCTTCAGGATCTCCCAGACTCACCAGAGCTGCAAAGCGCAGTCACACCATAGTAGGCTCCTGGGTCTTAACCCCATCCTAGCAGGTGTCTCCGAAGAGGACTTGCAAGAAGATCCTCAAAGACATCTCTATAGCAGGCTGCCACAGAGTTTGCATGACAGGAAATGAGTCTCTCAAGAGCACCTTTAAAGGAGCAGGATCACCAGTGAGATCTTGAGCCATAGCTTTCTGCAGAATATCTAAAATATTAAATCAGACAAGCTATTTTTCCACTGACAGTTTTTAATTAGCCTATTTCCACTGCTTATCTGAAAAACTTCAAGGTTGCATCTTCCCACTGACTTGCTACTGTGTACACTAACCTTTTTTTATTTTC
The DNA here is from genome assembly GCA_013400915.1 of Pardalotus punctatus. Taxonomy (NCBI): domain Eukaryota; kingdom Metazoa; phylum Chordata; class Aves; order Passeriformes; family Pardalotidae; genus Pardalotus; species Pardalotus punctatus. The sequence goes on along the minus strand of VZTX01029068.1, from coordinate 123,223 downwards.
CTTTTTCTAAAGAAAACAGCATACTGTGCTTATTGTACAGTGATTGTCAAAGTCACTGAAAGTGATATGTCATCCACGTCTACCAATTGAAGCTTTAGTGAGCTTAAAATATCAAAGTGGAAGAAGGTTTGGCTGCTAACCTAGACAGTATGAAAGGGCTCTGAGAATGCCCATTCTGGATGTTTCACTGGAAAACTGTAAAAAGCGCATTCCATACGGCTTCCAAAAAATCCCACAGTCACTACCAATGGGAAAATTGGGAGGCTTTTAGAATTCAACCTCAAAATTCTTCCGTCGTCTGTCTCCCTGGACATTGTGTTCCAAGATTAGCTCTAGAAACTGAAAAAAACAAACTTTAAATAGCTTGACACAAATGGAATTAACATATAAATTGCTACCATTCAAGAAGTTTTTTTTAATCATATTTTTTTCATAGATTTATGAAAAGCAGAGTGTGTTAGTGCATGCGTTTTCATATCAGAGCAATGGTTTTGTAACTAGGAATGATGAAATTGCGCTCTTGTGAGTTTGACCTTCAGAAATGTCAGGACACCATAGCTGTAGGAAGGTCTCAAGGACAGAGTGTTTTTACAGAGAAGAATGTTTCCCAAACTGGTCCTTTCTTGCTACAAGATAGTCAGTAGCCTAATGTAAGAATAAGTTATAGCGGAAAGGCATTTTCAGCAGAAGCAGAATGAGGCTATGTCTAGACTACATGAACATGCTGTTATTCCTTCTGTGACTCCTTCTGTCACTGATTCCTTCTGTGATTCCTGTGTGTCTGGGTTACTATGCTGTGCAATGCTGGGAGAAAAAAGTCTGTTTGGGCCTCAGGCTGAGTGCAAGCTACCTAGAAGAAACAGTATGGATGCATGATATTGGTCTCTGGGACATTCTGAAATCCAAAGTACTAGTGAAAATGCTGTAGAAGGAATCTCTTTCTGAGGATTTCATTATTCTTGGTTATCATTGTCTGAATTTCCACTGCTAGCTTTGACTTTTGCGTATCATTTATGTATGTATGTATTTTCTATGTTATCTAGAATATAAGGAGAAAGAGAATTAAGATTATTTACCCTACACCATTATGAACAATGTGCTTAATTCGAGTTATTGTTCATGATAATTGTGTGTACACAGTACTGCACCACAAAGGAAATGTAATACTTCTTCACTGATGAAAAAATAGTGCTGGTATACCACAGACTATCATTTGCTAATTCTGGAAATCATACAACTACGATATCTCCAATAGGCGCAAAGAAAATTTATACTCACCGAGCAGCCAGCTACGCTTTAGTGCAAATTCATAGACACTGAATTCTTTAAGAAGTTCTGCCATGCTGTTTGCAATATAGAGCAGTAAAAAATTTAATCAAATAGCTAAAACGTGACAACCTGACATGTACTCCAGTATTTGTACCTATGCTTAGGAAAACATAAAAAGATCAAAATCAAACCACATTCATCCTGAAGAGAACACATTCCAGACACAAACACTAACATAGCCACAAAATCTTCTAATTCAAATAAACTAGCACCTTTTGTAATGTATAAATCACTGGTATGAACACATGTTAAAACTAAATACAGATGAACACACTACAATAATTTTTTCCAAGTGTAACTCTCGGAATTATATAAGTCACTGTGGTTTCCAAGAAGACAAATGGTCTGGAAAATGAAAAATAAATTAGTTCTGTGACTAATTGGAGTCAGAGATTGAAGGTCAGACTTGGTTCTGCCATTGACCCTGGTGACCAGTAAAAGTCCAGCTTGGCTCACGGTACAACTTTCTGTTTTTAAGAGTTGTTTACAGTAGAAAAACACTGAAAGTGTACATTAGAAAACTTCCTCTAACAAATCTAAAACACATGCCCGTTCATGGGCAAGTAATAAACTTATAAAGGGCCATGTTGACAATTTCAAAATCTTTGGTAGGACCCTGAGACTTAAGATTGGAGACAGTCTAATAAATGTCTCTTCTTTTAAATTTTGCTGTTTGTCCTAAGACACTTGAAAAAATGTATCAGCTTCTTAAAGAGTTTCATGTCCCCCAGTCTTTCCTATCACACAGCTAAAAATATCATTCAACTTTGAGCATATTTTGCTCATTTATGAATCTCATCCAATTCTCTTAAGGTCAAGAGAGTTAAAATAGTGAATATTGAAATAAGTTACTTCAGAATCACACCTCTTTCACACAATATGATATTAATTTAGTGCATTGCCTTGAACAAATTGATATTTTTATTGTAGTACTTAAAGTATTTTCCTGCCCTCAAAAGCATTAGAACTGTTTGCTTATAAAATAAATCTGCTCCTTTAGATCATGAAATCAATGAACATAAACTTTGTCTATGAAGCATCACACATATAACAGGTTATACAATTTCTCAAAGCTCTGATGAACATGAGACTCTTTAATTCAAGAAGCTCTTCATGCACAAACATTAATAATAATAATAATAATAATAATAATAATAATAATAATAATAATATCACTGCCAATACTACTACTACCACATGAATACACTTGTAGCCATAAAAGAAGAAAGTGTTTTCCAGTGGAAAAAACTCATCAAGATGAAATCTACCACAACTCAAAGTCACAAATAAAGAGATGATATGATAGATAGAGAAACTTGAAGAGAGAAATCCGACTTAGGAGCTGGGGTAGGAGCAGGTGCATCTCTGCCTACATGGCTGGGAGAGAGGAAGCTCCATGGCCATCAAGCTCACATCACCTAGTAAGTATCAGGATACAGCTGTGCTTGTCTTGACCAGCTATAATTGCAATTTTAGATTTTTTCCTACTTTTTGGGTCTTGTCTGGCCTATTCCATTTACTTACTCTATACCTTATCCATACTTTTGGCATATTCCTGGTACTCCCATGACATGTGAATAGAAGCAGAGCACTGCCTGTTTCCTTAGCCTGCAGAAAAGAGGACAACAACAGTAGTTTCAAAGTAGCAGAGTATTTCAGAAGATGTTGAAAGTGTTATTTACAAATTATTCCTTTTCCCAATACTGATCTATGACCGTTTAAATGCATTTGCTGGTCTTGCCTCCAGATAATTCTCAAAGTACTGTGGATTCCATTTTAAAGTCAATCATATCACAAAAATAGCCTTCCAGAAACTGTCTCCTCAAGAGCTGGAAGCTGTGATTTTTCCATGACTAATAAATTCCATGTCTGTTTAATCTATTTTAATTACAGTGATGCATCCATTTTCCCCCTTCCATTGTTAAGCATGCCACTAGAGTGCTTAAATGAGTTACTTCTGTCCTTGTTTGCCTCTGGTTTGGGAATGTCAAGGATACAAACCCTTTACTTTCACTGTTTGCTCAAAGGATAAAGTATTCTCTAACCTCGACTGTCTTATCCAGTGAGCAGTCCAAAAGTCATTAAATGAAGAATTATTTACAGCATAAAATATAATTATTTCTTGGACAGTACCATAAGCAGATGACTCCTCTTTAAATCAGTGTCAGTAGATCAACTGATAAAGGGTAAATAAAAATTCCTTATACTTTATAAGTTAGGAAACTGATTCATCTAAATAAATATTCAGGGAAACAGATGCACCCCAAGCATTTGATTTTTTTGTTTTAAAGGCAGTGACATGGAAGATGCAGAGGGGTTTGTAAAATAGATACAAACTGAGTACCTACAGATCAGAGATAACCCAGTCCTTTCAAGTCAAAAAAGATCCTTGTAAGTCATCCAAGTTTCCAACCAAAAACCAAGCTCTGCTTATTTGGGATGCCTGTGAGGGACCTACCAAAGCCTAGTACTTGGGCAGCCCAATAAACATGAAATTCAAAGGGATATTTGCCCAGCAGCACCATCGGAAGAAAAAATACAAATTTATTCTCAATACAAATTTACTCTTAAGTGTTGGCTATGTTCAAAGAATTTTCCACTTTCACAGGAGCAAGACAAAAGAACCTGCCAAATGCTAGTTTGTATGCCAGAGACTAGACAGGCAGGAACTGAAAAGGTACTGAAGCAGTGTCTGCCAATGCTTTGAACCACCTTTACAATTCTTATTCCATGCCAGCAGATGGAGAGAACATAGAATGAAACTGAGGTTGATCTCCAGTGTGGTGGATGAGATTCGTATGCCATGGTAGCTGTGTGAATATCCAACTTGACTGATCACAGCACATGACCTGATGTCTTCAGAATGCTACCAAAATCCCAAAGCCCCTGCCAGTTCTCAGACCTTTGTTCTGCCCTGCTCTTGCCTCCCTATCTCCCCCCTCCATGCAGAGTAGAGGAGATGCACATCTCGGCCAAGGACTGAAAGAGCAGTTCCCTCACCAACCGCATCTGCTGCTCACTCACCCCAGGAAGCACACAGCAGCTAGCCAGCTGTTTCCTTGCTCTTGGGAAGGAAAACCAAAATGCTTACAGGATATTCAATAAATGGTTCGGCATTTAGTAGGTCCCTAAAGAGAAGTATCCAATAAAAAAGAAAAGCTTTTTTTTTTTCATTTTCCTAGTATAAGACTTAATTCTCCCCAGAGATGTTACCACCTCACTGTTGAAAAATGCTGACTTAGCGTAGGTCCCTCAGCTAATTCAGATAAACTCTACTCCTGCAGATTAACAGCTCTCTCAGGAAATTTATAAAACATACTACTTTGGCTTAAATAAAACCAGAATCTTACTTTAATAATAAGAAGGAATAGAAAAAATGGAGTTTGGCATATAAATGAAAAAGGTGTAAAATATCTTATTGTACCCACCTTAGGTGATATTATTAAAACACTAAGTTTAGCTTATGGTTTAAGAAAATAATGTTCCTGTCATCAGATATTGTCCACTTACATTTTATTAATGTTATAAAATACTGTTTGACTGGCAGTTGATGAGATGTTAAAGGAAAATCCTCTACAAAATATGCCACATAAAAAGAGTTCAACTTACACACTGTTATTTTTTCCTAGTTATTAAAACTAAAATTTCCATGTATAAATATCTCCAGAACGTGGGTTTCCAATATCAATTAATTGTTAATAAAAACAAGTAATTAAACTACTTTGCCAGTAAATTGTGCAATGTTGATACAAGCATGGAAAGTTACAGCAACTATGAGAAAAAATATAATAGAAGGGAAATGGGTAAGACTACGTGTATGAGATTTGTGGGGTTTCTGCTTTGTACTCTGAACTCATCAGAGGTCATAAACTATGTCCTGGACTTGGGCCAAATGAAAATTTAAATAAGAGAGCCTGGGAGTTACAGGAAGGTGTAATTTCCTCTCCTGGTTAATGTCAACTTATTGCCAGAAGTAGGAATACCGGACTGCTGTCATATAATCCATTCATAATGCTTATTTGTTTCATGAAAAATGTCATGCCATCATTTGAACTTAGAATATACGTTAGTCCTGCTGTATTGGTCAAACTCTCTGCAGAGATAAACATATTTTGCCTTGATAAAAGATCTCCCTATACTTCACTAACTAGAATCCTATAATTTATTTGAATTTAATTTTGTTATCTTTGATAACAAGTATCTGTATAACAATTTGAGAAATATATGTGCCTCAATGGAATTAGAAGCAAGTGGCCCTAAAAAACATCTCTTAATTGGTGATTCTTTAACCTAAACTAGAAAAAAGTATTTTTAAGAGTGCTACATAATCAAATATGTGTTTGGTGGTCAGTAAATCCATGTTTCCATTTTCACAGGGGTGGATATTACCATGACAAAAGCAGAGTCAAGAGTTAACATTATTAAAAGTCAGGAACTCCATTCTAGTTATGACTTCCTGTGTTATCTGAGCCACTCTCATAAATTCTCCAGACTTTTTTTCCTGCTCTGTAACATGTTGGTCATGTGGGAAGATGAAATTTTTAATACGTTTTTGTGAGTCACTTGGTACCACGTAAGAGTCTTTAGAACAACAGGTACATAATAAAACTTGCAGTCAGCAAATAATTTAAGCTTGCAGTTAACTTTAAGCCTTCCAGCTTGAATTATCCCATGATTCTGTGCTGAAATCCCACTGAAGCTGGAGGTAAGACTTGACAGCTTTCAATTAAAACCACTGGTATTTCACTGTAATCATTGTCTGAGAAAGTTTTCAGGCACAAGTGACACAGTGGGCATAATGGATGACATGTCACAAGTCACATATGGGCAGGTTCTGCTGAGAGCTTTGTTGTCCTTATCACTGCAGCATCTCAAAAATTTAATTTCTGTGAAAGATGTTTCAAAACCTGCCAGTGAGCTTCAGTTCTCAAGTTGGTTTTAGAATTTTCATCATAGCATCAGCCAGTTAATACAGGAATGGTGAAAGTCAACCATAACACTGAAATTCCTGGACTGAACTTGGAGGTAAGTAATGTAAAAAAAATGCATTTCTAGTCTTCTTCTTCCTCACAACATTACACACTTAACCTCATAACCTGACCACATGTTCTCAAGAATGAAGTGTTTCCTGGTATTAGGCAGTTTGAATCAGACAAGTTTTTACTGCGAGGAGACAATTCTCCACTTAGACACAATGGCGCCAGAGATGCTGAAATATCTGCCCCAAACAATTCTGCTGCACCATCTGGGAAGGTATTTCAGTGTTGAGTCTCTGCATCACCACTGTACACAAAGCCACTACCATACTTCTTCTGGCACAAATAATTCTTATGTAACACCAGAGAAGAAAATCATCTCCACCATGAGAATTTAAGCATATTTTTTCAGCACTTAGACCCAGAACATGTCTTAAATTAAGGCAGTCCAGTTCAAAATTCATCTTCCAAGCCGAAGAAAATATTTTAATTTATATGAAAAATAACATGGATGAGTGGGACAGGTGAGTTAGGTCTCATGAACTACTGTAGCAGTGACAGAAGGAGCAGAATCCTCAGTCTGTGTAACATATATTCCAACATATAGTACATGCTGTTCATTATCTGAAATTTTCCTTTTGCTGGAATGAAAGCACTGTGGGGATTTACTACAATTATCAAACTGAAAAACAGGTTTAAAATGTATTAAAAGGAATAATTTTTATTCTTGAATTATGTACTCTCTTGTAACGATTTGGTTGCTTTTTTGTGGGGTGTTTGCTTGTGGGGTTGTGGGTTTTGTTGGTTCTTTTTGGTTGGGGTTTTTGTTTTTTAATTAGAATTGATACTACGTCTCATGAAGCCTAGGAAATTGATGAATTATAAAATACATTTTTTAACTCTTCATATTTTCCTATATGTAATATATATTACTGTAACTGAAACCATGAATGCGAAATTCTCTAAGAGCACATTAAAGCCTACTGTCTCCAACATTGCCTTCCCAAATGCATTTATAGGAGATGGATATTTCAAGTCATAGACTTTTTCTACAGCTTCATATAGCATTTAAAACATAGCAAAGAGCTTTTTTAATAGAACAGAAAAGGCACAGTATCCACCCACATATCACTCAGACAATTTAGACGGCTAGACAGTTTTAGGTTAATCTTTACTGGCACAATGAGTCCTGTTGAGCACCAATCAGTTTGGCACTTAATGTCCCATGTGGTTGCATGAGCTCTGCATTTGGAGAGAGACTGCATCCTGCCATTTCCCTCATGCCTGATAGTTGTTCAAATTTTTAGTCTTCGTTTCATGGGAAAATGCCTACTTTGTTCCTACTGTGAAAATACCTTCAACATGGAAACCATTAGTCCATTCGAATTTGGAATTTAAAAATTGAAAAAAATACGTCATAAATTGAATAGACTATTTGACAATGAGGTTAATATTTATTCTGTGAGTATAGTCACTTGTGAAAACAGTTCTTGGAAGCTCTTATGGCTGTTCACTTGTTTACTCTAATTCTCCTGATATTGACAAATAGATTTTTTTAAATAACTGCTAGCAACCAAAGAGTTAAAAATATGAATTCATATTAAAAGCTTGCTATTACCCAGGTGTTCAACTGTCTTGGAAAAAGGCATTTGAGATCTACCCTGTCTGCTATAAATATCATTAGGAGACAGATAAGTCAGTGTTATACAAAACTTTTTTAACACAGGGATAATGGAAAAAATATTGGTCAAGTTCAATGAAATAAATTGTCAAACACATGATGTGCAGAGTGTCAGCATATCCAAATCAGCGGCAGAAGGCTTGTAACATCTCATGCAGGGACAAAGGCAATATTGGATTCTTCTGTCACAGGCACACTTGAAACATTAACTATTACTCGGATGCTATAAAAGATTTTGTATTAGTCACATAAAAATTGTATTTCACATCCTTCTGGACAGTATACAATCCTTACCCGTAGTTTGGTAATTCTATTCAAGTCACAGGATCAATGTGTTAACCCTGATTTATTACAGGACGTAATTCTGATGCAGATTATAATGGTGATCGAAGGTCTCTGGCAGAAACCTGTAAAGTTTTGATCCTTGGGATCAAGCTCCCTAGCATCCAGTTTGGTTCATATAATATAACTACTAACCTGTTTAAAAACAGAACAAAATTCTTCTTGGGTGAAATATTAGGAAAAAATATAACCTCAGGGTTAAAGGCTGCAATCACTCACAGGTGGGATTGTCTGGGGAAGTGTGCGTTTTAACAGAGGAATTTACATACAGCCAAAAGAAGCCACTGCAAAATAATTTGGGCGGGAGTAGGGAAGTTTTTAGCAAAGCAGTAAAATAGCTGTGTCTGTTTGTAGTTATTGGGCTGTTGTGTTTTTTTTGCTTAGTAGGTCAGCACAGTGTTGTCTTATTAATTTGTATCTGGGCTTATCACGCAAAGGCTGTTTCTTCACAGACGGTTTCAATCAGAGCAGTAAAACCAGCAAAATAGGACATCCTGGTCAGAATTACTTTCTCAACCATTTTGAACTGTTGCTTTTTCAATCAGTCTTGGCAGATTTCATTATAAGATGTTTTTTATAGCATGAACATTTCACATGACAGAACAGTTTTACATAAGAAAAGTATGTCTTCAATCACAGTGTAAACCAGGATACAAAATACTCCTAGCTGAAGAAATAGCCTTAATCGAGTTACACATCATGACACAAAAATAGCTGGTGTACTTCTACTACTACTACTGGAGTCTTTTCTTATTGCATTTCTTGTGATATCCTACGCTAGGTACAATATTCACTCCTGACGTCTCAGAAACTGAACCGTGTGAAAAACTGACTTTTCAATTCTGTGGCCAAACCAGATGAAATAATTCAAAGTAAACCTAAAGAAGTTCAAAATAGAAAAGAAGTTTTCATGTCCTTAAAGTAAACTGAGAAAGAAACAGAAGAACCTTTCTTCTGTGTCTTTTCCTTTAAAATTTTACAAGCTTATTTCAAAACAAAATGTCTCACTAAAGAAAGACAGTAAAACATTTAATTTGGAGGTTTGAAAGGAAACATATCACTTTTACAGAGAAATGATAATAAAAAAGTAACAAACTTTCAACCAAAATGTGGCATGAGTTCTCAAGTACTTTTGACTGAAACTGTATCTGTGGCTTTCAATCAAAAATTACCCATGAAAATGTTTTTCCTAGGTCCTTCCTTTAATTTTCTGTGCTTTTCCTCTGGCTACTCCAGGTGGACTCTTCTTATCTCAGCAACTTTTAATAGAGATTAATCCTCCCTAGATCTCAGCATTTCATATAAGTAATTTTTTAACCAAAATCAAAATCATTCCTGTAAAAAAGATGAGATTTCTTTAAACTAAATAATGATCATTAATTACAATATTTTAATATCATTAACAACCAGCTTTTAAATCTTTAAGAAGGCAAATCCATGCATGACAATGTCAGCCTGAAAAATAAGCAGGAACACCAAGGTGGTGGAGATAAATATATTTGTTTTGTCACTATGTTAAATGTTATTTTCAGTTGTTCAATGCTGTTAACTCAGTATTGAATCTTAAAACCTCAGAAGGACATAATGATAAGACATGTTTTGATCTTTTCTATGGCTTTGCATCTCAAAAAATATGATCTTGATATAGTTCTGTTTGAAATCATAACATATGTATTTTCTACTATAGTATCCATACTGACAAAAAGTCACTAAATGAGTGAATTGTTCTTTGTACCTATGGATCATAGAATGTACTGTCTGCATTAGGTATATTTGTAAGGGAAGTAATTATGCTATCCAAATATAAAGGCTGGGGAGTTTTACCATTTTTCCTTAAACACACAAATTTCAACTTTAGGCACTAAACTCACATTTTATTCCTACCCATATGCAGTTCAGGCTGCACACATTGTAGGCATCATTCCTTGATGAATAAATGTTGCAGCCATCATTCCTTGATGAAGGAATGTTGTAGGCATCATTCATTCCTTGATGGCTGGTGAAGGATGTGGGTGTGGAGGACAACTATAGCATCAACACAGGTAACAGGCTGTTTCAGAAATTCCAGATCTGTTTGATTTTCTTGCAGTCCATGTCAACAGGGAGTCAAAAGGCTCAGCATGACTGGAACAGAGGCTGCATTACATCATCCCAGCTTTTAGCTGCTGTGGTTACATTTAATGATAATACCTCAGTTGCTACTGTGCTGCTGAATTTCTGGAATTTCTGCTGTGGTGCCTTCTCAATTTATTACAAAGAGTCACTGCCTCTGCTGCAGGTTTGCTTTGCTGAGCTATAGGCAGGATCCTGCTGGGGCCTAAATCTTGAGACTTCTTCTTGGTTAGATGGTTGTCATTGCAAAGTTTGCTTTCATTTGGAGTTTCAGGTATTTAATCTCACATAGCTGTTTCAGTTCACTGTTGGCGGATTAACTTGAATATATGTTTAATGAGGGACAGATCATATTTAGTAGTTTCAAAAGTACATGAAGGAGTTAAGTACTTTTTTTTAATTACTTTTTTTTATTGTTTCCTGAGGAAATGAGCACACTCTAATTCCTTCTAGCTTCTCTAAAGTCAAAGTTCTACAATAACCATTTCTGGCTACAGTAGGAACACAACATTCTTCCATAAACTATTTAGCACAAAACTTCCTGAATATCTAGCTCTATCAACTGGAGTTTTCATGCAAATTTAAGAAGCTTTCTCATTTTTTGAATGCATGTCAGTGGATGTTGCCAAATACTCAACATTCACATCAGGGCACAGCATAGAACAAAGAGATTGTTTTAGATAGACATATCTCTAAGACCTGAGTTATGAGAGGGAGTAATTCACTAGTTACTAACCTGGAGTTAGACCATTTTCCTTTGTATGTACTTAAAGAGTACAAGGGTGGCCAGATCAGAGACAATCATGGAGGAATGCTTTTGAAAAGCAGAACTTTCTGACAGAGCAATAGTCACTCAATTACATAGTTTCCCCACTTAGTAGATATTTTCCCAATTTAGTCATTGATTTCATGTTAGAAACTTATACCTTATAAAAGAGACTGCATCTGTGCCTCATTAAACTGTAAGTTTAGGGGAAGGCTAAGGGGACGAGAAAAAATTTGGTGTTTCTCCAACTTCTCTGGATTCTCCCAGTGGGACTGGCAAATGCAGAAGGCAAAAGACAGAAATTAAAGATAACAAATAACATCTCAAAGAAGGACAAATGAAAACATAAAGTATGAGATCTGCTAAAGAACACTACCACAGTTCAGCATTACTCCTAAATTTTTGCTTTAGGAAACATATGCCTATGTTTCATTTAAGGAATGAAAACTTCTACTAACTGCACGAATGAGTTTTGAAAACACACACATGCACAAAAGAATAAAGACAAAATAAAAGAATAAAGACAAAATAAGGACAAAAGATGAGGACTGTTGATCAACAATACAACTGTTCCTGTTACATTAGGGCTATACTGTGCCATAAGTACACCTTCTTTTTCTGTCACTGTCCTGCCCAACATCCTCTTCTCCAAATTGCACAGACATGGATCGATGAATCAACCCCTTGATGGATAAAGAACTGGCTGGATGGCCACACTCAGAGTTGTGGTTAACAGCCCATTGTCTATGTGGAGACCAGTGAGGAGTGCTGTCCCTCAGGGGTCAGTCCTAGGGCTGATACTGTTCCTCAGCTTTGTCAGTGACAAGGACAGTGGGATCGAGGGCAGTCTCAGTGATGGCACTGAGCTGTGCGGGGCAGTTGACACACGGGAGGGAAGGGATGGCATCCACAGGAACCTGGACAGGTTTGAGAGGTGAGACCATGCAAACCTCATGAAGCTCAGCGAGGCCAAGTGCGAGGTCCTACAGCTGCACTTGGGCAATCCCAGACACACCCACAGGTTGGGCAGGGAACTGACTGAGAGCAGCCTGTGGGGAAGGGCTTGGGGGTGATGTGATGAGAAACTCACCCTGAGCCAGCAGTGTGCACTCACAGCCCAGACACCAAGGGAATCCTGGGATCAAAAGGAGCCTGGGCAGCCAGTCAAGGGAGGGGAATCTGTCCCTCTGCTCTGCTCTGCTCTGGTGAGACCCATCTGGAATACCATGTCCAGCCCTGCTGTCCCCAAGTTAAGAGGGACATGGAACTGTTGCAGAAAATCCAAAGAAGGGCCATGAAGTTGATAAGAGAACTGGAGCACCTTCCCCACAAAAACAAGTGGAGAAAGTTGGATCTGTTCAGCATGGAGAAGAGAAGGTTGTGTGGAGACCTCATAGCAACCTGCCAGTATCTGAATGGGCCTACAAGGACTCTTCATCAGGAACTTTAGTCACAAGACAGGGAGTTATGGGTATAAATTCAAACATGAGAATTTTAGTTTAGATATTAGGAAGAAATTTTATTGAGATTTGTTAGACACCAGAACAGGTTGCTCAGGGAGGTTGTGGATGCCTCAATCCTGGAAGTGTTCAATGCCAGGCTGGATAAGATCTTGATCAGCCTGGTGTAGTGAGAGGTGTCCCTGCCCACAGCGGGGAGGGTTGGAACTAGATGATCTTTAAGGTCCATTCCAACCCCTTGATATTCTGTCATTCTATGATCCTTGACTGTTTATATTTCTGTGATTCTAAATATTTATTCTCTTCTTCCTAGTTCCATCTTCCATCAAAAGATTTCCTTTCAGAGACACATCATTTGCCCCTTCAATTTCTGTCTTTCTGTTGTCACATACCTTTCCACTCATCTGACTAGATTCTGACAACTGCTTCACACTGCAAGTCCTTACTTTCCATCCACTAGGACTCACATTTGCTAACTGTCCCATTTTTTCCCTCCCAGTAACTTCTTGGCACACTTTTCTCAGTGGCCGCAGTGCCAACTAACACTGATTCTGTGACGTCTTCCTTATGATGCGCTTACTTTTTTATGTGTTCCCTCATGCTTCTCAGTTTTTTAATTTAATATGGGTTTTACAAAATCACAGACACCATGTCTTAACACTTTCTTAGTGCTTTCTGCTGAGAAAAGGAATCATAGTTTGTTTTTACAAAATGTAATGATTAGTATGTTTTAAATTGACCATTTTCCTCCTTTTAACAGTCATTTCTAAATGTCCACATCATTTGCAAATTGCAAAATAAGAAAAAAGGACATCAGCTCTAACATACTATGTCAGTCTTCATTTACAATTTTAGATAAATTCAGTGGACAAGTTTATTTGTTATTTCTTGTGGTTGGTTGAGAAATTTACTGCAATAAGCAAGTGCTGTCTGACCTCTGCATCTATTAGCATAAACGCATCTTACAAAACTCTTTACTCTTTTGGAAGAATAGACAAAAAGCAATGCATTCTGACTCAGCTATCAGCAGTACCTCTGGCCCATAAATTTGCTGTTCATTTGCCTCTCACAGAAGGAATAAATCTTATTTTTTTATAATTACTTAAATGGGAAATGGCATGACCTCATTGGTCCTAATCAACAAGCAGGAGGATTGTCAGTGCACATGATCCAGCACAGCACTGTTTGACAACCCACTAGAATGAAATCCTGTCTTGGGCAGATAAGATTAGAATAAAGATCAGAATAAAGTATGCAGAAGTCAATCTGATTACAATGTACAAATAAAAATGAATTCTAGCAGAACATAGGAGTATGAATTTCATCCTCAACAGAAAAATGTCATTTTGGCTTCTCCAGTTCAGGCATAAAGCCTACCAGGCATCTCTTCTAATAAAGGGCCTCTCCTCATGAATTAATGACCTTCTCTAGATAAAGGTCATCATTCAGTCAGAGGACTATTATCCACCTTGAATATTTCCTGATTCAGATGCAATATCCTGTGAAGAGTGGCTCCAGAGAAAGAGTCTAATTCAAAAGGTGTCTACCAGCTACAGTCTTTCAGGTGTTTTCTGTCACTCTCTGTAACTTCAGCTCTAGTAGGACAAAGAAATGATGCTGACTTTTCCTACTCAACCCATATATTAAAAGAAGCAGGAAAAAGAGAGCTACAAACACCCAAAACTGGGGTAATATTAACTCACTGCCAGACACCAGCTGGGGCTCATCTGATGTCAGAGTTTGCTAGATTATCAAAAAGCAGATCTCAGCCACAGAATCATAGAATTACTTACATTGGAAAAGACCTTTGATATCTTTGAGTACACCTAAGACTTCCCATGTCCCTAAGTGCCACATTTACAGACCTTTTACATACCTTCAGTGGTGTGATTCAACCACTTCCCTGTGCAGGCTGTTCCAATGTTTGACAAACCTTTCCATTAAGAAATTGTTCCTAACATCCAGCCTAAGCATCTCCAGATGCAACTTGCCCAGTGATATTGTCTAAAAATTAATAAGCAAGTACCTAAATATGAAGATAGTCATCTGTGTCAAAGTCTCCTTTTAAAAATTCTTGTTTGACTCTTTAATCACTTAACTGTTTTCTGACCTTGTGCCCCTGCACACAAGTAAAGATGAAGGCCACTCTGAGCATCAGTCAGGGAAATGGCTGGTTCAGCAACCCAAATAGTAAACTGAATAAACAGAAAAGGCACATGCAGACAAGGTTACCCTCTACAGAAGCAGATGAAAATCCAGTGAAGTCCATGGGATTACTGAGATGCTAAAGGCAGCTCTGCAGATGTCTGTTAAACTCTACTGCCCAGTGAAGCTCTGATAAAGCCTAAACTTGGGTCCAATCTTCAGTTAAGATCAGTATAAAACTGCAGAAGGAAAACGTTTTCTTACTGCACTCTGTTTCAAACGGCCTTTTTAAACATTAAATACTAGCCACGGTTGGAGATTAAGTTTTGCTAGTTTGAATTTTCCTCTGATCCTTGCAACAATCCTAGTATTAAAGAGCAAGCAAGAAGAAAAATGTGGTTCAGTGAGGCCACAGCTTTTGGCTTTCTGGCTTTAAACAGGAGTACAGAGCAATGATATTGTTTTCATTATCTCCAACAATCTGGCCTTCTGGGTCCAATCTAAAGTTGCTATGAAAAGAATTAATTATTTTACCAAGCTCTCCATTTTGAGGAATGAAGATTACATAATTCCAGCCTGGCCTTCTTAATTAATTTAATACGGGAATGTTACTTGCCCACAGTCTGTCTTCCATTGTCCAGTAATGTTACACAAACTAAAAAGTAATCATCAAAAATAAAAGCTTATGTTTATTATCTAATTACCAAGAAAAACAGTGAAGTTTGGACTTTTCTTATCTTAAGCTGTATTGGCCATCAAAAGTGAATCTAGACATTTATTTAGTCTAGCAAATAGTCTGGTACTTCCCTTTGCTGGTGCCAGAAGGTAGAAGAGAAGAGGGCACTGTTCTTCCCACGTGCTGACAGAAGGACCCACAGGAAGCTCCTGCCGCTGGTGCAGGGAAAGCCTGCTGCTGGTGTGACACAAGGACACCGGCGTGATTTGGTCAGCAGGACACAGCCACTCTGCCACACTGGACAACAGGCTCACGGACAGGCACACCCAGCACACTTGTTCTGAAGCCACCAGGCTGCTCGAATGCACGCTGGCCGCCCCAGCCGCGCTGCGACATCCGTGCAGCCCCTGCGGAGCCGGTGGATCCTTCCCACCCACAGCGGGATTCGGACCAGGGCCCCTTGGTCCAGCAGCAGCCCGAGCCTCCAGACATTGCCTTTTGCAAACAGGAGGCCGGATTAAATTTAGGCATAAAGCTAAGCAAGCACTGTGGTGTGGGTCTGGTCCTGCACATGGAAGACACCTTTTTCCAGGTGCTCGCGGGCTTGCACGGAGCTCTGTGTCGCGATCTGCCCAAGGGCTGCTCGAAGGAATGCTCCGGCACCGCCGACCCACCCACCAGGCAGGAACAACAGCGCGGCCTCGAGCAAACATTCCTCCTTCCAAACAAAGTTATCGTGAAAATACACACATTTCTGAGCAGCTTATTTTCTTGATTTGCAGATTTTTCAATACGAAAACATTTCTGGTCCTACACAATACACATTCCAAAAAATTGAGGGGGGGGGAAAGAAGTATGGAAATAATGGCACAAAAACTTTCATGTTACTGAGCTTCCAAAGCAAATTTAAAACACATGTATTTTTTAAAGTATTTTTTTTTCTACAAATTGGACCATATTCAAGTCATTGCTTAATTTTTGCCAAACCAGCCAAATACAGAGCTTTGATGAATGTGCAGGTGATGTCATTTCAAAAAGTCCAGGGACATTTAAAGGGGGAAAACAGTTTATGATTTCACCTCCGAATGAGAACAGTCTGCTGTTTACTCAGACTCAATGCTTGAAAACAATACTACTCTGGCCTACAGAAAATGAGATAATTTTATTTATTTCAACAAAAGAACTGTTTATACGTAAACAAAGCTGTAACAATTCTTCCTTTCATATTGAATAAAAAATATGAAAATATTCTTGTAATAAGACCCCAAAATAATCCTTCTTGAGCCATTGCAATATTGAGCTCTTTGTTGGCTTACAGATTTCTCTTCTGTACCTGACCTCCATATTTACAGTAATGTTCCCATGCATACACAGAAAGGAGAATGTCAAAATGGAGGTAGGCTCAGCAGATCAAAAAGCAGAGTTCTGTCCTCAGGAAAATGAAAAAGATATGAACAAGACAAGAGTTTGCCTCTCTTTCTGTTGCCTGAGATGTCATCAGATCTAACTTTCCTCTCTTTGGTCAATATAAGGAAGAGCACGTGAAAAATAAGCTCAGCCTTCTCTGTGTTCCTAAAAGCCCCTAACTTGTACGACCCAAACAGTGACAAGACTCTGGCACTGTTTTCTGCACAGAGTAGGCAGAACACACTGTGGCTATTAGGAAGGATTTCCCAGCTACATCATGCCTAACCTCCAGGCATGACACCTTCCAGGTGAAGAGTAGGAGGGCAGTTTACTCTGCCATGTCCATCTCAGGTTTTCACTTCATCAGCCACCATCTGTTTTTGAAGGAGAAACCTAAAGCTGTGAGGTCGTTGGTGTCATTTAATGAAAATAGTGTAGCCACCAATTGACTCCTGATCATTTATCCCAAACTGAGAAACGCCACCTGCTCACACATCCAAGCACAGTGTATTTCCTTTCATTGAACTCATATAACTCTAGATTTCATGATCTCTATATTTCCATATTTAATATTGAAACAGACTCATGTTTCGCCATGAAGAGCTGGAGCTTGTCCTTTTTCCACCATTCCAAATGTGCCTCCACTCTTGTCCCCACAGCAGCTCCACCTTTGTGGATGGTCTGCCAGGTTCCCCTCACACATACTTTCAAGGCAACTCTAACAGTAGCCTGCGTGCTGCTCCTAAGACTGTTCTTGGAAGTGCATGATATCTTGGGGAGAATTCAATATCCTTTGCACCATTTTTATCTTCTTAACTACTTCTGTTTATACAAAATTAAGTTCAAGTATATCCCCCCATAGATTTCTCTGTACAAAGAATTTATACTTTTACTTTTTTCAGCCCATAATGTCACATTTGGCTCTATGCCACTTATCTGAGAACAGTAACACCAGGAAAACATCCCAGGTCAGCATATCTTGGCCTGTGGGATTACTTTCAACATACTTATATCTTTATATTCCTCAGTGTAATTGTGTAAGAGGATAAGGAAGAAAAATATAAGAGCACTCTTAGTCCAGCCTGAGCTGAGACAATATTGTAACCTCAGAGAGCTGTAATTTAACAGTTTTGAGTGGACCCAAGAACATATCAGATACTTGAGGAAGCAGGAATACTCTCCCACCAGTTTTTCAGGGATAATTTCTTTAAACAGCAAATTGGAATCCTAGGTAACATGGCTGAAAAAGAGGTCATTCTGTCTATTGCTATGGGAACACAAGCTATACCTAAGTTGTGCTCGAACCAAGAAGGATGTGGAGGGGTCTATAAGTTCGTGGAAAACATTAGATCTGATATATTTCTGTCTGAGGCTTTCACCCAAGATGTCACCTGTTGATGAGCCCAAAGTGTGTATATCTAAGCTTTAAGAGCCCAGAACTTGCTTGGTCTAGCCCTGTTTGACTACACTGATCTCCTGTATCTATAGTTTACATACCAATTCACCCAGGCATTCCCTGACCAAAGGTTTAAAGAGGGTAAGTATTTAATCTTCATTTGGAGTGGAAGAAGAAGAATGAGGATGCTGGTGTTCAGGTGATAGAAGGAGATTTTGTTTTGTACTACAAAAGAGCTAATGACCACCTGCACAGCTCTGTGTTTGCAATTATGCATCTAGCAGTTCAGAAAAAAAATTAATTTTCTTAGCACCCAGCACCAGAGCAGCTGGGATCTTGTTTAGAAAATAAACCAGCCTAAAAAATGACATCAGGCAGCTGTTCTTGCCTGAAGAAACACTTGCTACCATCTTGTCATTTTGTCAGACAAAATGACTAAGTAAAACAAATAAAGAGAATAACCAACCTTGAACTAAACAAACAGTCTAACATTGCACCCCAGCAGACTGTCAAGAAGAAAAACATATACAAGTAGAGCCACTTGGCTAAGAAACCGTGTAGACAGATTTGAAGGTTTGGTCCTGAAAAACTTACACTGTCCTTATGGTGGGGTGAAGTAGCAAAGAGGCAGCTTTGGAAGACTAGGCTGAAGAAAGTTGGGAACATTATAAAAAATGGCTAAGTGCTACAGTAAGTTTTAGCTAAAATTAAAGACTGGTGTTTCAGCAACTCACCTCGCTTGTAAACAAAAAAGACTTTAGCTCATATGCCTCCTGAGAAACAGGAGCTACTAGCAACATGGACAGAGCAGATAAAAGGCTGACATGGCTGCAGTGAAATTGCTGTTAAAAAAACATAATTAAGCACATAAGGAGGCACTGAAAATAAGAGGCTGCAATGCAGTCTGTCTTGAAGTTACACTGTGCAAAATTCAGTGGGCTTGGTTACATAATTCATATAATTTTAGCATTACCATTCATTTCATTACATCATTTCCAAACAAATAAATTTTTCAAAACGGGTTTGCATATGCTTCCTACGTGTCTGCATGTGTAAATCTGCCACACATTGGTCAATTCCTTTTCCAAAGACACTTCTGCAGAAAAATTTTTACTTATACAGTTCTTGCAATAAGAGAAAAAAGGGAATGAGTCAGAGTGAAGCTTGTATCCGTAAGTCAAATAAATGCTTATTAACAATGTTCACCCAGCTCTGTCCAACCACATCCCTATTTCAGCAAAGGGATTCCATGCTCTCCTAGTGCCAGCAAGTCCTTTTTGCAGTTCTTGACGTCCTTCTGTTTATTTCACATACAGCTTCTGTATCAGACCAAATATACCATTCTAAGTATTATTGTCTTGGACAATCCCACTCCCTAAATCTTGCTTACATCCTAGATGGTGTATGACTTTGATGGAAGATTCTACAGTTCTCCTTCAGGAGGATCTCTGCAGACATTTGAAATTTGTGACTAGTTTTTCAAAGAACCACAGAACCATTTAGGTCGGAAAGCCTTTGGGTTGGAATCTTTAATGTTATTATGTTCAGCCATAAAAATAACCCAGTGTTAAGTCCTGTGTCCTTCAAAGTTTGCTGGAGCCAAAGGGCCATGAATTTGAGGAGAGGTCCTGCAACTTTGGAGACAGGGCAAATAGCTCGGGTGAAGCTTGAGAAACATCTCTGGAAACATCTCCACCCAGTCTGCTCTGCCAGAGAGAAGCAAAGCGAATGAGTCAGACACAGAAAGTTTGTTCCCTCAAATTCTGTTCTTTGAGGTAAATAGATAACCCCAACCTTTCTTTTATTTTTTCCAAAGACTGGCTGCCTGTGGTAGCATCCTCCTTGGGGCCGGGGCAGTCATAGGGCTGGTGCGCTCCTTCCCCATGTAACCCCTGCTTGAAAATCAGTCTTGATAAAAAGTAACAATGCCACTTTAATGAAAATAGATAGAATTCACATGTAAACATAGGAATAAATACCGCATTCCTAGATCATTTTATTCAAGAATCACTATATAAATTTCTCAAAACAGGAGGACAAACTGTTCTTTAAAAGATATTTTAATGTAAATGATGGAGAATTTGGCGTCTGAGTTCTGTTGTGCCAGTCCAGCTACAAAGAGATGCTGTAGAATGTGCGTAAATGTAAAGACCTGACAAAGGCAGAAAAGCCTGGTACATACTGTGGTAGCTGTTGTGGGGCAAAGATAAAAGGAATCCCTACCTCTGCACAACTGGTGTGTTGCAACACTCATCAGTCTCTGAACCCAACCAGTCTACAGCCAAGAAAAAATGCTTTCCTGATTTGTTACTTCTGTTGTACTTATCTTCTCTACTTCTTTTTAAATTCTTGCTTTTAGGAACAACCTTGTAAATATTTACAAAATGAGTCATACTAAACAGCAAAGGAGATTAGAGAAATACTTTGGTATTAAAACAATGTATTTCACATAGCCTGACTGCATAATTCAATTATATATTAGAGGGGAGATATGTAAATATAAATGGTGAAATGCGACCCAGTTTTATGAGGTCATATTCCAAATATACAGTTGAAATCCAAATTAAGTTCTAGTTGCTATGTTTATTGTGGGAAAACTGAATGTCATAAATATATTAGCACCTGGAGACATTTGATGCTTTCTGAAAAACCGTGTTAAAAGTTTCATAAATCAAAATGTTCAAGTGTGAAATAAAAGCACCCATTTGGTTTTTGCATGGTTTTGCTACTGAGATTTATTTTGTTTGATCATTCAAAACACCTACTTCTTTTCACATAAACACACACAAATTTGTTTCTTAATGGTTTATCAATACTATAGTAATAATGAAAAACATAAGAAACAAGGCTGCACAGCATTTGTAGATAATTAGTCTGTGGTTTATTTCTGTGTAAACTGCATTTCCAAATTATTGAAAAGCAATGTGGTTTATAAACAAGAATTACTCACATTCTATTCCATCATAAAAAGACTATCATAACACTACAACAAAGACATGCAGACAATTTTTCTCATTAAAAACACATAGACACTGAACATATACAATTTCCACAGAGAACTGGAAGATAAGTAGAAAACAGGAAAAGATTCTTCTCTGAAAAGTTTCTTCTTCTTTAGTGCAGCTAAAGAGAGTAAATATTTTACATTGAAAAAATGCAACGTTCCTCGAGCTAAATCACATAAGATGTTATCACAAATCAATCAGGAGGACAATAAAAGTAGGGAGAAGACTAATGAAATTGTACTTCGTAGAACATCCAGCTTAGCGTAACAGAAATTGTAAACAGTTCCCCACCCATGGAAATAGCAAAAACAGGGGGATGGGCACAGAGCACCTGGCTGCAGAGAAGGACCAACAGCTGCTGAACAAAAAACAAAAGACAAGCTGTACAGAAGAATTGAGATGAAACCTCTCACGTCTGGAACAACCAGTCTAGACTGTAGATCCTAACTTTTTCCAGAAATCCAGTCTACTCTACTTCTTTGTTTTTACTTCTTGGAGAAAAATGATCCCTGACTCACCTCATTCACCCTAAAAATTATTTCTTTTCTAGAGTTATGAAGCTATATTGGTTGACATATTTCTTTCAAATAAAGAAAACTGTGAAGGTAAATATAACAGATTTAGATTGACTTGAAAGCTTCCAAGCCTGTGCTACCAGCTGAGGTACAACTCTACCCTGAAACTATTGTTGTTGTTGTTGCTGCTTTTTTTATTGTTACAGACCCAGAAGAAATGATACTTCATTGCCATTCACAAGCCTTTGTTGTGATTCAACGCCATTAGCAGCTATAGTGAACATGTAAGCAAAAATCAGAATGAAATAAAAATGAAATTGCAAATAAATATTAATTCCAAGGAAGATAGTCACAGAAAATGTTCTTGAACTGGACATTAGAGAAGTAGTGTCAATTTAAGGACAGACTCAGACTTTCTTTCTTGCCTTCAGGCCTCCTTGGCAGAATGGGAACACTACATTTCAGTCATGCCAGTACCTTCTGACAGTTTTTTGCTGAAAGCTATTTCCTTATAGGAAATCAAATTTGAAGCACAACTCTAGACACCTGGACAAGCACTAAAAACCCACCTCTCAGATGTTTATAACACAAATCCAGGATACATGGTTCAGACCACTGTTTTCTCAAAAGTCAGTGATGGTGAAGAGTGCTTCTCTTTGGAATAGTGTGTGGTTCAGCACCTAGAGAAGTGACAAACTTTCTGGAAGAATCTAGCTGTCCCTGCAGACTGAGAGGGAAGTTGTGGTAACAAGGCTCCAGGCTTAGTCATGCCCCCATGTTATGAAAGTGCACATCTTTTTCCTCAGCTGCAACATGGGAGTAGTCACATATTTGTTGTATTTCATTGGATTCTTGTGAGGGAATTAGTTTAGGTCACTTTTCAAAACACTCAGTATTTATTAAGTCTGCTCCCAAAAGCAGGTATTAATTACTATTTTATTTTGTAAATAATTTGTAGAGATCTCTTTCAGCTGCACTTAAGGTTTTCCAAAGAAAGGAGCCTGTTAGTAGCTTCAGAAATGTCTCACTAAGCCTCAAGTTATTTGTGTCTGTCAAGTTCTCCAAGTTGGAAATGGAAGAGTTGCATTAAATATCCCTATTAACTTTCCAACATGTGACTCAAAGCAATTCCTCTGTCTTTGATTAGCTAGAAGTACATCTGCAAAGCTGAGTTTACAATACAGCACATAATCTCCAATGCAGATCTTCTTCTGCCATCTGGACCATACGTGTTAGTGTCAACAACAGCAGTAAACAATACAAGACACAGCTCACATAAACATTTCAGAAATCATAAGCTTAATCATTGTTCAGAAGTTGGACCAAGCTATGACTAACCTCTTCAGCAGTATAAGCCCTCGGCTTACTGACTTTGAAATATATCCAGAAGAAAGCATATCCAAAACCTGAACCTAGAGATAAAAGGGAATTCATGTGGCATAACAATGATGTTAACAGCTATAAACAACTTTTAAAGTTGGTCAACTATGAAACTGAAGTTGTGTTGAATTGCAAGCCTTGCTGAGTGACAGTCTCCACTAGCACTGCAAACAGTGATGCTCTTGCAGGATAAGACTACATCTTAATTAATTTTGTTATTTGCTCCTTTTCCAGTCCATTGATGTCTGCTGGGCTGTCTGCGCTGCTGCCTCTCTAACCTTTGGATTTCCAAAAAGATTGTGGCAAAACTGATTAAAAAGTTGAACTTGGAGGAAAAAATCTGAAGCAATAATCAGAGGAAAATCTTTCAGAAAGCAGAGCCTAGAAAACGTCTGTAAACCTGATCTGTACAAAAATATGTGAACTGTTCACACACAAGTACCCATGTGAATGATAACACAAAGGTCAAAACCAGAGTGTTCACAGCTCCTGGGGCGAGGGACTTTCTCAGTGCCTTTCTGCTTTACCACCTCCCTCCATTCTGTGATTTCTAATCATGAAAACCTGACTGCATTAAAAAGGGAAGGACCACAGCATTTTCTCCAGTCTGACAGCAGTCTAGACATGCCCTTCAACTATATTTAGGTTTTTGGTCAAAGACAGAAAGTAAAAGGATGTTCCAGCATTTCAGCTAATAAACTGAACTAATGAAAGTTGTTTTCTCTTTATTTCCATACATGGACATTAGGTGAGAGATAGCTAAATTCTACTATTTCAGGTCCAGTCTATATGAGAGTGTATCTTGTATGATATTTTTGACAAAGCCCATGTCAAGCAGGTATTTTTTTAGCCTCGTTGCACAGTCAGAAGTGTGACAGCAAAGATCTGTACCCTATTAGCACTATACATAACATTGCATGTACTTGAAAAAATAGTCTACCAGAAATAGCTGTTAGTATTTTGAAAGGCAGTGATAAAACAACTCAGGCAAAAGACAGAAAGAAAACTCATCTTTTTAGACTACTGGATATTAGTAAGGTTTTCCATTTCCTCCTTTGGGAGTTACATAAAGGTCATTGACTCAAGGGAGATAGGAATTATTTCTGGTGAAGAAAATTCGGCCTGGTTTTCTTTAAGAAAGTAGCAAGTATGAGTTATAGAGCTCCCAGAAGAATGCCTGTTTGTAATCTATGGTCTGAGCCCTAAAATTCAGGCCTATATAACCTTGTTTGTATCAAGAAGGAGACATAACCCTCAATTATTTTGTTATCTGATGTCCAAACCAGTGAGAGTCAAACTGCCTTTCAATGTCCTTTAGTAGCCTGCTATTTTTCATCAAAATCCAGATAGTGGTACATAAGCCCAGTTTCCACAGGTATTTTGTTGATGCACATCTGTTACTGTATTGAGAGGCACTAAATAGAAAAGCCAAAAAGAAAAAGAGCTCAATTAAATGTCTTATGTTGACAGAGATTCCATTAACCCTGGTGTGATAGCTAACAGAAAGCCACTGTGCATGGGTACTGTATTTAAAACATTCCTTCTACAGTCTGCTCTGTCCAATACTCTTGTGATGCCTCTGTCGAAACCTCCAGGTAGACTCAGGGTTAACAAACATTTATCTAGGAGCTAAATCGTAATCTATATAAACTGGCAGAAAAATACAAAGGAGCTGAAGTCAGAAGGAATATTGCAGGGCTTCATCAAGCCCAAGATAAGTGATACAGCGTAACTGCAGCTGAACTCCTAGGTAGTTCTAGTTATAGAGCTACTGCTTAAAACAGGAAAGATACCTAGAATACCTGAAGTTGCTAAATTAATTGATATTATATTGCCAGTTGTCCAACTGGTGCTTGTGTGCATTTGCTGAAAAGGAAAAAAGTGCCTGTTGTCCATTCTGTCGCCTCCTCATGCAGAGGCCACAGCAACTCCTGTTTTATGGATTTCTGAAACACCCATTTCTTAATATTGTCAATACAGAAGTTTCCAAAAGCAGAAGAGTACTTGAGACATTTTAATACCTTCTCAGGCAAGAAGCCCAAGGAAGATGGAATGCCCAATTGTAGCAGAATGCCTTTGACCACATCTGCTGCAAAGCACAAATATGATAGTGAAAAATACCAACCAAGAAAAAAGCTGAGCCGTTGCATTCGACTTTGTTGACTGCCTTTCCTATGTGCTGTGAATGATTCATTAAAAACTCCCATATCACTTTTTTTTTCCTGATTAAAAAGCTGAGATTTCAATTGATCTTGAAACAGTTGCATCAAATTAATTTGACAGAGACATTTTCTTGGGTATGTATACATACGCAGGATTAAGTGTCCTTTTCTTTTTTCACTGAAAATCACAAGCCTCCAGAATCTGGATGTCTGAAAATCAGATGGTTATGATAAAGGTAAGAAATTAAAATAATTTCTCCAAAACTGCTGTCTATTCTGAGATTAAAGCCAAGAATCAATAACCTGTGAAGTCAACCATAAAAAACAATCATCACTAATCAACACAAAACCATTGTCCACATGTTTTCTGAAGTACAATGGCTCATCACAACTATTTTATCATGCGACTGTAATCCAAACCGATAGCTGGCATGTTTCTATGACAAGCAAAGGAGATTACAGAAACTGATTGCTCTAAACAATACATGCTAGTGGAACAGTTTGCTAATTTTTCCAAAGTAAGCTGATTTACAGCAGCTGATCCAATTTAAAATGTGGGGGATTTTTTTCCTGATTTTTTTAGTAGAAAAGATGCTGTAGAATATGCTCAGTATTTTAGGTGTACACCAAAGAAGGAATATGTAAATAAAATATTTTAGACTGGTGTAAATTAATGGATTTGAATGGAATGACTCTATATACACAGTAGACTTAAGAGGAATTAATATTTATTTACATGTACCACTTGTTTGGAACAAAGACACAAACTCCTGCATGTGATCCAAACATATTTGTATCAAAAGCACCACACAGTTTCTCTAATTACAAACATCTACTTTAATTTCTATTACCATAATACTTAAGAGTCCCAGCTGTGGTCCAAAGCCCTGTTTTGTTGGGAACGGTATCATCCTCTAAGAAAATAATCCCTGTACATGCAGTGTAAGGCAAGAGAAGAAAAGGAAAGAATGTTAAAGACATACAAATGGCAAGGTTTACAACTGTTTTAGTATATCAGCAGTCCAGCTATCCAGAGGGCAGTGTTCCAGTTCTTGTTTGGCTGCTTTCCCTTTCCATGGTATCACAACAAAGCAGAATTTTAAGGTATATATATAAGTAGAAAAAAAAATGCATGTTAAGGTGACACCTAGTTGTCATTACTGAATTACCTATATTTGCATATAATCAATTAAAAAATATTATATCCAAAAAGTACTCATGGTAAATAATAGCATTTCAAGAAATGCAATGCAGATGGTTGATGATAAAGTGCAGTTTGAATCCAGTAATTTAGCATCATGAACAAAAAAAGACTGAACTAATTTTTTTTACTATTAACACATGAAAATCTAAATAAGAAGACTGTATTTTTAAGGAATCCATGAGGAATTATAAGATTAATGTGACAAAATAGAAAGGTAATAGAGAAAAAAATACTGCCTTAATTTTTAAGGGAATTTCATACAATTTTAAGACCTTAAAAATATCTATAAACAAATGGTTCCTTTAAAATAATTTCTGAATAATTTGCTTAGGTTAAAAAGTCTTCTAGTTTTTCTATGAATATTATGTGTTCCATGCAGATGATGTGACTAATGTTGATAGCATGGCAGGTTTTAATATTGATTTCAATGTGAATTCTTTTCCAATCACCAGGGTTCAGCAGTGAATGGAACCAAAACTGCAATCCAGAATTATTGATGTATTGACCTTTTTAAATCCTAAGCGGTTCTGACATCTCTACAGCTGAATACAGACTTGTCTTAGCAATCTGTTCTCGGTTACAACTACCCATCACCAGATTGTCTATGTGCTGCAGGCTCTATGTAGCTTCTTTGGCCAAATATTTTCTTGAAGAGGGTTTACAATTTTGACAAGTACTTGAAAATATTTATGCATGAAAGCTACTGCTCATTCTTCCCAAATCATTCATTATTGTCATTGTCAGGTCACCAAATAAATAGTGAAATCCTTACTAACCTTTAGATGCAAAAAAAAAGAAAAAAAAAATGCAAACACAACAGATCAAAGCAACAGACTAAGTCCACACAGATCTGGTATGAAAGTCTATGATGCATGTTTATTCTTGACTCTTCAGTTATCAAAGATTTATCTCTTATAACCCAGTAGTTGACATTGGGAATGGGATTTCAATCCATGAGTTGGAACTGCAACAGCTCATAAGGATAGGCAATTTCCAAACACGCTGATTTTTTTTTTAAAAATTATTTGCAATTAGTGTTATGTCATCTACTGTAGTTTGAGTCATTTGTTACGTATTTTTCTTGCTGAGTTCCTTTCTTTGCAGAAGGAAAGCAGATGGCTGCAACCATAATCTGTCACCACAACTGCTTGTTTCATGAACAACATTTACAACTTGCTCTGAGTGGTTCTGGATAAAATACTAAAAATATCTGTCTGGGTCTAATATGCCTTCAGCTGAGAATATTTACAGAAGTGATGTTGTAGATTAATTTTACTGATTTTCAGATAAAATAATGGGTGTTAAATACCAAAATATTTTAAAAAACACACTAAATCTCCATAAAAATTATTCAAAGTTACACAGGTTACTTCTCAATCCCCAGGGTTCAATAGCAAGGAGAGCATTTGCAGATGGCTCATCTTTTTAAATGCACAGACAGTTTAAATCATTATCTGACACTAAAAAATCAGAGTAGAACCAAGGATCTGCCAATAAACAGAACTCCCATTAGTTTTAATCAGTTTAACTTCCATTCTATGGCAAATTGAAGCTGAAAACAGCGTGACTGGCAGGTTAACAAGTTCAGGCTTCAGCAAAGCAAGGGCAGAAGGAAGTCTGCCAACCCCACACCAGGCACAAAGATCTTTCACCTGACTAAGGAATCTGTCCTTCATATTGATGGGGGAACACATGTTGGGGATTTGAGGGGACATGAAGGGATGAAGGGGACATGGGGGAGATACATCCTAGCTACGTGTCCCCCACACCTCCCCATATTCCTGCCATGTGTCCCCCCATGTCCCCTGTGTCCCCTCAGATCCTCACTATATCTCCCCCACATTACCTTCACTCCCCATGTCCTCAGTCCCACCACCTCCCACATCTCCTCACATCCCCACCCCTTAACCCCTCTGTTTCCCTCCTGTGTCCCCAGTGCCACCCCATTACCTCCCCTCACATGCCTGCCATGTGTCCCCAGTGTTCCACTTACCTGCCCATGTGTTCCCAGTGCCACCACTCTCCTCATTCCCTCATGTCCCTGCCATGGGTACCCCCCCACCACCCGTGTCCCCTCATGTCCCCTCACATCCCTGCCATATGTGCCCTAAGTCCCCTGCATCTCCACATCCCTCCTTGTCTCCTCACACCCCTGGTGTGTCCTCCCATGTTGCCTTCATCCCCCCATGATCCTCCTGCATCCCTTCATCCTCTGTCTGTGTCCTTGCTCACACAGCACAGGATGGTGCTGGCCTTCACCGCTGCCAGCCCCCTAGGCTGCCCACTCCAGTGCAGCTCTGCCTCTCCCAAATCCCTAGGGATTTATCCAGCACGTTATTGCCCAGGCAGACAGCACCCAGCTGCTGCAAAGGGTCAGGACTCTGCCTTCCCAGGTATAACTGGCAATGCACAACTTTATATTATCCTCCTCCTATGCCTATGTTTTTTCACAGGTATAAGAAAAAAGGCTTGGATGATTGTGTCCTTAAAGTCTTGCAAGATTTCCTTATGTCCTTCAGAGCTGTCTCATGGTGTGTCACCCACCATTCCTCTCAATGAGTTTGTCTGCTACTCACTTTCTTTGACCTCCAACAGTTCATGGTTGCTACAGCCAATGCTGATGATCATCATGTTCCCAACCACATCCTGTTATTAAATAGGAGAGGCAACTGTGCCTCACCTTTGGGTGGCCAATGCATTATCTTTATCAAGAAGTTACCATTTATACCCTCCAGAAGTCTTTCAAACGATTGCAACTTCCCATATTGCTCTTTCAGCATATGTTAAGGGAAGTTAAATTCTCCCCAGTAAGTTAGGGTTTTGATACAGAGATTTCCTCCAGGTGTTTAAAGATTTTTTCTACTTTTATCCTGGTTGGGTGGAAAGACATAATGCAACAAAATGTTCTAAAATTACAGAAATATTTTGATTGATAACAGAAATTTTTTTTCTGACTGAGTTTGTATGCTTTCCATATTTCACCCTTTTATCTAAATTCAGATCAACAAGTTTATTTTAAAATCTTGACTTACATCCTAGAACAAAATAAAACAAAACCAAACAAAAACAAAAACAAAAAACCCCACCCGTAACTAAATAAACATAAGCAGAACAACCAATCTACTTTGTTTTCTCAACACATCTTGAAAAGCAGACTCCAAAGCAGTTCCCTGAAGAGAAGAGAAATAGGCCATGGAAAGAGCCAGAGAAGAAAAAAATGTAGCTATGTCTTGAGGAAACCTTCCCTCAGGGTTAATTACCTTTTCTACATCACACTGCTCTTCACTATATAAATAACAAATTCATACTTTTTCTAACCTCAACTGTTTTTTCCTTTCTAAAGGCCAATGAAATATTAGGAAATGTCTCCTACATACTTTCTTTGACTGGATTTCTGTTTGAGAGTCATTATGTAGGGGAAAATAAATAATCTGAAAGAAGACTATGAGAGGACTAGCAAGAAAAATCTGGCCAAAAGAGAGGAAACAACCAAATAAGCCAGGTCTGTTCTACTTATTGGACCTTGCTCTGCAGCTGGCAAAACATTAGAAAATAAAATTGTTTCCTGAAATGTTAATTTCCCACTGGAGTACACTATTGTAAACTTTTCTGTTGGGTAAGATATGTTTTGTAGATTTATTTTCTTTGTATAGCCAAATTTAAAAATAAAAATAAAAAAGAAAGAAAACAAGAAAAAGCCCTGACCCATGCTGATTGGTAAAGTTTCCCTTTCTTTGTGTTCAGATTACCTGGTAAATCCTATCATCACTGGTGGGTAGAAACTGCATCCCTGCATAGAAAGACATATTTACTGGATACTTTACCATCAGTCCTCGTATTGAACTTTAGAGAACCAAATCAACTGTCACATACTGATAGGAACATCGATATGAATTGAAATTAAGTCTGTATGAATAATACAAGACAGATGTTTGCTCACTGTTACCCAACTAATCACAGCCATCACAACAGCATGTGGCAAGCACCTGCTAAGGCCTGCCTTGTCTTGGATGTGCGCCTAGTCACTGAAGGAAATTTCTCGTAGCATCCTGTGACAAACTAAAAAACAGAAAGACCTTCAAATGACAAGATATTTTTCTCAAATTACATAGAGAACTTGTCTTTTCCAGTCACAGGTTCCCTGTTTATTTTGGGTTTTTCTAAATACCACTGAATAATCAAGCAGTGTTAAACACTTTTCAAAAACAAACTTCCTTCATACACAAAAGTTCTGAACATCACATGAGAGTGCCAAGGAATGTTTTACCCATTCACAGGGTAAAACCTCAACCTCAGTACAGCCCAGCAGCAGAATAGTAAAGAAAGATAGAACTCTGAAGTGATAACAACTCTCCTCCCTCTCACTCCCTCCATTTCAACAATAACATTTCAGTCTTTTCTTCCCATTGTCCTTTCTGGCACTTCTGTAAACACAGGCAAAAGTTATTGTTCTGAATTTATGCATCACAGACTCATTTTATCCACTGAGGACAGTTGAACAGCCACTACTTCATCAAAATATGGGAGGGGTGAGAGTATTTTTGGATTAATTGCACTGGACCTAAAATGGAAATTATCCCATCCCCAACTAGCACATTTTGTGCAATAGATTAACTGCAATTACAGATGTCTTGAAAGTATAAAAAAAAATACTAGAGCAAGACGGAGTGTGTGAGACGAAACACCAGACTGTTCCACACTGATATGGGGTGGGAGTTACCTCTGCTAAGAGTCCTGTGATGTCTCTATAGGACTTTCCAAGGGCTGACTAATAACATCTCCTAAATGTTCATCCATTTCACTGGCAAGTCCTCAAGCTTTTGTATTTAAACCTTTTTAATGGCATCTCACTTCATGTACTCCATTTGATCTTATGGTCAGAAAATTTCTTGCATTTTTCATTCTGATCCTACACAAGAAGAAACAAACTAGCATGTAGGAGGAAGTTACATGTGTAAAGAAGCAGAAGTGAATGTCTTGCAAGTAGTAATACAAACGCTGAAGAGCTTCATTTTTATACAAAGTATGACTTTCATGTGGATTCAACTACATGTGTTTCTGTGAAATTTTTTCCAATTGAAATTCACATGTGAGGAGAATCAGGCTATCATTTACTGTTTATCCTGTTGATCTCCAAATAACTCTTTATGTACTTGATTTATTGAAGTATAAGCTCAAGCACAAATTAAACTAATATTCAAACAAGAAACAGTCTTTCACATATGCAGCAAGCCAGGTGAGACAAAGACTTCATAAAACTATATAGCTTTTTGTTCAGGATAATGTTCTTCACATTCAAATATTTTTCAAGTTCTATGCTGGGATATTCACTTTTCTGTACATACTGCCCTAAGTGAAAAACCTGCCCATTCTTTAAAGTACATTCATCAAAGGCTTTTAATGTAAATAGCACTATTCCCCTTTTATAGCTGGGAACCTAGATAATCTAGGAAAAACATAGGTCGTGGCCTTCCTATGGATTTGGATGAGACCTTGGGTTAACAGGGGAAACCATTATCCCCTGATCCTGAGACACACGGTTTTTAAAAGAGTGATAGGTAAAAGAAGATAGATAAACAGTAAAACATGAGTTAACATCAAAATCCTTAAAAGGTTAACTTATTGTAAAGAAGTATCTTTTTCTACAAAGAAAATAGTATATTTGTCTAAAAAATTTCAGTATAGCAGTAAAAATAATCTAAATAAATCAAAATAATAAATAGCACCCTTCAGTATATAATAAATCTTAGAGTCTCATAAAAACATTATAAACATTTCTTTCCACAGTAATACGGACAATGTGGACTGCTCAAGATTTAACCTTGCAGTTCAAAAATATAACAATAATTTAGTCTTTAGTAGATGCAAACCATAAAGATATTAATGAGGATGAAGAAGAATCAACAAAGGAAAATCCAGACAATAAGTGTTTCTGTTCTGCATTTGCAAGGAAATGGGTTTATAGACATATATCACATCACAAGGGCAGCACACCTTCCGTAAGTAACAAGGAGACATGTCAAACACAATGTCTGTTAAAAACATGTATATTAAAATCCATAGGTCTAGATAATTTGGGCCTGCATGTCCAAGGAGTGTTGGCTGAGATGTTCAGAGTCAAAAAGAGCGCAACAACGCTGTCACTGTTGTAGTGGATATGCTCCCATAATCCAAGGGGAAATGATCAGCAACCTGCTACATCACAGACACACACAGTTCTCTGAGGGGATGGGATTGACTCAATTGTACCATGGGAGTTGGTAGAAGTGCGCACCAAGACACTTTCCATCATTTATCATGAATCCTGGGAGGTCCCAGTTGACTGGAGGGTGGCCAGTGTCATGCCTATCTACACAAAGGGTTGGAAGGAGAATTCACAGAGCTACCGGCCTCCCAGCCTGATCCCACTGCCAAGGAATTCATGGAGCCGGTAACTTTGAGTGTCACAATGCAGAATGTGCAGCCAGGGAATGAGGCTCAGCTCATGGGCTTAGGAAAGCTCCTTGACCAGCCTGACGTCCTTCTGTGACAGGTGACCACTAGTGAACGGCAGAGAGGCTGTGGATGTTGTCTGCTTGGACTCCAGTAAAGCCTTTGACATGGTTTCTCACATAATTCTCACAGAGAAATTGTCTGTTCATGTCTTGGACACGTGTGCTGTTTGCTGGGTAAAAAGCTGTCTGGATGACCACGCACAGAGGGTGGTGGGGAATGGAGTTACATCCAGCTGGTGGCAGTCAATGATGGGGTTCATCATGGCTCAGTATTAGGGCCAGTTCTGGGGTTTTTATCAATGAGCTGGATGAGGGAATCAAGCGCACCCTCAGTCAGTTTGCAGGTGACACCAAGCTGGGCAGCAGTTGATCTGCTGAGGGCAGGAAGGCTCTGCAGAGGGATCTGGACAGGCTGGACCATGGGCTGAGGCCAATGGTGTGAGGTTCAACAAGGCCCAGGGCCAGGTCCTGCCCTTGGGTCACAACAACCCCAGGCAGTGCCACAGGCTGGGGCAGAGTGGCTGGAAAGTGCCCGGGGGAAAAGGAGCTGGGGGTGCTGGTGACAGCAGCTGAACATGAGCCAGGGTGTGCCCAGGTGGCCAAGAAGGGGAGATATCGTTTCTCTTCATGCCATGTGTTCAAAGCAAATAGTAAATGCACATAGTGATGCCTGATGATTTCTGTCTTTTCTTTTAATACCCTTTTTATTCATTTTTATACCACTTCCCTTCCCTGGTACCCTGTATACACATTCCTTGTACCCTTCACAAACACTCCTTGCACTTTAGCCCCACATGTTTGTAATTCTTGCAGCCTGATATTTAGCTTAGCTTAAGATCTTGCAAAAAAGACCAAACATTCATGCTGTCTCAGAAATAGACGCTCTAACCTTGGATGGAGCCTTCTCTCTGGAACATATTTTTGTAAACTAGGATGTAGTCTTATTTAGTGAGAGGTGATTAAAATAGGGGGACAATTATTTCATTTATTAAGTTCCTTATTGAGAGATTTTAGGTAGATATGCTAATTTGCGAGGTCCATAAAGTTCTATACACTCTGTGCAAAGTGTGCTTCTCAGCGTGTTCCACCTTTGATGAATGTGCACCTAGAATCCTATTAAAAACCAAAATAATACTCCCTTTTCCCTTTACTACTGTGTCTGCTTCATATTTTTACCAGCCAAAAAGGCAAAAATAGTCCCAGTGCAATTGCACCCAATGATGTCTGAGGAACCTAGAGGCTGGGGGGTGTTCCCCACATTCCCACAAAGCTTTCCGTCAGACTGACCACAACCAGGTGCTAGAGGATGGAGACAAGTTTCTCTGTCAAAAACGGACAAAAGCCTTTTTTGGTTTTAAGGAAAAGAAAGCAGATGAAGACTCCACAACACTAAAGACACTTCTCTTAAAGTCTGAAAAGAGAAACAAAAATGAGCTTGTAAATAATTTGGTAAAGAATGGAAAGAAATCTGGCAGTGATGTTTTTAGAAGGATGAGTGAGAGTCGTTAGATCTGAGCAACAGAAATATTTTTCAGGAGAGCAGTTAGTTGCCTTGCAGCGAGAGAGGTATTGAAAAGGAGCAGGATATTGACTGTGGTGTCTAAGTGTCATCAGTAGGTGACAGTACGGAGTACTAAAGCCACAGCTTTCATTGGGAAGGTATTAGATAGGACACGAGGAAAATACCAAGAAAGGAATTGTGGTTCCCAACCTTCAGGCTGAAGTTTAGTCTACAAATAGTGCTAACACATCTAGCGTTACTAATCATGTTAAAAACAGTGGTTGATGGTTCAGATAGTTTTTGTGTCTGTAAACAATATTTTGCTGGCACAGAAAATGCTGGCTGCAATAACTGAGTGATCTTCAGTGGATACCAGCATACTGAAGACTGAGAGAACATCATGATCTGCGTGACTTCATCTCTAGCAGAGAAGTTTCTCTTCTCAGTGCACAAGGAGAGACAGCCATCAAGGTGAGAGAGCCAACATCGAGATGGCTATTGTCCACTTTGATCAACAATCAGAAGGTGAAAAACCACATCTCCCAGCTGGTGCTTCCTGAGGTTTCTTGCAGGTGTGGAACTGCAAGTCCACCTGATCCCACCATCCCTATTCCCTCCACATGCACTACAGGAGAAGGTGAATTATGTATGTGAAGAAATAGTTCTGTAAACAATGCCAGAGGAAAACCTTTGTCTTTCCTAAAGAGGCAGCTTGCATTTCAGGAAGAGGAATTACACTTCAACAGATCTCTCTCAAGTGGAAGAATTCAGTTTGTGGTTTTGGATTTGATGTGTTCTGGTTTCTTTTTTTAAAGAAATGGTAAAGGAGCTGAACACCCACATAATGTGTCCTTTAGGGCAGATTTTTTCCCTCAGTTTCTTTTAAAGTGGGAGTTAGAACCCCATAAAAGGACTCTGTAGAAATGTCACATTCCTTCAAAATCTCTCTACATCTTATGTGTCTTTGAGAAGTAGCTCCTGTTTTTCCTGACAAAAGTAATGTTTCTCTTCTGTTAACACTGCAAAGCCAAATACAATTTAGAAAAGGGAGCCTCAGGCCATCCAGTGCTGTGCATCAGCAACAGCACTGGTACCTAATTTGCAAGCACAGAACAATTGTGATGAGCAAAGAGAGAAGAGGCAGCCTGGCTTTTGGATTCTATCTTGTACATGAAGAATTGTCAGTAGGAAAAAACATCTTTTGATTGTAAACAAGTGTGATCCAAAACCAGTTTAGAAAGAAGCCACACCTGTATCTACTTTTCTAGAAATAATATATACTAAGCTAAAAATCAGCAGTAAATATGACAGAATTCCTTTAAGTTTAGGATAATCAATTAGTTCTGTAACTCTGACTACCTAACCCCGACTGCAATTGACAGTGTACACTTATGCAGTTACATTCATAAATGCAAAGACTATTAGCATTCTGCTAAAAAACTACAATAACAAAAAAAAAAAAAAACCAAGAGACAAAGATATTGTGAGGTGGCAGTTACAAAAAGGGGGTGAAGAAACAGGAGAGCAGAAGATGAAATCTACATTTCAGAGGGGTTATAATGTTCACTGAAAATGAATGTCTAAATGAATATTTATGAAATTGCTATTACAATTCAAATCCAGAAATTAAATTTATGTTTCTTTTTCACTTCTATTCAGTGTCTTTTTTAAACATTTTTAGGTATAAAATATACATATGAACTCAAAATCTGTGTCTGCACAGGCTTCATTGCTGTTTTTTTTTTACTCTCCTGATACTGTCTTTGTGAACTACTATGTTTGCAAGGGGAAAATCTTTTGCCATTAACAGAGACAACAAACAGTTAAATAACATAAATCAGGCCTTTTGAACTGCATTTTGCTCTGCTGATTACTACAGATGAGTGGGACAATATTTCAATATCTTAGGGAAAATATTTTCCTTTGAGGACAGACATAACCTGTAGCCAGTTGTGACCACAAAAGGAAGAGCAACAGGATGGGCATCTGGACCATCACATCAAAGACACTGTTACGACTCCCTGAATTCTAAAATGGCTTGCTGCTGTCCTGCCCTGCCTGGCNTCAGGAATTGATGACACATGACATGAAACCAATAGGAACATTTCAGGTGAGGTACAAAATCAAACTGGCTGATAACAGTACAGCTGGAGGGAATTTCTAACCACACAAGCCTGCCACAGGGTCTGAGGTAGTGTGATACACAGGCAAGGAGTAGTTACTCCGAACATGGGCTGCATCATAGGGACAGTGGCTCAGTTCAAAAGTAATGTAAAGGTAGTGCTATACATGCAGGAGGCCAGACTGACCTTCATACAAGTCTCCACCTGGTCCACATATGAGGCCTCCATACTGAAAAACATAACTGTCTATTTTGAGCCAACAATTTTAAAGTATTGTCTGTCACTGGAGAGAGACGAGAGCACAGTCCAGTCATTAGCAAAGTGTCATTTAAGTGAGCTCAGGTAAAAAGTGTCTGAGCAGACACATTTCTTGCTTCTGAAGCCTGTACTTTATTCCTGCCCATTTCCACAAGGCAGTGGCTGCATTTGCTAGTAAATGCATAATCACAATGCCAAGTTTGTCTATTATTTTCCCTTTTTATTTATTTTAGTTTCTTTGACTCTGAAGCACAAATAAGACTCTAGTCAAGCCTAGTTGAGTCAAACAATGCCGGAGCCCAGGATGAAGTTCTTGTTCTAAATATAAATTATAGTGGTCGCATTTCAACTCTATAGTTAAAGAAAGAACAAATTAACAAAGAACTGAAGGGACAAAGGAAATTTAACTTTGCACAAGAAACATTACTTTGGTGTAATGATTATATAAGCAAAACCTGTTCAGCAGCAATAAACTCTCTGTTTTTTTCATATTGCCTTTGTTTTACTTCCATGTCTTACAGGCATTTTTCTAGGATCCTCCCTGAAATCATCCCTGCAAACATCTGTTCAGAAAGAGTCAGGACCTACAAAATCTCTC
The DNA here is from genome assembly GCA_013400915.1 of Pardalotus punctatus. NCBI lineage: Eukaryota > Metazoa > Chordata > Aves > Passeriformes > Pardalotidae > Pardalotus > Pardalotus punctatus. The sequence goes on along the minus strand of VZTX01029068.1, from coordinate 85,693 downwards.
AAGGACACAAAGAAAGCTCTTTGCTTCAGAAGATTTGCAAAGCTTTTGGTCAATATTTGTAGGTTCTGAATTCATTATTTCTGATGATTATGGGAACAGGAGAAAAAAAAATGGGAAAAAAAGAGACCAGAAAATAATTACAAGGATATACACATATGAGGATTTCTACTTATTAAGAAAGGGGGAGATTTCTGGATATTTTCTGTTTTTGCAAATACTTTTTCGATATTTCATCTTTTCCCACTTTTTTCCTCAAATAACTGGTTTTCCATCTTCCTATCTGTTTTCCCTCATACCTTACTAGTGGACTTGCTGGCTATCTATACATCCCAAATGTTGAATTTCCTTTACTTTTTCCCAGGTGGTATGGTACTGTGAGTCTTTCTGGTTGGCTTTACACTTTGATATGACCCATCTTAGGCTGGCCAGTGATGGCCTTCACAATGGACTTGTCAAACCCTGAAGCATTCAGCTCACCCCCATTTGACATCCATCACAGCCTGCCCAGCTTTAAAACATTACTGCACCCCAGATCTCTGGATCACAGCACACAGACCAGGAGCGAGAACAATCTGGGTCAGTGGGACTGAGCCTGACCTCTCACAGCTATCACAGTGTGGCTCCTGTGCCACATGCTGCATGGAAAAGTGCTCCTCTTCCCCTTCTGCTGCTGTTCTCAGCTGCCCTTGCAGGCACAAGGTTCATGTTCCCAGACTTCCCACAAGCAGCTTTTTTGTTTTCTCCCCAAACACTTTGTGATGGTCAAAAATCTCCTGAATACTTACTATTCCTCCCATTCTAGGACACTCATCTGTACACCACTTAATTTTGTGAGGGTCTTTTTAGAAGTTGCTGTGGCTTACATTCCTTTTACAGTTATTTGTGCATTTGTTTTTATTCACTAAACACACTGATTGCATGAAATCAAATAAATTATATCTAGGATGTCTACACTCTCAAGGGTCACATTTCAGGCAATTGTCCGGTCAAAGCAGCTTCTTTTGATCCGAAATGCTCATGAGCCTTTAATTCAGGACACTGGGGGGTTCAACAATTTCTGGAAGTAACTTGTACAGCCACATATCTTCCGATTACTAATTGGTAGTATATCCTGTGGCGGTTTAAAAACAGTGGAAAATTAAACTCCAAATAAGACTCTCACCTTTCCCCCACCCTTTCTGATAAGAGAGGGACAAAGGTAGAGACTGCATATTGAGATAACAATCTACTGAAAGAAAAAAACAATGGAGTAAGAAATACACAGGAACAGCAGCAATATTAGCAAAGTATACAAAACAAGAAAGTGCTTTACACACAAAATGTGTTCACCACATCCACTTAATTCTGTGTGGCCACCAAGACAAGATGTCAGGTGCTCCCCATAGATTGTGTCCATGTGGCTTTCCCCAGACAAAGACGCGACGGCCAGTGCTGCAAGACACGACACAAAACGACGGACAAATTCCTGAAAGCTAGATGATCTGTGTTGTGCCACACCACTGCTTCAGGTGCTGGACTTGATTCCACACAGCTGCATCCGGTGTCAGTGTTGCCACTTTTGAACATTCCACACAGCTCTCCTCAGATGCCTTTGGCTTGGCTACTTTCAGCTCAGGTCAGACTTGGCTGGGCTTGTGCTCACCTCCACCACTCAGTTTCCTGTGGATGCTTTCCACACTGGCAGTGCTCTTTCAGCACTGTGTCTCCAAGCTGCATCCCGGAGGAATGAGAAGGGATGAGCACCACCACAGCGAGCACCTTCCCCTGCCACAGATGGAACAGAAATGACACCCACCTTTTCCGCCCAAAGCCACAGGGGAATGATGTGTGTGGTATAGAATAGTAGCATGGCCACACCCACACAGCACTAAGCTCTGCCCCTCTCACAGCCAGAGCAGAGAGTTCTTACTGGGATTCCTCCAAGTTCCGAAACCTGGAACTGCACCTCTGCGCCCAGAGCTGGAAGGAGACTCCATTTCACCAAATCCACACCAAAAAGGAGGAAAAAGAGCCACCTGTTTAGCAGCCTGCAGCACTGAGCATCTTTCCTTTTATCTATTTCCTTTAGCACCAAAATATTCCTCCTTTCATCCCCAGAGACTCCCACACCCCTGACAATAAACAGTGCTGACAGGCACATTCTGGGTTTGGATTCTGTGATTTTAGCCTCCAGCATTCTTGCTAATTTTATTCTCTTGGGATTCCACTGACTCTGTTTGCCTCTAAGTCTCCAAAACCCTTTTTCTCCCCAGTGCTTATTTTCACAAGACAATAGAAGCAAAAAGGTTTGAATCATTAAGTGCTCCCATATCAGCTATGAAAAGTATATTAAACAGACTTTTTTTACATCCAAAGACTGTAACATAATCCTGGCAGTTTTGCCATTGTTTCCTGTTGTGGCTTAAAATTCTATTCATCTAGAAAAAGAGTGGGTAACTCCCAATTACTCTAGGATGAAAGGATGGTTTCATCTTTTGATTTGAATGTATTTTTTAGGATAATGAGCAATTATTTCTATTATATTAAATGACAGGGGAAGTATTTCACTTCATCCTTCTCTCTTTGATTATTCCTGAACTGGAAGGATCATACTCTGCCTACTAGCACAATTTTGCAAAAAACTGCAAGCAGGGGCGTTCTCCTTGTGTACAATGGAGAAGTGGGAGTGATGATTTAAGCCATTCTAAAATAATTAATTCTAGGTTGCATATAACAATAAGGTGGTCATCTGGAGATACCAATTTTTTGCAGCATGCAGGTCAAACACTTGTTGTACACTGTAAAAATACCATGAGTGCATGAAAGTCTCATTTTCAGTGGAAATGAGCCTAAAGAATCTCGCTCAATCAAGAGCTGTGTCAGTCAAGATCCTAAAGGAGTCCTCACAATCAAGAATAACACTAAAAGTCAATCTGTGGAAAGAACTTACTCTTCCCACTGAAACATTCTGAGAATATCTGAGTAGAATAGAAATTTCTGCCCCAGAAAGGGCAGATTTACCAGGATGCAAGTATTACTTTATTTCCAGCCTATATGTAGGTAGAGTTATACTACCTAAAATTCTGTTAAAAAAAAATACACACCTAGTGGGTTGTACATTTATCAATCAAGTATGAAGAAGCCTCCATTCCATTTTCATAAATTTACATCTCTCTAAAGAATAAGTGATATGCTGAAAGGCTCTATAAATTTCTCCTCTGAGTCAGGGAATTTTTACATTGCACATATATTTGCTACAAAATTGAAGAATGTTAATTGTCTGTGTTTCAAATATAATGAGATGATTCATTTATTGTAACATCTTTTGTCCTCCTGCAGAGACTCAAAGCATTTTGACAAGTTCTGCCATGATTTATAAGCAGTTGGTTCTCAGAACGGCACAGTTAGATCAATTAGAATTTGTTAAATTATTTGAGGAAAGCCAGCATTTCTCTGAAAATATGACAGATCTAATCAAAAGCTTCAAGAGTCTGAATAGCCATGCCAGGCTGTAAACCTCTGAAATGTGCAAGCCATCTAGTTAAGCTGGGGTAGATGGCATAGAGGAAGGAGAAGTCTGCCTTCAGGCTTAAAAGAAACCAAAAAAACTCCATCAACAACAAAAATATGGTCAGGAATTAATCCAGGCAGAGCAACTGCATGCATGTACGAGGCTCTCTCCTGGGCAGGAAGGGTCAGTTTTATCCCTCTGTCCAAAAGGAGCAGCAGGGTGACATTTTTGGAGAGCAACTTATCAATGCTTTCAGTAAGCATAGGATCTGCAAATAATAACCTATGGGCTCCTCTGTTTTAATGGCCTTTCAATGCAGGAGTACAGCCCCTATTGTATTTCATGCAGCATTTTATCCAGTCTGGCTTTTCACGTTCTATGGGACAGAATATCTGCTCTTCCCCAGAGGATTTTTTCATGGCTAATAGTTCTCATGGCCAGGAGGTTTCCACCTCTAAAATCTCTTCTACTGTTCTGAGCTACCTCTCTTATTGTAAAGTCATTGTACATAACTCCTCTCTATTGTTGATGCATCCATCTCTCCATATGTTCATGCAAAAAGTTGTTGTAGTTTATCCTCCTTCAAGAGTTTAGCTACATTTTAAACAGCTCAAAAATCCCCAACTTGTCTGTGCTTCATTTCCACTGCAGCCCTCCTTAATGCTGAATTCCTCCTCCCATCAGTACAATTTGAGATGGAGCATGGCCCACAAGATATTTCAAGTTTAATCACAGCACTTTATGGGAGATTACAGGCAGATTACCAACCCATCTTTTTGACATGTGTCTGTACACAGCCCTATTCCACCTGTGTGTTTTGGTGCATGGGTCTATGTATGTTAACCACAAACTGGGCAGTAAGACAATCTGAATGCTGAAAAAGAGTTTTCTGTTGTTTGTGAAATGCTTTTGCAAGCCTCAACAGAGAGCAGCAGATAGCAGGCTCTTCCATGCCTGCAAATAATTCTTTGAGATTCCGCACAGAGGCTCCTTCATATGCATTTTGTCTTTTAAGCAGCAAAAGACATGACAAAACTTTAGTGGAAAAATCTAATTTACATTGTATAGCTAGCTAACTCTGGACCAATACCAAGTGTAGTTCCCTCCCTCTAATCTTTCATCTTATGTTTCCTCATTTTAAGTGGTTTACTTTCTTTTCTAACTAAAGAATTAATTTTCTCTCTACCTTCTGCTGCAGTAGTTCTGTAGTCTCACTATGTGTTCAGTTCCTCCCAGGCATTTAAATGTTGCTCGTAAATGTTATATATCAAGCTCATTACTCCATCTTCTCAGTCACCAATTAAAGTACCAATTTAGACCCAAAATAATCCTTGTTCCTAATAAAGATCATTAAAGACAGTGTTAATGTGTTTAACGATCCCTCTACTAACACAGTATTTCCCCAGAAGCCATAACCTTTGCTTTTGCCTCTCTACAGGAAGGATGTTGTCAAAGATGCAAGTTTTCCCAGACTGCTCTTTTTCAAAATAAGCAGCACGATATGTGTGAAAAATGTGTTTCATTTTGTATGATCTCAAGAAGACTTTATGATGTAAATATCTCTGAAAGTCTTTCAGTAGCTATGAAAAGACCCCTAGGAATGCTAGCTAGAATAAGATCCTTGCAGTTTTAAGCAGTGATTTTAGAAAGAAGTAGAAATTGTTTGTGCCAGGGAGGAGGTTATAACTTCTGTAAGGGTAGACCTGTAAAGAAAGAGCTATGCAAAGACTCAAATAGAAAGAGAATTAACTCATTATACATTAATTAATGGTCAAACAGAAAGAATTTAGTACAAACCCAAAGATACTTTATATTACACCAGCCCTTATATAAAGCTATCGAAACATGGTCTGAGTTTTCCTGGTAAGCTGGCAGATAACCAAGGAGAGAGACATTTTACTTGATGCTGCTTTAGATCATACCAGACAATTTGCTGAGTGTTCATATAAATGCCTTCCTTGAGCACCGCAAGGGCAAGGGCCACAGCAGGAGTGCATCTTATAAAGAATTCTCACACTGATTAAGGCAGAATATAAAATGCATAAGTTCTAGGTATTTACTTCTGACAGACAGGGTGTCTTTTTATTCTTAAGCCGTGATCTTCTATTCCTTGGCTAAACACAGAGACATACACTTGGTCTTGGAAAGTGCAAGTTATAACTAGCTCTGAAAAACCACGTGGTATCTTACTAGCACTATATTTTTACTGTTAGAGTAAAATTATCCTGAGCAGGACTACTTTTTTCTACACTGCAAAGACATTCCTCCTGCTTCAGACCTCAAAGCAAATTTCATTTGTTCTCATAGCCCTGTGCTAAGAACTTCACAGGACCACAGTTATTTCTTGGAACGAGGGCTGTGATTTTCATAAGGTACCAGGAGAATCAGGTGGCCAAGCCGAAAAAGGTCAAAGTTGTGAAATCTCCATTGCTGATACCAAATAATGCAACATATATAAACTTGTTTAAATCACATGAGCTTTCTGTGACTGCCATAGTAAGGTTTTTACATATTTGTCTGAGCTGCTTCTCATTTCTGTACAGACACATGAACTTCATTCTGCCCTTTGAGTGCCAGTATTATGGGCCTCCAAGTACTCATCTCACTGGATCAGAAGCCAACAACCTCCTGATTCAAGCTCTAAGGCTGTTTCCAAGTTTGCATGAAGAGAAGCCCCACGTATGAATCCAGATGAAAGTAACAAAGGTTTGGTTGGTTCTTTCAATTTTGTTTTAACAAAAACAAAGGCATATTTTAGCTTTGAAAGCATCTCAAATATAATGTTTACAATTTTCCTAAGAATTTCAGTTTACTTTCATTGCTCAAGAAAGCACAATAGTTTCAGGCTCAGGTTTATCCTTGTTTCATATCCTAGGATTTACATCTCTCTGGGTTTAGGAGTATAACTAGGAGCTGGAGGAGACCTGTGTTATAAGTGTGGAAACTATTTTCTGTCATTTGAAGAAAGGACAAGGATTGGTTTAATTGCCTCATGTTAAAACACATTTTGGAAATCTCTCATCAACATAATGAAGCAATGTGGGGAATTTGATACTGAAGCAAGAGGGAAGGATGTTGTGTAACCAAATTGCAACGTGGTCCACACCAGTTCCGTTAGGTCCAAATTTAAGACGTCAGGGCTTGATATTAACACATTTTTGAATTCTATAGACATGTAAGAATTAATGTGTCTCATAACATACCTCATAATGTTCACAGACAAGTAGAGAAATTTTAACATATACAAACCTTGATTACTGTAAAGCTGAAAGTGGCTTGAGCTTCAATATTTTTGTAAATTGAGGTTTTTATATGAATGCCTTACAATCTTTTTCAAATCAAAATATCTTGGTGCTGTCCAGAATGCCAGTTATCTGATGGCTAATGCGACAAACAAAGTTTTGCACTTTGGAAGGCTCTTACCTGAAAATGCCACCAAATTGTAAACTACAGCACATAAATACTACATTGCTGGAATAAATTGTTTCAAACTTCTGCCTGTATTCTTTATTTCTGCACTGCATGTGCTTTGTCAAGAGGGAGAAGATACTGCAAAAGCTTTTCTCTTGGAAAACAAAACACGTCATCAACCCTCTCATGCTTTCAGCTGCTCACATCCAGGTATTACTGAAAATGCAAGCAGATAGGAGTAACCTGTTGGCTGATAGGGGAAACACAGAAGGTACTAACTCGGAGAAAGAGAAATAGCACCATGCACGTGTGCACAGACACCCACACACATGAGAGCACTAACATCTTGCAACCATTACTCGCCCTGTGATACAGACATAATCTAGTTAAAATGGAAATGTATTAGGAAAGTCAAACAATTAATTGATCCAAGAAAGGTTGTTTCATGTTTTGTGTAAATCAAAGCTAAAAATTCATTTGAGGGACACTGCCGTATTGTAGACTAAACAGAGTTTGGCATGAGCACAGCGCTTGGTGTGGGTGTTAAAGTTGTTCTGCACTACACATGGTCAGTAATCCTCAGCAGAAATGTTAACTCAATTTGTCAGCATTATCTTTATGTCAACAGTAATGCTTAAATATTTACAATAGACATAGTACTCTGAGGGTTCGTAACACAAGATAAATTGGAAAAATGTTAACAAAATGGATGGTACTAATACAAGCCCTTGGCACATTGTACTCTTCAATTTTATATACAAGAGGGTTTGCCTGAAAGTTGGATTTTATTAGGCTTTATGGTTTATTTGCTACCTCCAGCTCTTGCTAAAATGAAGCAGAAATTTGTATAACCCTTGTAAAAACAGAAATGTATTAGGTTAATGATGCATGAGTATTGAGTCCACAAGAAAGAGGTTTAGATTTTTATGTATGTGTTCTGGACCAATTTCAGTCTTGACATAAATAAGAATGAATAACATAGACCTTAAACTGAGTTGCACCTGTTTATATACTGACAGAATTTGGCCCTGTGTCATCAAAGAAATTATAAATCTTCAGCATATCTTTTTTAAAGATAACATGTTCCATCTATAATATCATTCCAAGTGCATTACAGGCAAATTTAAATACTGTACATTTTACAAACAGCTAAGAAAAAAAGAAACAAACAATAACTTGAGGAAAGTAGTTTCATTGAAGCTCTGAAATTAGAGGAATAATATAATACTGAAACAATAGCCTGCTTAGACACGTTGCCTTTGTTACTCTCCCTTTTTCAGTCATTGCCATATATTCTTCTAATTAATTCTTCTAATGAACAATGGCTGTGAAAGCCAAGTATTTATTTCAGCCGTGTATGATTTTATCACCCTTAAGCTTTAATCTTTTGCCTGTTTGCGTTTTTGGTTCTAAACTGTCCCTCAGATGTTTGCTAACATCTTTGCCTATATCTTCCCACTGTCTCAACCACCAAAGTCTTCCCAGTATTTCCTCCAGTCATAATTCACCAGATAGCACATGAGGAAACTCACTGTCTACTTTGACATGATGGTTTAAAAAAAAAAAAAATAGTAACTATGGCTTTCCTGGATGAGAAAATTCCACTTTTTATTTACAGTAGCTTTAACTCACTTTCATAGACCTCTATGTCATTATTCCTCCATACTGTTTTCTCCACCACTTTCTAGAGCTAGTTTATTGTCTGTTGTCTTGCTACTACTCATACCAGAATGTCATATTGAAAAGTTTGTTCCTACCTCCCATATTTTTTGCTCTTGCATTTAAGTCTGAAAATGTTTTGAGATGTAATTTTTTAGATATTCTGGTTGTCATAAGAGGAAAAATGTGACATAGTAAAGCAAAATACTGAGGCATAAAAGGAATTTCTTCCATCCACTACATTTTTTCATTATGTTTACATACAAGTTCACTGGGTACAAGCCCAATATGTTTTTCTCATGTTGTTCTTGTCTCCATGTTTCCTCAACTTTTATAACCTGTCAGCCGTTATTGGACTGTGATATTGTGAATATTAAAAAATAGTCCAAAATAATAATAATTTAAAAAGCAGCTGACAAATTTTTAAAAATAGTTCTGTGCAAAAAAGTATTTGTCTTTCAGAGATGACTGATCTTGAAGGTTTTGTCAAATGTAACAACTCAGTGTCAAACTCCCCAAAGCATTTCTGTCCCTACTCCAAAAGAGTACTACTTCAAGGCACTAATTGCTGAGGAATTGACCATGAAAAACATGTCTCAAAGCATTTATTACAGACTATGGTGTCAGACAAATGATGTTAGTTCATTAGCTTGCAAGAACCACCTATTTCCTCACACATTTTCTTTTCTCCTCTTCCTCTTGCCCCCTTCCTGGCCCCTCATAAATGGGCAATGCTTAAACTATTCAGTTTTAAGCTAACATACATCTACATCTCCCAATAGTCACATAGTTTTACATAAAGAGAGCATAGTGAAAAAAGGGTAAATAAAATCTAGCCCCTTCCTACCCTCTCTACCCCCCCCACACGCACAATTTCTATCTATAGAACACTCACTGTTCTTTAATTAAGAAAGCCAGATGGGATTTGAACATTTCTTTGAAGGAAACACAGAAGCAATGTTTAGAAAGTGTATGAAATACCATCTTTTCTTTGAGCTGCCACTCAGGCTTTGAGTCTTTTGCCGCATATTCTATTCACCATTCTTATTCTGGACCTGTGATATCCGATTCCTGTTTCTGTAATTTCCATCTTTTGTTCAAAAGTCTATCTCTCACAATAACACTATTCAGATAAGGTATGTCTTTGAGTAGGCAGCTACTACCTTTTTTTCCACTCCTCGTAAAGGTCCCATTAGTGCTTTGGGATCCTGGGATACAAATGTACAAAGCAAGAGCCCTCCACTGAAATATTTCAGCTCACTTTTCAGTGCTGCATCAGATAGCATTAGCAGGGAGTTTTTATAGTTTACTTTGCAAATGATGGAAACCACTCTCTGTTAAACAAAAATAATTAAGGGAGTACAGCAAAAGATATGCTTGTAGTATACTGCCAATGTGTTATGCCTTGGCACCAAAGGGAAAACGTAAGAGGATTTTCCTAGATAAGGCACCTTGCAGATATAACATATTCATATTGTGACACTTTGCCCAAATATTCATTATTCAGTTGAAAATGGTATGTTTTCAAGAGTTAAAAAGTAAAAGATCAGAGTAATGACCTTGAACTGAACAGAAAAAGATGCAGAATATTTTTATTATGTCTCCTCTCAATACAAGGATTATAAATTTTTCAGGTACACACTGACCAGAAAATGGATCAGCACTGCTTCAAGGAAAGTAATGTCTATAAGAAAACCCACTGCATTTCAAATAATTGCAATTAACAATAAGAAACTGATGTTTAGAATTGTTGGTGTTGCATAGAAATACATGAAAATACATATGTATATACATTTTTATATTTATATAGAGAAGCCCCGTTAATATTTATATAAATATATAATATAAAAAATATTATATATTATGTATATTATATAATATATATGAATATTATATATAGAGAAGCCCCAAGTTGCGAACTCCTGGATCCTTGCCATCTATGTGCTTTGTAACTTTAAGCAGACCACTTATACCTACAGATATATCACCTGCTCTACCCGTAACATGGGAATGTTACCATTTGCTTCAAAGAGACTTGATTCAGAGGTATAATTTCATTTAATAGTATTTGAGGTTCTTGGATGAAAAATATTTTCCCGATGTCCATGTTCTACACTTCAACTACTTATCAATTAAAAAACAACATTCAATGAGATTCTATAGGCATTCATTGTTGGATAAAATTTAAAATTATACAAAATGAGTGGTATAAGTAACACTAATAATGTAGTTTCAAGTTTTTTCCAAAATTAGGTAATTTTTATAAAGTTCTTATAACAAGAGAAGAGTGATGAAAAATTCACTACGAGACTAATTAATCGCTTTAATACTTATCCAGTAGCTTAGAACATGAAGTAATTAAAGTAGTCTTCATCTGTAACCAAACTGACAATAATTTCAAAATATATTTGTGAAAGTGTAATACCAAGATCAAGCATTTTCCTACTAGTTTATCACATTTTAATTTGGAAAAATAATAAAGAAAAAGAAAATTGTTGCTGTAAAAAGCTGGATCTGTATATTCTAATTGTACCTCAGAATTTTTTTTACATTAAAACCTATTTCTTTTTTAGTTTTTAGAGTAGTAAAGTTGCAGGCACAATTAATTTTAATAGCAATCAAGGGCCTTGAGATAACTTACTGTAAAAAAGACGAATACTTAAACAGTACCAGTGGCTGATATTTTGTGGCTGTTCTGAAGTATAAATACTTAAATCCTAAACATCTAACTCTATATCTCTAAAGTCCATGAATACCTTAATTTTGGATGCACTGTTCACACCATATAAAGACACATTTGAACAGAGTGCTTACTGAACTTATTTAGGTGGCATTAAATACAGCTGTGTTGAGAACTGAGGTTGAGCCTGAGTGCTCTGTTTGACTGGAGGTGGTCATTGCTGCACTTGCTTATGTGGAAGTCTGGTGCAGTCAGAGCTGAAAACATGAATTTAACAGCTTTTTTTTTTTTTTAAGGAAAATAAGCACCAATAAGCACTCTTCTGAGCAAGGAAATATGAATTCTTTGACCTCACTGACCCATTTCTCTTTGTCCTCTCAAACACTTCTGCTCTCAACAGTCAGCACTACAGAGACACCAAACAGAGGAAGCACATCTGCTAGTCATGGCACCTACTCGCTGGCAGACTCCTAGCAGCAGTTGGCTGCAGTTTCAGCTTTATCTAAAGATATGTCCCATATTCAGGCTGTTATGTGATCTATCTTTGCTGGTTTCCCTTCCTAAAAGCCTTCTCCGTTCCCTGAACTTCTATGCTTTTTTTACATTTGTGAATTAGGTGCTGTGTGACTTGCTCGTGAAATCACTGCATAGGCTGTTTTACAGCCCCGGGGTGGGAGCCAAGGATCTCCCCATATTTGTGAGCCTTCTGCCTCCAAGCAAGCAAGACGGGAAAACAAATTACCCTATGGGCACATTTACATGCTGGGACCGCAATTTCAGTGCAGGAAGGTCAAATGTGCAAGCACAGACTCTTGCATGCCTTTTCAAACCATATTGCTGCTTGCCACACAAGTAGGAAGCTTGGCACATGTAAGAATTGTAAAGTAATGTTGCTGAGAAAATTATTTTCAAATCCTGACCTTCATCCTGTCGCCCCAGAGCCTGTCAGAACCACAGAGGCTGCACTCGTGTCCTGGGCACGCATAAGCACAGCACGTTTCACTCCAGGGAGGATTCAGGATCATGTTTGATTTGTTATGTTCACAGCCAAGGGGCATTTGCAGGTGCAAGTCAAAGCCACAAAGGCACAGGAAAGCCTAAGCAGTGCACACCAAAAAGGATCCCTTTGATCCCTGAAGGTGCACTAATGCACTGCCGCAGACAAGACTGTCCTCCTGTGTATTGGAGAACATGTCATGATCAATATCAGACACAGCTGGGTAAGCAGGAAAGAGCAGATAGCTTCCTTCAAACCCAGTGTCATACTTGCAACTATAATAGGTGGATAAAACTTTCCAAAATGTACTGAAATCAGTGGGGGAAAAAGCCATTTCAATGAAGAAGCAGGTCTAAATTGATCATATAAATATCTGCACATCATTTTGTATGTTAACTCTAGTATTCTTTTTTTTTTTTTTTTAAGGTTTTTTGGCTTTTGCACTCACCCAAAAAGACTTCTCCACAGATGCTCCAGATTCATTCAGAGACAAATTCTACTTCCTAGACTTATTCCTACTGGCCAATGATATGGCAGGCATTGAATGTAGTCTCCAGTTCAACCTTTGGGCTGCTCTAGCCCATCAGTGTAAACAAAGAGACGTTAGAATTAGTCTTTAGAATTGCCATAAGAATAGAGGGGCCATTTAGGGAATGTGGGTCTGGTCCAAACTTCCTTTGTCTTTTTATTTTACTTCAATGCACCTTGAAAGGGTTCTTAAATTGGCACTGCCTTTTCCATAAATTAAATTAGGAACTTCTAGGTTTTAATATGTGCAGAGAGGATTTTATTTTTATTAAAGCAGAATGATCAATGAAACATTCATTCTGTATTTTACACTTATATGGTAATTATCTGTAAATATTTACCAATAAAAGGAGAAATAGAACTTGAGAGATACACACTTTTGGAAGGGGGAGTACTCTAACATTTTACAAGTTTTAGGAAGTCTCTTAGAAAACCAGGGCTACATGCAATAACAGAGCTTGTGCAATTCATTATCTTGTCTTTACCAAAGGCATTGCTCTTTCTGGTTGGAAGTGGACCACATTTCATACTGAGTGATTAATTTTTTATGAATGAGTAACTCCATGAGTTTTAAGCTCCTTTTCTATTTATCAGACACCTGTGAAAAAATCATTTTCACTGGACTTAACTGATATTCACTGAACTGGGATATTTGCTTAGTTCATCAAGTATTTTTGCATATCTGAGATTTGAGTTATTCTACTGAATTGTGATCAGCCGAATGAGTGACCAAGCATGTGATGTGCTTGAAAGCACAGATCATACCCACTCAAAACACATGTTGGTCTAATCTATTCTCTGCTTGGAAAGAAACTCAAGTATTTCTACCCCGCCTTTTCTGTGTACACCTCTAAATGGTTTTCCCACTAAAATCCTATGATTCACATAATTCAAAAGCATACAGACTCAGATAAGCTGCACAGAAAACAGCACATCATTACCTGATTCTTAATAAAAATCAGTTCAAAGACTGTTTTAAATGTTAAGATATATGATTCATAAAAGTGTCTCATGTAGTTCAACAAAAGAAGAAAAGGAATGTGCCAAGACAGGAGGGGAGAACTCTAAATTACACAGTAGATTATGGATTTATGCATTTATCAAACAGAAAGAAGCTGCCAAAGCACAGTAGTCTGGTATTTCTTGGACATTCTTAATATCATCTGGAAAGCCTTGTTTTACACTGAATCCAGAAGATAAGGAAAGAAAACTGGAATTTCACTTCTAAAACCTGATACAACTTGTGAAAGAAACGAAGTAGTCATTTTTATTTACTTGTAATATCACCCAGACATAGAAAAACTGTAGGTCTTTTTACTTTTCTCATCTAGCTGACCATAAAAGCAGTAATCAGGTAAGTGCTGAAGATCCAGTTGTTATGATAATGCACTTGACTCATAGTATGTACTTCAGCGATGAAAAAAATCTGCTTTTTTGTGAAAAGACAGAAAATCACAGAAAGTGTTCAAAAACACTGGCATCCTCAACAGGACAAATGTTTTTGTGCAAGTCAGGGGTATTTTGGAAAATGAGACTGGAATTCTGCCCCAAATATCACTCCCCAGAGAGAGGTAAGTAGAAACCAAACAGTCTAAATTCAGTGTTGATTGGCAAAGGACAATAACTGTAATGTTCTCACCGTGGGGAGCATGTATTTTTCAAATGGCTGTCTGACAATATTCTCTCCCTTCTTGCCTTAGCTGTCCCAGGAGGCCTGACAATCAGGACTATATATAGAATTGACTGAACTCTTTTAAGTGTTTTATTCACAGTAATGATCTGCTGGAGTTGTTTATGCTCTTCACCATGAACCAAGTCCTGGGTGATGACTTCAAGTTTTCAAGTCAAATTTACATTGTGGAGGATTTCATATCACATCACAAATATATCTGATGCAGTTTCCAGCACCAAATGTGCAAATATCCATGCTGTGGTGTTGAGGCAGCTGCAACTCATTTTCTTTGGACATATGAGTTTCACACAGACTCCAGTTTCTAAGTGACTCCCAGTACACCTACTTAAAAAAAAAAAAAAAAAAAAAAAAAAAAAAAAAAAAAAAAACAAAAAACCAAAAAAAAAAAAAAAAAAAAAACAAACAAACAAACAAACAAACAAACAAAATAGAATATTGTCTTTTACTTTCACATCTGTGTCTGCCCAGTCATGTTTTCCTTGGTCTGTCCTGGAAGGACTAATTTAAAATGGAGATTGGACAAAGGTAAGAAGGAGTGAGTAGGTGTTAAGACATTCTACTGGGAAGAATTTGAAGATGTTGAAGCATGACCAGTGCTTTCCAAACCTTTCTTTGCTCTTAGAGGTACCGATCCACAGCAGATTATGTCAAGCACAAAAATGAAAGATCTGCCATGCCATTTTGCCTCTTTGCATCCTGTGGAAACACAGACAACAGATTCATCTGGTCACAAGCCTGCAGTACTTGACACTATGGAACAGTACATGCAAATGAAATGTACTCAGAAATAAATTATCAGAAAAGTAAACTAACAAATAGCTTGTATTTGTAAGAAAAATAGGGGGAAAACCCACTATTCTCCCTTTTGTTCTTATTCCATGAAAGTATTGTATGTTGATGGTTTTGGAAAAAAGCATAATAACCTACATGTGGTTAGACAGGAACATCCAGAGGAATTCATAAAATCTGATGAAACCCTGAATAATCCCACCTACAATGATCTGCATCTGGAAGGTACACACAAGTAAGCGTTACATCAGGGAAAGATAAAAGCACAATGTTCCACATTCTCGCACAGGTTTAAGAGCACCAGCCTACCACACCTAAGTTTGGTTGCCTTGTGGGACTCCTTGGAGAACACTTGGTTGCTCATTGTATTGCCATTCCTGAGACAGAAATTTCCTCTTTACAGGAGCTATCCTTGAGTGTTTATCTGACAAAGCAGGGGATTCTGGAGTCTTTCTACCCTACTCCACTGGCCTTCTGTGCTTTTTTTGTATATGTCTCCTCATTCTTCATGTAGGATTGTGTCACTCCTACATATTTAAGTTTCTTCACATGACATTTGAGCTATACAAAATGGAAGGGCTGTGGCATACTTGATAATAAAGTAAGAATGACCGTTTTACCCTTCTGGATTTTATAAACAGTTGCCTTCAGTGGTGAACAACATGAATTAATCACTAATATAACAATGGAAAAAGAGTCCTCTGACTGAAGTGAAAATGAAGCAATTTCTGTGCTAGAATCACGACAGCTGTGATCATTCTCAGTTAGGAAATACTGTGTGGAGAGATAGTGAGAACATTCTTTTAGGTAAAATCTTGGCCCTCTTGGAGTAAAGATGAGAGGCATTTATCTCATTAGACCCATGGTCTGGCCTTTGCAGAGTCAAAAAATGTTAAGAGTTTGATTAGCCAGGACTCAAAATGCAATATAAGATCACATAAAATATTCTCTGTTCCAGTTTCACTCATAATGCAACCTTAATTTTGTACACCTTATTTAGACAGAAATTAGTGTTTTGTACTTCCTTAGCATAAAAAAATAAAGCACAGAGAGCTTCTGAGAACCAGAAATTCAGTGACAAAATTTGTTACATGAAGACTGACTGTATAACTCCCACATTAGAGAAAACAAGGCCAACACCCACCACAATCCCTGTGTACTAAAACTGTGTAGGATGGTGTTGTATGGGGCAAAGGATAAACAGCGTAGAGACTAAATTTAGCTGAGTGGTAAATGTAGCAATAACGTAGTGACTTTTAACTCTTTTTTGAGAATGTGTGTTATTTTTCATATTTGGTTGATAATGAAATTTGCTTTTCGTTTGGGAGCCCTGGCTGTTACCTAGACCCTGACCAGTATCAGGTCATGATTCTGTTTAGTTGAAAATAACAAAATCTAGCATTCCAAAGAATTGTCAAAAAAATTGTTAGTAAAGGAGTAGGTGTTTATTGACTAAAAAAAAAGAAATTGCACATAAATAGGACTCTCATAGAAAGTGAGAACTGAGAGTTTTTGGGGGAAATGTAAAATAACCCTAAATATATATGGACAAGCCAATATAGTACAGATGCAAAATGAATGGACTGAAAAGAAATTGTCACATTGGTTCTAGGAACCCATTAGGAGTCAGAGGTTAACTAGGAAAAATATTGGCTTGCTGCCTAACGAGAAAGACAGAAGATAGTGAATATTACATAGAACAGAGTATGTAACGTTCACTTTGTTTCAGATTATTCTAAAAGACCAAGTTACTCCTACACTAATAGAATTAATATCAGAGAGTTATTAGATAAACAAGATTATTTCAAATAATTTGGATTTTAAATATAGTTCTAGAAAACTTTGAAAGGCCTGTCCATAGTACTCATCACAGTTTCTAACAATCCTAGAAAGTCTGCAAGCTCCAGAAATGGGAAATATTTTGTCTATTTCTAAATTACACAGAAAAAAAATAACTCTAGAAAGTTAGACTGGTCACCTTCACTTTCAAGAGAAAAAAAAAAAACAAACAAACCACCAGCAAATGTGAAGGTAACTGTTTGCAAGTCAACCTTGAAGAAATGAGGAGATAAGCAACAGGCAAGACAGACCAGCCAAGTTCCCATCTAATTTTCTTCTGTGATGGATAAGAGATGGTTTAGATGAGGGGGAAAAGCAGAGGTGCCATCTGTCCTAGCTTCAGTAACAATGTTTGTTGACAGTGCCTCTGGTGTTATGGTACAATGCAAAGTTATCTACTACCTTCATTTTCAGCTGTGTAGTCCAATGGACCAACACAAACTGGTTTTCAAAATGCTGTGCCTGAGTTAATAAGTCCTAACAGATTTGATTTAGTCATAGATCCCCACGTGATCAGGTCTAATCTGAAAAAAATTACCGAAATGTGGGAGCACAACTATTGATGAAAATATGCACAGACAACTGATCAAAATAACTAACAATTAATAAGAAAGGCTATTGAGCCTTATGAAAGAGTCTGTCCTGTGTCTGATACTACAAAGGTCAACATTGAGGATGAAAGAAACTGAATTTCAAATTTATTAAGATCAAGTCTACGTGTGATAGAATTCAATATGATCTTGCCAATTCAGAGAGAAGGTATAAAAAAACCCAAGGCAATGGACAAGGGAGTGACAATGGGTTTTGGGGAACAATTAACCACTTTAAGAATACAGGACACTGCACAGCAAATAGCAGACAACAAGCTCCATAGCAATCAAAAATTTCGTGCTAAGGAAAGACCAGTGCCAGTTTGAGGCATTTAAAGAGCAACTCAACTTGCAGAACACTCAAAATAGTCTTTCCATTGTGATAAGGTCTCCAGAGGAATATGTTCTCAATCACTTGTAGAGATACAAAGGACAGATGAGGGAAAAATCTAGAGAAGTTCTGCAGTGGTGAAGTGACATCTGAAAAAATGTGACTCGGAAGAAGTGATTGAAAAATCCTGGGACTGTTTAACTTAGATAAGAGAAGATTAGTGGAAAACAGAATAACAATCATCTGGCATCTAAGATGCCGCTAGGAAGATCAGTAGGAGAAGGAATACTGCAAGGGATATTTGAGAAGGCAGCACTAACCACTGTCAATCTGCTCCCTGGGGAAGTTGTGGTATTAGCATCACAGGAGAATGTAAAAGCACTTTAGACAAATATCTTTCATGAATGACATAAACAAGCAATGGACTGAATGGCTTCTTTCCCTTTCCCAATTCTGAGTGTGCAATCACTGTTAATACATATCCACTCCTAGAATTTTGGCAATAGGTCTCTGAATGGGACAGAATGAAAAATGGCTGTATCTCTGTGTCACAGGAGAGATCAGACTAAAAAACACCCAAAGACCCAGATCCAGGGCATCAAGAAGCCAAGATCCCAGGATGTCATGAACAATACCAAAGAAATGGCACATGGTAGTCACTGCTGTTGGGCAGCCTTTGACGAATACTAATAGACATAAATGATACAAACTGAGGAGCTGTCATAACATTAGCTAGATAACCTATCGCAGAAACTACCAAGTGGCTTGGTAAAATGTCACTCCTTCAGAGACAAAGATTGAAAAGTTTACATACATTAAATTTTTCAACTAGCTTTTCTACAAAGACACTTGGAATTAGTTTGCCTAGGGAGTTTATCAATAAAAGGTTCCCCCTGTTGCAGCAAATACAAGTAGCTGTACCAGCCTCTGGTGTTTTTTAAATAGTCTGGACAGTCACATACGTACAGAAATTATTAGAATGGTCGGCTAACCTATGATTACCAAGGCAAGAGGAGTTGCAAGAGAGGAAGAAAGTGGCTAAGGACAGGATAAATAGTTGTCAAATACATATTTTATTGTTCCTTTTCTGCTTATTTTATTTTGACTGTCTGGTTTACTACCCCTTTTGAATGTGTCAGAAGCTATATCAGAATAAACACCCTCCATGGAAAGGTGAGGCTGCAAGAGGTATGTAGGTTTTTTTATACAAGCTCTATGATAAAAGCTCCCTTTACACATTCTAGGATTGTGAAGAAAAAGACTAACAGTATCTGAGTGAACACGTAAACCATGGTCCTTAATAGGTAGCCAAGATCTCATGCCAGGGATATAACTGATCCAGGCAGGGAAAAAAGGGCAATTTTCTTTTTTTAAAGGATAATGTAGTAACAAATCTATTCCTTTTTTTAAAGAGAAAAAATCAGAAAATCAAGAAAAGTGCTTTTGGGGAAAATAAGCAAAGGTAGTGAATGTAGCAGTTTGAAAGAGGTGACAATACATAAGAAAAGTTTAGATCACCTAGATTAAAGTTGTGGATAACACTTAAATTCTTGCATAAATTTAAAAAGTTTGGAACTGGGCTTCACTATATCCTGCAAATCACCAAGTTACATACTTGGACATTCCTGAGACCCAGATTTTTTGTTTATAAACAGAACTCTGTGACTTTACAGATTTTAGCAATGGAGTGAAAATCATTACAATGCTTTGCATTTGTATTCTGCATCAACATGAACAGAAAATTTACTGCCTGTGCATGTCTTCTTGTTTTCTGTTTTCATGTTGGAAAGAAGTCAAGCGCCTCACTTTGCAGGACCCAGCTAGAAGTCAGTAAGGGCAGGAGCAAATCTCCAAGTCTTAGAACACCAGCCACAGTTACATCACAAACTAAATGCACCACTTGGATTATCTGCTGTTTAAAATAGAACTCTTTAGTATGCTATCTATGTGAATAAAAGCATAAACATTTCAGCTATCAACTCATCAAAACCACTTGAGCAAGCATAAAATATCTTCTTGGCACCAGGTAGTCACTCTGTCCTCTTAACACAATTTCTCTCTTTCGAACTTACTCTTCAGCCACATGCTAATGGGTTCATCTCAAGATAGCAAAGCCATGCATGCTTTTGATATCAGACTTCCTTGCATTGGCAAGAACTACAGATTTTTTGCTGACAAGACATTTTTACAACTATATGAATGGTACATCTTTGTTTGGGGGAAAAAAATGAGGTGAGTAAGAATTCTGAACCACAAATAATGCCATGTGAGTCTAAACCAAGTGTAAGCATAACAGATCACTTCACAAATGCAAATGAAGCTAAGCGAAGAATAAAATGGAAGTGCAGCTCATGCCCAGAAGTGCTTTCTTTGTGTTTATTTCTCTTAATAGCCTTCTTTTTTTTGCAAGTTGGTTTACATTTCCATGCTTATTTTCTTATTTTATTTTTTATTTTCCATGTTTCCTGTTGAGCAGAAGTATCTGAAGCGGACCAATTCTTTTAATGCATCTTATTTTTTAATTTCTACTTATGTCCTTGGGAATTTTTATTTATTTCTTTTAAAGGACTAGGCATGGCCAGTAAAACCACAGGTCAAGCCCTCCCTGGGACTGGTCACAGAATCCACCAGGTATGGTCTGAAGTGCTCGCATGACAAATACTGCTTGTGATTGAGTGCATCATGAAGTGGAGCACGACTCCTTCTGCTACAAGAGGTCTGTGATGACAGGCTTACAAGGAAACAAGGATGTCTTCCGTTTTCATCCCCAAGACAAATCAGCATGGGTTTCCTCTGTTCTGGCCATCCACCAGAAAGTCCTCACCCATTACTCTTCCCAGTTCCCTTTACAGGCAAGCACATACGATTTTCAGTCCACTTTGACATTAACGTCACCCCTTCAACTGCGCTCATATATACACACACCCTCTTCCCCTTCAACAGAAAGCAGAAAAATTGGAGGCAACTAGGGAGGGCAGATTTCTCCCTAAATCTTTGTTGCTGAAGACAGCAAAAGAGCTTAATGAGTGCCTTGGCCAAGAGCCCCACACTGGCTTGAGCCAGCTGCTCCTGCGACGACAGCATCAGCACGGTTTTATCCTCAGCTCAGTCAGCACCTCCCCAGCAAAGGACTTCAATTGCGCCAGATGCTACATTTGCACAGCAAGGGACCACTGTCTTCCTCTCTGTTCCTGTGGGTGACATATCAGAGAAGATCAGGGAGAAACACAAGAGAAATCCATGCCTGCCCTAGACTACTGCGGTCAGATAATTCCTTTTGGATTTGTATCAAATTCCATTTAATGTCATCCATTTCTGTGGTCTCCTTTTTCCCCCTGACACCAAAGTCCTCTCAGCTGTCCCACTGACAAGTCAGCCTTTTTCGGATGTCCCCAAACGCCTGTATGGACACAGTATCAGATAAACACTGGGATGAGTGACTGGGTTAACTGATAAAGTTGTTAATTAAAGCTCTGTTTTCAGCACTGCTGAAAGATTAACTGGGCCAAAATTTAGAGCGCAGGGGAAGTTTTACTTTTAACAATATACATTGTTTGGTAAATAAAAAGCTCGAACAATTTCAGAGAAAGTTGTGCCAAGAACCTTGCAAAAACATTTTTCTCCTCAGAGAATTACACAAATGGTGCAATTCACTTTAAAGATTTGTAGGTTTAACTTTGCAAGTCTCTTGTAAACACTGAGGCTAATTCACTAAAAACACTATAGACTGAGAGCACAATCATTTTATAATCTTAACCATTCATTCCCAAATACATATTCGTAACATTTCAAACTGGCCAAAAATCAAAATTACTGGAAAATTGGAAGTGGATTTAAAAATAAATTATGTCTTCTCCAGTGTAAGGTTAGATATCCAGTTGTTGGCAGAACTGTACAAGTGAGATAATGAAATCATATTAGGATGTCAGTGACTACATTAATTCCTATCTTAAACTACGAAATGTACCCCGTGTAAACTGCATGGCTTTCCGGGTGAGCTGATTAAGCCTGAACCAAGTCCCTGTGCAGTCCATAGAACTGCTGCTTTTCTTTCCAGCACTGTCACAATCACCAAACAGTTCATCACTACTGGTTGTATAAAATGCTATGGAAAGTCTAACTAACATAAGCAGATATCTGAGGTTTAAAAATGTTCTCCAGTGCCCCAAGTGTCTGCACACCTGTTTTGTTTCTTGTTGCTAATATTCCCAGATGGAAAAACATCTAGGTAAATTGTGAAACAGTGTGATGAGCTGAACTAAAATCTGTCTGAAAATAAGCACAGTTTTCTAAGCGTGTTTTTGATTTAAATGCTGCAACAGAGATTATTTACTGTGAGGATAATAGAACAGATGGTGAACACTTAGCTAACCAATATTTACTGGCTGCACATGCGGTACATCAGGACTTTTATTAGCATTGAGGTAATGATTCTAAATCACAGCTTGGTTTCTTGCTTTTAGGCGAGAACTGTTAATAAATAGAATGGAAAATTAAACATGATTACCATTTAAGTACTACATTTATGTCTTGACTACCTTGGGTTTGACTTGTTCAGTTTTCTTAATGTAAACCTGCGCTGTCATGTCACAATGAAAGTATTGTCTAAGTTAAATTAAACAATGGGTGGTGCAAAAAATTTGATTGCATGTTCTGATTTGATCCCAGATTATAAGGACCTGAGAGAGATGTCCAAACTGGCCCCATCTTTATTGATGAATTCTAAAGGTTCTTTGCACTGGACTACTCATTTAAGGGCAAGCTTTCATTTACTGAGGCTGTGTTCTGTTGGCATCATCTCTAGAGATACTAAAACCAAGGTCATAATCTACATCAACACATGGGTTTTTAAAATGCCAGAGTCATTGCTGATTGTGTTATTGCTGCTTTCTAATTTCATTTTGAAACAGGTGAACTCATTCCCTCCAGTTACCCTGCAAAAGTTAATTGACTTACATTTGTGTGGTATTTTCAAACCCCATTGAGAGGTGTTTATATTCCAGCTGTGGTCTGTCTGTGATGACACAATTTCAGAGAAAAATTAAAAGCCACATGACTCTTTCTTGGTAAAGTGTCTGGCTTATCTTAATGATCTAAAGCTGCTTTGTAACATAGATAACAAGTAATCATTAAATGGTCTGGCTTGACACCACCAAGAATGGAATATCTTCTCTATCCCTGGAGTAAATATAGAATAGCATCACAAATACACTGAACTGAAAGCACAAGGCCTGTTCCCTAACTTGGCCCTCAAATGGAGTGTGCCAGGTGGGACTACTGAGTGACCCTTCTTAATTCTCATGCGCACTCATAGCAACCATTTTGTATTTCAACACCCAAGGCAGAATTTTGTGAGGTTTTGCCAGTCTTTCTCTTCATAAACGCTTACCTCCTTACAAAGCTCTGTGTTCAGCTTTCAATCTACTTTTTAAAAGTATTCTAATTGCCTTCCTTTTCCAAATTACTTTCTACTTTAATTTAAATAACTTAAATTTTTCTTTCATTTCCAAACAAATTTATTTTGTTTCCAATTTTTTATTGCCTCTCCTGTTCCACACTGATACCCACATCTTTTCAACTTTTATCCTTACATCATGTTTTTTACCTAGGATTGCTGTCATCTAAAACACCCTAAAATTGTTTGAGAAGCAGTTGCTTAGGGATGTGGAAGCAAAAGGTCCATGGAGAGTTTTGTTAATCATTTTTACATAGAATGTACAACATAATAATTTTATGATACACAAAGAAAAGCAATTAAATCAATAAAGCAGAAGAACTTATGGAAATTTACAGATGTAGAGAGGTCAGGTATTAAGGCTATTTAGATTCTCAAATTCTAAAAGAAAAACTCAAAAAAAGGTACCTCTGCCTATTGCACAGAGTAATGAAATATGGTGAAAGAATGATGAAGAATGAAACATGTACACAATAAGGAAGAACCCCCAACACCTAGGAGGAGTGCCTTCAACCACAGACCTACAAAAAATGAGGAAACTCACTGGCTCCCATCCATGTACAGATAAATTGACAACAGTGAGAGGGACCTGAAAAAGGTAGAAGATAAACATACAAAATTTGGAGATCAATGCTGTTGAGAGAGATTCAGAACTTGAAGAATTCAACAAAATCTGTCGTTTCCCTGCCACATTTGCTTCACACCTTGTTGATTCTGTAATCAGAGCATTTTGAGGGCTGTCAGTAACTGAGATGTAGAGGACAAATTACTCTAGCAAACCTTTGCCATGTCAGACAAATATTGTCACAGACGTCTGCCTCCAAATATCTGGCTTATACCAGGTTGTGGTCTGACTGCCCTTCAGGTAAAAAGCATACGTGGGGTTTTCCTTGACCTTTACACTTCATCTTTAACCTACCTGAAGCTTCTGTGGGCAGGGGCAGGAATAGCAGCAAACACTGTATGCATTAATACTGGTAGAAGCCCTGAGGAGGCAATGCCCTGCTGAAATTGAAACAGGAGGTTTGCCAAGAGTGCATTGGAACAGGAAAGCAAATCATGTCAGTGTAGGAAAAATAGGATGAGGCAAAGCACTGCAATTTTGAAGTCTTGCTTACATGAAGGCTTGTGGATTACTTTGCGAGAGCAACTGCTTTTCCACTTAACTGTGATTCTTACCTATGCAGGAGTTGTACTGTTGGTTTTTGCAACACCATTTCATCTTTCACCTCATTTCCTCTAGCAGCAGCATGTGGCTGCATTCAGCTCTACAATACAGCTTGGACCAAGACATAAACATGACCTCTACCAATGCTATGGACTGTACAATACATCACAAATGAACAAACTATTGTCAAAGCTAGGAGTTATCACTATAGCTACCACTATATTTATGGTGACAATGCCATATATCAAATGGGTAATTAAAGTAATTTGCTATTTTAATAAATAAGCTTAGTTTCTTTTCCTTGTTTCTTCTCTGAATATCCAGTTAATTTCTATGGGAGCTTTTCTGGAAGGGAGGAGCTTGTTTAAAAAAGCAAAAAGAAAGCTTTTAATTTTCCACTTTCCCTCACAGCACTGCTCAGAGGAGCTGTGAATAAAATCCAGCTTTCACTGCCCTCTCGAGCACCTTCAATCCTTTCTGACCCCAAGAGATCTGTTTCACAGATACCTTCCATGGTAAGACAACATCCATTTCATCTCCTGCCCTTGGCATGGTGCTGCCAAGGTTGGATACTATCATTTAATGGAATGCTCCCATCTCCCATCTGGTTGATTAGAAGTACACAGTCTATCTCAGACTCAAACAATAATTTCACAAGAGATTCTATCAGACCAAATGCTGAGCCAGCTGGCTATATTTTCCAGTGAAATAATTCAGTTATTCTGTCTAGTCGTAAATTTGATCCAACACTGTATAACACAGAATTACATCTTTTATGGTGTGCCACACAAGCAGCCCGCAATCCTCTACCGTCACATACCCCACACAAATAAGATTGCACATATGGCAAAAAGAGATCAGCTTCTCTGCTGCCTTCAGCATGGTTACACCCAGCACAAGTTCAAAACCCACGAAAACGGTAAAAGGCACTCCCGGATCAAACATGCCCTTCAAATGCTCCAAAAGAGGGATGCCTTGTCGTGACTAACTGGCTTTTATCAGTGCCTGCAGGGAACACAGTAGCCACTTTCCTTCCAGCAGTGATTAAACAGCCAGCCTTCATGCATGACCTCCAAAGGAAGGTCCTTTGCAGCCTTGTTTGTACCAACAGCTGTTATTTACATACCTTTGAGAACAACACTGAGTCTCCCTCTCCATATAAGTCAACAGGCCTGTAAGAGTTATAAATCAGGAAATAATATTTCTTGCAAATAAGCCTAGAGTATTTAAAATAATCCTAAATAAGACAGCATGATTATTTCTCAAAATAGCAGGAGAGAGAAAGGATTGACTCGAAAGCTGGATTTCAGTTCATCCAGATGTGTGCAACAGAATCACTTTTGTTTTCTTACGGCTGTTAAAAAGTTATCCATCTTAGTTTTCACCATGGAAAATTACCAAATCCAGGAGTATTCATGAATGGCACTAGAGTCAATTTAATAGAGACAAAAATATGTCTGAGACAAAACTGGTTTAGAGACAGAAATGATTTATAATGCTCTTTCCCCAGTTTCAGCTCTTCTTTCCACTACAGTCACTTTAAACTGAAATATCTGTAATCTGGCATGCAGCTAAAAGAGGCATCCACGGCCTGTTTGAAAAGACAGGAGAAAAAATATGTGTTCAGGTATTAAAACAAAAAAAATATGAATAGGTCTGCAAATATGATATAAGTACTTACCTTTTTTTTCTGCCAGACATTACCAAAATTACTGGAGCCTTTTCCCAACTGAGCAGACAAAAAAGCAGCATTTCCTGTGTGCTCAAACAATTCATATGTCCCCTATAGCAGACAGCAAACCCCATAAAGCCAAAAGATAAAAGACAGCAAAACAATATTTGGGTTATTTTTTTCCCACTGGAATAATATATTTTACCAAACATTCCTCTGTGAAAGCATAGCAGTATTTGACAAGTAAAATAATGCTGTGGGTGAAAGATGTTCACCTGTCATCTCCATCACCTTCATCTGCACCAGTCTATACTGAATTTCCAGCCTTGGTCCATTCATCTCAATTTAGGACAGTTTAATCATCTATTTACCAATTCTACAGTAGAGTTCTAAAATACCACTGCAAAAGAGCGTGCTTAGATCGTCACAGTAAAATTATTCCCATGGTGGCATTTACAAGTGAAAACTGAAATAATATTTTTAGTGCTTTTTTCCCCTTTTTTCTTTGATGCAAATGTTATGCTGCTTGGAAACTGCCAGAGTTAGCATTGGTGGAGTCCTCCATTGAGCAGAGACCGGATCATGGGAGAGGTAACAAAAAAATTCAGTCCCATGATAAATTAAATTCTTGGCCTCTCTTCCCAAAGAGTCAGCAAGGATCTCAGCTAAAGCCAAACATAGTAGCAGTTTTTCTCTGTGATGCAAATCCATCTTCATGATGATCTGGACCAAGACAATCTAAGACATTTTCGGTTAGCTACAAATTGAGCATTTTGAAAGAAAATAAGTCAAACTGAGATTAAAAAGGTCAATAAAAGAAGGAATTACAAAACAGTCTGTGCAAGAAAAGACCTGGTCTCTGGAGTACATGAGAGATCATCAGCCTCTCCAGTGACTTGGAAAGAGCCTGAACAGCATGAAGTGGGTTAGCACTTCACAAGCACCACTTGTAAATACATCAGGAAGCTGAAAATGTGTCAGTACCAGTAAAATAGGTGGGTTGTGGGGAAAAAAACTTATGTGGCAGCAATGTGTCATACTTGCACTAAAATGACCAGGTTCCTTTTCTTTTAATATACAGGCTGGAAGTGTGCTCCTGCACTGGAGTCCATACATATTATCCCAGAAATACTCCTTCTTTGGGAAATGTCATTCTGACCTATTGTTTATTCATATCCTTGCTTGCTTGAGAAAGCAGGCAAGATCCACTGGTGTCTGATAATCTTTTTTTGATGGAAAAGTGGGTTTTCTGCCAGTGAAATCATTGCTTTGACAAACTGTACAGAGAAGCCAGTGGTGGGTGGAGAGTATGCAAACTACACCACTCCCAGTTGAAGAATGTGAACAAAAGAATGACAGAGACTGTGATAAAAGTTGGTCATATGAGCAAAAAGGCCAAACCACTACCACGTGCATGATGAAAAGTCAGGAAAAATGTTGTCCAACACAAGATTCCCAGGAGAGATGAGATCACACTAAGCACAGGAGAGACGGNAAGGAAAGGAAAGGAAAGGGAAGGGAAGGGAAGGGAAGGGAAGGGAAGGGAAGGACTTCACTGTACTATTCTGCTTTCAAGATAGGTCTTCATTCAAAGAAGGTTAACTCCTTTTTCCCAAGGAACCAACAGAATGACAATAATGTCACTCTAAGAGTCAGGAGCATCTTTAAATAATATTTCAAGTGCTCTGTAATTTGCTAAATTTATTATTTGTGATAAATTGCTTTTGTAAGAGCATATGTTTAGAAGAGATTTTAGTAATTTTTAACTTTTCTAGCAGCAAATTAATCCAAGCTGCTCTTAGAGGCCCTTCTCCTTCCTTTACTGACTTCTCATCTCTCATGTACTACCCGCTCTCCTGGAAATTCTATTATCTTAATCTCAGGGTATTCATTTCATTTGCCAGCATTGCTTTTCTTATCTTTTACACTCTTGACTTCACTATGTAATCGTTAACATTTCTCCTCCACATTTAATGTTTGATTCTGTGGCTGTATCTCCTCTCTGCATTACTTTTCCTAGTTCTATGTTTCATTGGGCCTTCTAGTCTGTTAGTTTTTGCAGAGTCAGCTTCCTTGAAGGACTCAGCCTCTGTTTCCATTACTGTGAACGATAAGCTCTGGCATTCTGTCCACAGTATGAGTATCAATACTAATTATTCTTTTATTCTGTATTTTTCGTTTATCCCTTCAAATATTTTATTCCATCTTGTCAACAGCTCTGTCATGCTACTAAACTTTCCTCTGGAACAATGTAGTAGTTTTGTTTCTCTAATTTTTTGGTCTCACTGTTGGCTTAATAATAAGTCTAGCTAAACTCTAAAAACTAAGTGCTCTTGTACCCATTTTTATTAATAGTTTGTTATAGTTTAGGAACGGTACTCTCCAATTTAGTGTTCCCACTGAAACCACTCGAAACCATGCACCATTTCTCACTCTTCCATGCCCCTCTCCCTCCCATGAGGTGAGCTGGACAGGAGAATTGGAGGCACAAAAGGTAAAGATCACAGGCTGAGAAAAGAACAATATACTGGAATCAGTAGTGAGATAAGAAAATAAATGGAAACAACAACAATAATAATAGAGTACAAGAGAAGAAATTGATTCTCATGCAAATGCTCCCCAATACACCATGGGGAACCCAACAATAGTTGACTGTCACCATGGTAGCCCCAACCCTTGCCCCAACCTTGAAGGGACCTCCTCCACCATTCCCAGAAAATGAGGTGAGGTGGCATAGAATGACCACGGATCCTGACCATTCCCCCTCCTGGCTACTGCAAACATTAACCCTGTCTGGGTCAGAACCAGGACATGGCTCTAC
The DNA here is from genome assembly GCA_013400915.1 of Pardalotus punctatus. Lineage (NCBI taxonomy): Eukaryota > Metazoa > Chordata > Aves > Passeriformes > Pardalotidae > Pardalotus > Pardalotus punctatus. The sequence goes on along the minus strand of VZTX01029068.1, from coordinate 56,570 downwards.
ATGGCCCTGGGCCAGAACCAGGACATAGCTCTACATGGCTCTACCATAGACATGGTTCTTACTTCAGTTAGAAACAGCACAGAAGTGAAACCACGATCAGTCGAAACTAATTTCATATCACTTGTTTTATACTCAAATCCATTACCCTGCCTTTCTCCTTTCAGAGAAATAACCCTCTGAAACCTCTCTGTTCCCTTATTTTCTACGTTTTCTTATTTCTACACAATGTCTGACATCATAATGCATTAAAACCACTGTAGGCTTTGTAATTAGGTTTTGAAGTCTGCAAACTTAGCTACACAGCAGGATTTCATATTTCTGTCTTTCTGTTTCTGTCCCAGTCTTCTATAAGGCAAGGACACACTACTAAAATATATTTTCCTTGTGAAAACTATTTCTTCCTGTCTTTATTTCAGGATTCTGTCTATCTCTCTTACTTTTCATCTGCAAGATCTGCATCTATGTGTGCCTGCATGCCATTTCTTTTTCTCTTTTTCTTATTGATACCATTTTGGTAATAACCACATTGGATGAAGTTGTTTTATTATTTTGGTTTACAAACCACAATAAAGTACCTTCCTGAACAAAGGAGTTTTGGGCAGAAAGTGTCTTGCTTTTTTATAACTCGCTACATCAATTTATTACTATTAAGCAAATTATGACTAATCACAATACACTTTCCATTTTAAAAGCTCTGTGATTAATTACTTGGCATAATCAGAACTGCAAGAAAGTTTTTTCTTATGCGACATACACAAAACAACTTTTAATACAGTCATACAATGCTATCAATGGTTAAAAGGATCTTCAAAGTCCATTAGGGTGACCCATTCCCTAAGTTCCCAGGAAGGTTTCTGAGGCCCTGCACAGAATATGGGTGAGTCTCGCTACACTCCCAGCATCTATTGACCAAAGGATGGAACAAAAGTGTCTGGTGTCCTGTGTTCAGCTCTCGTAGTTCCACACTGACTGGAAATTAAATGTCATTTGGCTGAGGCATAAAGTTCAATGAGGGTGCAAGAGCATCAAGCAAAGCAAGCTGTTTGTTATCCATCTGACTTCCCAAGAGCAAAAAGAACGGGACCAAATGTTTTGCTAGGAAGATGGATCCGAAGGTAAATCATCAAGACATACAGAGTGTGTGTAAGGACATTCTGCCTTGAAGAACAGAGTACCTTACACATCATTAGGACCACACCATGCATGTAATCACCTAAAGAGGTGAATGAAACAGCACAAAGGGTTCACACAAATATTAACTAATCCATATGCATTTCTTTTCTGGCTGTGTCTGGACTCATTGCAATAAGAATCCAAAGCATACAGTTGTCCAACATAAAATATGTAAAAACCATCACAATTTATCTACTGATCTGACCTAGTCAGCTGAAGGCAATTTTATAATGTTGTAATCATAATTTAGATTTATAACTGAATATATTTACTAGACTATACTTTTGGGGACAGTTACAATAGACAGCAGAGATCAAATATTTGATAAGCTTTTATGGCCACAATAGCATGTAAAAAAGTACAGGCTGCAACCTCAGAGTCATGCAGTAGTAGGCTAAGGCGAAGGTTTTCCAGACATCCAAGTCAAAGAAGAATGCAGCTCCCTTGGTCAGTTAACGGATACACCCAAACTGGAGGAAGGGCTGAGGAGGAACAGTGCATTTTCCTGTAATAGAAAACAGATTACAAACCAATTATCCACTGTGACCTGTATTTTCAGTTCCCACCTACGTCTTAGGGGAGAGCAGAGCATCTATTTGGAGACTTTAAGTCCTTTTCACACTTTGGTAGTGGAAGAGAGAAAAATGCACGAATAAACTCTCATTCTTTGAGTTCCTCCTTATCCCTCAAGAGAGAATCCCCCTTTTTTTTTTTAACATTGGGGAAAGAGTGTGTGGGGTTTCAGTGAGCTAAGAGAAGGGGACATTCAGGCATACTAAGCTGGAAGGTCACACACCATAGGCCACCCAACAAAGGCAGTGGCATTGCTGGGGATAAATCAGCATCACACATCACAGCCATTTTCCACACCATGACATCACTGAATTAATGTAGTTAAATTTTTCACCCAAGAGAGGACATCTGAAAATGAGAAAATTCAATTGCACAGCTAGAAGTGGTATGCAATTTTGGTTTTACTTATCAAGGGGAAGAGAGTTTTTATGTCTGTGAAACTGGCAAGATCATCTTGCCCATGAATGCAAGATTAAAATTTTTGCATTCTCTTTCGTAAAAGAAAAATGTGTACCAAGAATATAGCTCAGAGATTTTAAAGAGAGATGATTTTCCATTGGGACCTGACATTAAACTATCACTACAAATTGGTTAGATTGGAAAGTGGCAAAAGCAAAGATTCCAAACCTTTATTATTCTGGCTTTAGTAGTGCTCATTACCATCTGTAGTTAATGGCTACAGAGAGAGTATTTTAGCCTGCTGGATGCACAGAACATCAGTGGCCTTCAGTCAAAGAGGTCAGTCAAAAGCATTGCTTTGCATTAACATGGCTCATAGGCTACCCTGATTTTTGTCCCAGCTGCCCAGAATTCCAGTGCTGCTGTGGCAGCTATCAGTAAGACATACAGAATCATAGCAACGCTTGTTTTTCCCATCAGTTTGCAATTCCTGAGGACTTGCTTCATCCTTCTCTGGAAAAATTCCCTAGTAAGAAGTGAAGCCAATTGTCCTTCTGCTTACTAGTCACATCATCACATAAAGCAGGAGAGGGAGTCACATTTGGTAGCAAATGATTTCCAGAGATATGACCAGTAAAGGGAGCAAAAACAGGGACCTGCAGTTCTCAGTGACCTTGTTTCTTTGCTAATCTGCATTTACCTCCCATGGACATTAACAGACTTCTATCCACAAGAGTGTTATTCTGTCATGCTACGTGGCCTCTTTAAGTTACAGGACTTGCTGTAGTTTTCTGGTGCCTTGCTTGGTAACAAGAGAGTTTGCAAACAAAATCTCTTTTTGGTCCTTACAACATACTGTGCATTTTTCTCTTTCATCTCTGGATTGAAATTTCTAAAGAAATTAAATGAGCAGGGCAAAGCAAATCAGCAGACCATAATGTGACCATGAGCATATCAACTGTAGTGTGTGCGTTTATGAACCTGTCACTCAGAGATTAGACCAGACATGATTCTCTCATCAAAGGCTTCAAAGTCAAGCCTGAGTACTCAACTGACTTTCCCAAGATGGGATTCTCCTATTCTCAAAACAACCATGTCATTTCAGTGCTGGAGAACCCTCTCATATAATGCCACATCAAGTATCATTAGTTGCTTTATTGAATCCAACTGCTCCAGCATCAAATTCTCTGTAAGTTCCAGTGTGGCTGACTTGCTGCCTTGCAATTTGCTGACAGAGAACATTAAGGCATCTTTTCCATATGTATTAGGACTGCTCTAAGTTAATTTGTAGTTCCAATGAACTGTAATCCGGTGCAGCCTAAAAGCTTAGAGCATTTACTGCAGACCTGTATTCTTAAATCAAGCACTGGGTTATTGTACTGGCACATTGCTTAACATTTCAGATAATCTTTCCTGTAAACTTAACATCGCTATATTTATTACACTTACTTCACAAGAATTTTGTAAAGCTTAATTAATATTTGTAAGTCTTCTGGCTTAGATAACAGTCCCTGTTGAAATGTAAAGTATTATCACACATATTAAAACTGCTTCACAAATTTATAGCTATTTCTAAAGAGTAGAGTTGGAATCATGTTGGGGCACTTTTGTTATCTTGTCAAGAGAAGCTAGACTGCTTGCACAGCCAATAAAACTACCAGTGTGATGAACCTTCATGCTCATATGTCATAAAGATAGATGTCATATTTTAAAATGTGGAAATGTTTCTCTTCTTTTATGGTTCACAGCTTATTTAGGGTAAGGCGACACTTTCCACCAGTTAGAACAGAAATTCAGCTTTTATTCATAAATTCAAAAGACTTTCTTCTCCAGCTCAGTGGAATGTCACTCTTGTTAGATCCTGCTTTATATTTCTTGTTTGAAGCCCTGCACGAAGTCAAAGCATGATATGTGACGTGTAGGGAAAAATGAATGGGCTTTAGCACTTCATGGTGGTCAGGTGCTGTCTTGGGCATAGCAACCACAAAGTTATAGAGTTTTTGATTCTTCCTGAAGTAAGAACGATCAGCAAAACCTCTACCTTAGACTTCTGGAGGGCGGCCTTGTCCTCTTCAGGACACTTGGAGAGTCACTTCAAAAACAGTCCCTAGCAACAAAGGGGTCCAGGGACACTGGACATACTTTAAGAAGGAAATCTTAAAAGAACATGTAAGCAGGCCACACCTATGTGCTGAAATACAAGCTGGTGAGGAAGCAGACTGGCCTGGCTGCACAGGGAGCTTTTGCTGGATCTCAGAGAAAAAAAGGGGGGTTATGACCTTTGGGAGAAGGGGCAGGCAACTTAGGAAGTGTACAAGAATGTCATTAGGCTATGCAGAGAAAAAATTAGAAAGGAAAAAGCTCAACTAAAACTGCATCTGTCCACTGTGTGAAAGGTGCTAAAAAGTTTTTTTATAAATACATTGACAACAAAAAGATGGCCCAGGAAAAATCTCCGTCCTTCACTGGACATGCAGAGGAACACTGTCAAGAAGGATGAGGAAAAGGCTGAGATAACTTAATGCCTTCTTTGCCTCAGTCTTTAAGAGAAACACTGGTGATCCTCAGGACAACTGAGCTGGCTGACAGGGATGGGAAGCAGAATTAATTATCCATAAACCAGTAGGGATTGGTGACCTGCTGCATCACTTAACATCCACAGCTCCACGGGACTGGACAGGATTCACCTGAGGGTACAGAAGAGTTTGCCAAGCCACTCTCCATCCTCTAGCATGAGGCCTGGCTAACCATGGAGATCCCAGTTGACAGGAGCTTGGCCATTGTGATGTCTATCCAAAAGAAGAGACAGAAGAAGGATCCAGGGGACTACAGGCATTTCATCCCAACCTCATTGGCAGGGAAGGTTATGGAACAGATCATCCAGAGCGCCATCATGCAGAACAACCAGGGGATCAAGCCTCAGCACAGGTTTAGGTAGGGCAGGTGCTGTTTGCCCAACCTGATCTCCTTTGATGACCATCCTGGTGGGTGACCCTGCTGGCAGTCACCCATGAGGTGAGAGAAAGGCCATGGATGTTTTCTACCTGGACTTCAGTAAAGCCTTTGACACTGTTTTCCATGGCACTCTCCTTGAAAAGCTGGCAGTCCATGGCTTGGACAGGTACACTGCCCACTGGCTTAAAATCTTGTGGGATGGCAGGGCCCAGAGAGCTGTGATAAACAGATATAAATGCAATAGGTCATAAGTGGTGTTCCCCAGGGCTCAGTGTTGGGGCCAGTCCTGTTTCACATCCCTAACAATTATCTGGATAAAGGAATCAAGTGCGCCCTCAGTCAGTTTGCAGGTGACACCAAGTTGGGCGGGAGTGTTGATCTGCTGAGGGCGGGAAGGCTCTGCAGAGGGATCTGGACAGGCTGGACCATNGCAGGGCAGGGATTGTCCCCCTGTACTGGGCACTGCTGAGGCCACACCTGGAGTGCTGTGTCCAGTTCTGGGCCCCTCACTGCAAGAAAGACTTTGAGGGGCTGGAGCGAGTCCAGAGAAGGGAACGGAGCTGGGGAAGGGTCTGGAGCACAAGTGCTGTGAGGAGCAGCTGAGGGAGCTGGGGGTGTTCAGCCTGGAGAAAAGGAGGCTCAGGGTGACTTTGTCACTCTCTAAACTGTCTGAAGGGAGGCTGTGGCCAGGTGGGGGTCGGCCTCTTCTCCCAGGCAACTGGTGCCAGAGCAAGAGGAAATTACCTCAAGCTGTACCAAGGGAGATTCAGGTTGGACATCAGGATGAATTTCTTCAGAGAAAGAGTTGTCAGGCATTGGAATGGGCTGCCTTGGGGAAGTGGTGGAGTCACCATCCCTGAAGTGTTCAAGAAATAATTGGACATGGCACTTAGTGCTATCTATGGTTTAGTTGACCAGTTGATGTTCAGTCAAAGGTTGAACTCGATGATTTCAGATGTCTTTTCCAACCTAAATGATTCTGTGGGACAGTATACAATGTTAGTGGTGATAGATTAGCTAATATTACAAAGACAGCTTTTATAAAATAAAATATATCCCTCCTACTGAAATTGTTTCCTATTTCAAAGAGCAAAACTGACAGCTGAAGGTGCTTGCCTCCAGCATTGCTCAGATATTCAGGGACTGACAGAATGCAATGCAAATGATAAGTTTTCAACTTGCAAAAATTCTTAACCACAAAACAAAGAAACACAAAAGTAATGTGCTGATCTATCTTCAAAGAATTCAAGGTTGAGCCATTTCTGTTACAAGTGATGCAAAAAATTTCCTTTCTTACCTTTATTCTGCTGTCAGCTAAACTCAACATGTGTCACACACATTCACCTCATAATCACAAGTAACGGTTAAAAAGATCGTTTTAGCCTCCATGCAGAGGAGAGAAGCACCTAGTGAAGTTAAGTGAGCGCAGCTAGAAGACTGAGTTCCTGTTTTATCTGTATAAAAGCCAAATAAGCTTGTGAGAACTGGAAAAAACTCCCTTGCCAATTCCTAGCAGACACCCTGTGAGATTCACAACAGTAAAATTATCCAAATGCATGTGAAGAGGTGTAAGTTAGTACAGACTTAGGTGCAGCCAGTAACCATCTCGCTGCTCTGCAGACACTGGGCAATAAAACAAACAAGTCCACCATTTGCACTTGGAGAAAGTACTGGAAAATCAACTGGGTAGCCGTATATGCCACTGTTTCTGAGAACTGTTTGTTGCTTGACAATCAGTAGTATTTAATCATAATATAACAAAACTTCTAATCGTAATTTTTGATTGGGGAAGAAGGTAAGGAGGAGGAAAGGGAAAAGAAAGTAAGAAGAAGGTAAGGTAACTATTACAGCTGTAGGAATTTAAGGGCTTTAAGTAATGCAAACAAAACTGTATGGGTGTTCTCATTTTCTCTTTCATAGTGTCAGCAACTCACAGGTTTTTATAACAAGAATATTCCAGTACATTATAATTTTCTCAAAATCACAGCTCATGAAGAATCTTAGTTTAAGGCTTACAAGAAGGCCATTCAGAGTTTGCCTTAAACACTCAGCTTGTATGGAAACCCTGATATACCCAAGAAATTCATCCTTCCTACAGATTTTAAGCAGACAGAATCTCCCTCTGCAGGCATCCAAAGACACTACTTGATGGGAAAGACATCCTGGAAGAATGTCCTGATGAGGTAAAAATGAAGCCACAGGTTACGTGACCTGGGCACAAAATGAAGCTTCTCATGCTGAGGTTTAAATATATGCCTAAATATTCCTTATGCCTAAAAGTTCAAAGTCCAAAGGGAAAGCATGGGGCATTTTATGATGTGTTGAGTCATGATTTTTAAGTTACTCTCATTATTTTTGAAGTCTGTTTATTTAACATCCAGAAGTACTGCATAAGCTCTTGGATAAATATTTTGGCTCTCAAGTATGGCCCATCACATGTCTTTCTCTTCAAATGAAGACTGAGCAATTCCTTTGCTTGATGACGTTAATGGCAAGTGAGCAAAAGGCTGTCTGAGAGTAACGAGGGCTGACCACATGCATCCATGCACTCTCAAAGCCAAAAGAGAATTCAGTGTTTGGATGAGCTGCAGTGGCTGATGTTTATGGCCTGTGCTGTGTCGAGAAACAAAATGTGAGTTAAACACAGAGGAATTTTCTTCTGTAACATTGGTGTTGACGATAGGGATTTCACCGCTGCCATGTGGCTGACCAAAAATTCTGCTCACTATGAGCATGTGTAAACACAAACACAAGCATGTGAAGCTTTGCAAAAACCCTGAGCAGAGATTTTATTTTCTTTTTAGAATACAGTGTATTTACAGGTGCATCTCAGAAGAACCTCTGAGACTGTCCCTGCCACTCAGTTCCTCTCCAGTACCAACAGCAGCTTTGTGTGTTTTGTCTGTTTTGGTCACAAAACCCCATAGAATAAGGGCCTAGATTCCCCCCATTTTATGATGTTAAAAACTGACTGTCACAGAGCCATCTGGTATATTCCTTGAAAGGAAGTTGGAACATATTGTTTACTGGATGTTAGCAGCTACTTGAAATTGAACTTTTTCTGTGTGTATACATTACCATCCTCCAATCCCACAGGAATTATACACAAATATCCAGTTCTACTGATGGAAAAAATGACAGGGTGCATTTGGCAAGGATTTTTCATTTAGAACTGATTTCCTTGCCAGGAGGTTTCAAGGCTCATGCAACATTGTTCATATGGCACCTACCCTTCTGCAAACCATCAGCATGGCTGAAAATCTTCCTGATTACATCACTTCTTTTCATTTTCTTACCATTTAGTAAAAGTTTCTTCTGGTGGGAAAAAGGTAGGATTGTTTGCCTCAGCCCCATTAAACTTTCTCACACAGCCTCCTGTCCCAGTTGAAATAGATTTACTGGAAAAATTCAGATGTATTACAAAGAAGAATGGCCCAAACCAGTGATTTTTGGCCTTTTCCATTTCTGGATCTTAGAATTTTCTGCAGAAAAGATGGGAGACATGTATGGCAAGCATTAGCTAAGCGAAGCCTTGACTCACTGTCTTTCACAGACTCCTCAAAGAAAATCACTTTCCTAAATCATTAAATCACAGAGTTTAACTCACGAAACATTTTTCTCTGTAAAGCCAGGAAGTTAGCCCTATGCAGGATTACTCTCCATGATTTGGCCCATAAGGCCTTTGCATGTAGTTATTAACAAAATGTTATCACACAATAAAGGAAAAGACTTCTTCTCTTCAAAGAGACATTTGTCTATATGGCCTCAACCTACAGATGTCACTGTCTGTAGGTTGTGTATGTGTACACTATGTATATACATGGTGTACTAATTTTTAACAATGGAGAATTAAAGAGCAAAGGAATACCTTTCCATGTATATTCAGGAACCTAATTTTAAAGGAATTATAAGCACACCAGAAATTTTCACTTCACAGTGGAGAGAAACTTCACAAGATGTGATGTGGAGCAAGATGCTCACATAGATAGTACTATTAATCACAGAACATGCTGAGTTGGAAGGGACCCATCAAGATCATCCAGTCCAACTCCTGGCCCTTCACTGGACACCCCAAGAGTCACACCATGTGCCTGAGAGTGTTGTCCAACTGCTTCTTGAACTCAGGCTGGTGCTGTGACCACCTCTACCTGGGGAGCCTAATCCAATGCTCTGCATGAAAGACTTTTTCCTGACATCCAACCTGACTTAGCTCAGGTCACCTGTGTCACCTATCACCTGACCACAGTAAATGGGACAGACTGAGTTTAAACCCCAAAAATGTAGAGGAAGTTGAGCCTGGGAAAGAGGGGGGAAAAGTTTTTTTTTTATTGCTGATTTTTTGGTTTTTCTCTCTCTAGCCGTATCAGTGTTCAGAAGTTGATGTGAACTGGGCATAGATTAAGTAAAAATACCCTGAGAAGAAATGTTTTGCCTATGACTGATTCTTGGATGCTCTGGGCATTAAGGTGTGTGCTTCCACAGGGCAGCTCAGCCCAGCAAAGCTCCCATTTCTCCACATGGGAACATGAATCTCTCTCTGTAAACACGGTGCAGGAACCAGAGTGCCTGACTCCCATCAGGTGTCCCAGCCAACAGTTCCCCAGCATAAAAAGTTATGCAGAGCTTATTAATCAGTCAAGTTCAAAGTTAAAGGAGTACTGCAAAATATTCATTATTAAACTTGGAGGGAAAGGTGAACAAGGAGTTGTACTTGGTAGTAAAGAACTGATGCCCAATAATAATAAAAAATATATATACATTAGTATGAATACTATTAAACAGAGAGTTAGGTGTTTGTCACATTACAGATGAGGTTTTAGCATTCAATCCTTCTTTCACCACGGTCAGTAGTAAAAAATGTTTTTATTTCAATTGGAAGTGAATGGAGCCATTAAGTGGAGGTGAATTGTTAGGCCATATGGTCTCTCTCCTTGTAGGTTTCTTCATGTTGCAGGTATTTGTTTCTGTTTTGTGTTTGTATTTACATATTCTTGGCCCTTTTAGTGCCCTAAGGAGACACTTATAAATGGTCATATTACAGGAACCCACAAAATTATAGCCCTATAAATTATTCCCTCAGACATTAAAAGAGCCTGGGAAATACAAACACAGATAGACTCAAAATTTTTATTTAATAAAATTTACACCATATTGATGGTGTCGAAAAAAATTTTCAAAAAGTTAAACACTATTTTTCTTATGGACATATGTCATTTGGTGTGTAGCTTACAGCATAAATAAGAGTTAACTGGGCCTTCCATAGTTTCTTACCAGGTCCAAGCTGGTGTTTTTCTAATGTGAATGTTGCCAAATAACAGTGAGAAGAAATCACTTATCACATCATTTCCGAAGTGAAACACTTAAAAGCCAAGAAATTAATAAAGGACATCTGAAATCTTAGACTTGTCACACAAGAGAAAGAAAATACACTAATGGCCTCTATTGCAATGGCACCCTAGAATATTGCACTTGCTACCTTTGTTCTCAGAGCTCCTCTCTAAGACAAGGGCAAGATATTTTATATCAGTGGGAAACCAAAGCACAAAACAACAGATTTGGAAAGATGCCCAGCTTTGTAGATGCAGTAGAGACTTGTGATCACTCTTACTTTCTGCACCAAAGGAACTCCCTGCAGTCTCTCAAGGCTGTATTCATGGCCCATAAGAGTGCTAGCAGGAGGGTGATGCACACCTGCCTGTCTGGGTTCTCCACGCAGGCCCCTAAAAGCAGAGCATACGTATCTCAGAAATGTACAACCACACCATTATGCAGCAGCTTAGAACAGGCTCAACAGCCTCACTTCAGGGACCTACTCAATAAAAACCTCACAACCATCTTGCACAATGTCTCTCGTATGATGATGATGTGGTAAGGATCAACGTAGTGTGGGTGCAAAGCATTTTGACACACCACTGAGTGACCCGAAAACCTGGCAGCTGAACTTGGGCATGTGACCACACACTGCCTCAGTCACGCCAAGAAACAAGAAGCTGCATGAAAAATTACGTGCAAGACCAGGAAAGCTATGACAAAAGTGACTTGTTGATTGCCCTTAGTTTCAACTTCAGCCTCCCCCCAGAAGATTCCCAACATGCCCTACCCTACTTAGCCTGGCAGATTTAGGAAGATCCCAAAAGAAGGTGGTGTGGCCATGAGTAGTCTCAATCATAAGGTCTAATCAAGAGATTCTAGTTTCTTCACAAGATTTGAACTAGAGAAGCAGTGGCAGAACATTTTGAACTAAAGTTTGCAGAAAACAAATGTCTCCACACTAATCCCAGAAACAGTAACAACAAGAAAATGCCTTTGTCAGTTGTTTCCAAATGTTTTTTTGACCTCTTAGTCCTGGAGATTATGAATTTCAGATGGAGGTACTGGAATGCCAAATATATTATAACTAAAATAATTGGTGCCCTGGGGACCCACCTTTCTCTGGGAGACTTTTTTTTCACTCTTTCTTCTGAAAGGGATGAAAAATGGGTAACAAACAATGTTTTTCCCTAGGAGCTACTAGGAAGAAACAGTACATCTGCTGGTGAGATAAATGGAAATGTCTATCCACCTGCATTTATGGGAGACTTGGCAGGGTAGTATCCTGGGCTATGTTAGCTCTGCATAATCTGCAAAAAACAGTCCCAGCTCATGTCAGGAGTGAAATAAGGCCCAGAATGGCAAAAGAAAGATACACCACAGTTGCTGAGAATGGAGACTTTGGGCAGGGAAGGGAGAAAATAAGCTGCTAAGGAGCAGATGCCTGCAAAATACACTTCCCTGCTGAAGCGCTGTGCACAGATTTTTTTTCTGGAGCATAACAAAAACTTCCTATTTGGTATTTTTTCCAGAAGGTACTGATAAATTGTTCTTGCTCATAGTAGATTTCTACAAGCAAGAGGGAGAGTCCTCAGTTCAGCCGTGCTAGATATTTTGGCTGTATTCACAGCAGGACTGGTACTGTTTGCAGGTCCTGAGGCCAACAGCCACACACAGACCACACCATGTGTATCCCCTTCCCTATCCCCCCACAAAAACAGGGTAGAAGCATCCAAACCAGCTCCTGGGAATGGTTCCTGGAAGGGCTTACAGCTGGGTCTCCCCTGTGAGTGTACCAGCTGGTCTGGGCCACAGCCAGGAACTATGAGAGCTGTTTTACTAGTACAGCTACATATCTCATTAATATACCTGTAGCCACTCAGAGCAAACCTGGACCAAATGAAGGTAAACCAGATCTACTTAAGACCTTGATGCTTGTGGTCATAGTGCTGTTCTCAGAGGAAAATTTTAAAAATCCCCCTAACTGTCCCATAAAATGTTTTTCTGAGTCTGAAGCAGAATTCCATCCAGTTCGCTTTGTTTCTAACAGCAAACAATTTTGAAATTGAAGGTTTTATATTCACAGAAATGAAAGTTATGGCCATCATAAATTTTACTACATTAATACTTATAAACCTGCTTCCATATTGAGTGCAGGTTGTGCCCAAGTACCAAGTATGTATTATACTGGATATTATAAAATCAGTTATTTCAGCAGATATGAATTATCGACATTTGACAACTGTGAGCTAATTTTTATTTGTAAGGGTATGTTCTGTAAAATTCACAGAAATAGGATGTGAATTACTATAGACTGCAGATTGACAGCTTCAAACAAATTCTTTCATTGCAGAGGTCCCATAACAAAACAAATCAACAATTGTCTGGAACTTGAAAACCACACATAAATGATTTGAAACCTTGTACAGAAAAGTTAAATTATATATTAAGTAATATGATTAAATTAAAACCCTGAATTCAGAACTTCTCAGAACAGACCTTCACTAATATTTTAATTCATTTATCACATTACTTAAATTAATGTTTATTATTATTTATCAGGTGTCAACAGTCCAGTTTATATTATGCAAAATAAAACTTGAAGGCAATAAATTCCCCAAGGAGATTTCATTCAAAATGTTGGACATTCTTATGCTACAATTCTTACAGGGGACCACATCATGAAAGCAGATGCAGAAAATATCAGTACATTACTGGAAGAATATGCACACAAACAAAATTGATTTATCTCCAAGGAATGAACTTCATGTAAGGGTTACAACAGAGATGCAGTTGTATAAATCTAAATATTTCTAACTTGAGTTTTCTGCTTTCTAGCAGGGTTTTCATTGACAGCACGAGCATGCATTTCAGTTCTACATCCATCCTAAATTTTACTGAGTCTCTTTTGCACACCATTTAATTTATTCTCCATGTAGAGTAGGAAGTTGGAGAGCCAAAGACAGTTTTTCTACAAGGGGCAGCAGTGAAAGGCATCATTTTGCAAGCAGCCAAAGCAGCTACAGGCAGGAAAGGCAAGTAAGTGCTGCCCTTTGTGCTTTTACTTACAGATCACCTCAGCTCTCCTGGGCTGATGAGCATCCAGCTTTAGGACGGATGTAGAACATTACTGTGGGCTCTCCCCCAGCCTGCCAGAGGAATGTGAGAATTGGCTCCTGGGGAGAGGTGAGACCCAGACTGCACCTGCTAGCTGTCTCAACCAGTGTCATGGCTTTAGAGAAAACAATTATTGAAGACTGTCAGTAGGAAATGGCTTCTTTTCATCTAGAACTTACACCAAAGTACACGTTCCATTTTATGTAAGAAATTGTTTCCTATGCTTAGGTATAATTTTAAGATGATAGTGTCATTCATTCATGACAATAGTTTTACTGAGGAAGACAGCAGTTATGTACGGAAATCGAATGCCAACTCTTGCCTCAGTTTAGAAAATATAAAATTCAGTCATTGTTTGGAACTACTCAGTCCCCAGATACTATGGGCAATACAAGAAGAACTCTCATCTTTTCAGAACCCACAGTTACTTGCATTCTTATATATTGCATACATTTACATGTTTGATTTGTCTGCCTTTTTTTTTTTTTTTGCAGTGCTTTACTATCCTCTTACCACACCATCTCTGTTTTCTGCAATAAGTGTTAAGCTGTTAGTTTGAGGGGAGTTTGTGCTGTGCTCTTTCTAGTAACTGTATAAACAGTCCTTCAGTTTAACAGAATGAGGTTAACCGCATTTGAAACAAACAGCATCCAAAACGTGAATGAGTTTGTTGCTAGAAATGTTTATTTAATACCTGTGAGCTAAAGACTTTAGTTTCAACCACTTGGTGTCATACCCCATTCAACCTCAAGACAGGTTTAATCTTTTACATTGGCTGCAAGACAGCTCTCACCAGCTGATGCACTTTTATTTGAAATAAACCTCTTTTATTACATTCTTTCTAACTGCCCTTAAGAGGAGAAATCTTCCAAGAACCATTCTGTCCAGTGATGCATTCTGGTAATACTTGATTGCAGAAGATACATCCAACCCTTCTGTGTCAATACATCAGGTTTCAACAACAGTCACCATCCTTGATTAAATACACACAGTTTTTAGCAGACTGCAAAATGTTCCATAAGAGAAGATACAACTTCACAGCCCCCTTACTCCAGCCAGTTCTGGTTTATATCTACCTGACATTCTTTATTTGCATGCACCCACTTTTATACATTCTTTAAATACACAGTAAGGTTGTTGCTTTTCTTGCAGTACAAATATACAAACCTAGAGCAGATAATTTCAGTCTCAGCTCATTATTCAGTTGCATACACTGAATTAGCATAAGGTTTCAGTTCAGCAGCTGAGGAGTCAGGCAGCATATTACAAAGAAGTTTTTGACCTGATTTTATGAAGATTTGCAAGTGGAAGAAGTATTGTCTTTCTTAAGACTTCATTTTAAGCAGCATTTTGAGACTTCGATTTAATATGTAGTTCATTCAAAATGGTAAAATTTTACTCAAAGGGTATTCTTAGTTCTGTTGCTCTGTTTAACAGGATTTTGGCTTTCTTCCATTGTTAGAAGGTATTCTTTCCAAAAATCATCAATTATTAGAGCAGTGAGTCTTTTAAAAGTACCAAGACAGCCCAAGAGGTGAACACCATGCTTTCTTTTTTGAAGTCCTCTGAGGAATAAAGGAAAGGTAAGTCAGCCTCTATCATCATGCCTGGATCTGCATTCCTTCCTTACAAACATCTTTATTGATCTGTGTGTCATTCCTCCCAAAATAATGGCTTAGGTGCCTCGGAAGCCCTGTCGTTATGTAACTTGCCATGACATTAGAAGCATGCTGGGGAATATCTGCACCATTACGCAAGGTCAGTCTGTGAATCAGGGCTCCCTTGCTTGTGGAGCCAGTGCTTCACAACAGTTTGCTTGTGTCTCCTGCAGTACCTCTCTTCTGGTAACTAAATATTTTAGAATAGTTTATATTGACTCCAGGGACAGCTGTTGAGGAGAAAATTCCTTATTTCAAGCCAAATATGGAGTTCATGGCTTAGCTCAGGAATTGGACAGTACCCAAGAATTTGTTAGGTTTTCTTCCCCTTTGCACTGAATTGTCCAGTATCACTCCTGCCTTCCCTTCCCCCACAAAAAGCCCTCTACAATAATAAAATTTAAAGCATATCCAGAGTGCTTACAATATGCTGACATTCTCTTAAAGAGACAGTGCCAGTGTCAGTGTTAGGTTAGGCCTAAATTTTGAATTTAATAATAAAATTTTTAACAAAAAATGTAAAGTTAATACAAAATTTAAGGTGATTTTAAACTGCCTCAGCAAAAAGAATGGTTCAAATTTTAAGCATTCCCTAATGCCGTTGCATTTCTAAGAAACATCTTACTTTATAAAATCTGGTATTTGAAACCAAATAGATTTTATTCAAAAGTCGAACACACAGGCCTGCTCTCACTTCACAGGCAGGAAAAAATGCAAGAGAAAAATAAAAGTAACTAAAATATATTCAGAACTTTCTTTTTTAATGCTCTATCTTATATTTATCACACACAATATCAATATTGATTTTTGTTAAAATATCTACAGTCTGGTAACCTATAGCCCTTTAAAAGAAAATACATTCCTTTGTCCTAATAGTGAAGCTACCATTGGTAATAAAAACCATAATATATCTTCTATTTCCACTAGCCAAATGTCTAGCTACTTTTCCTGTGACCAATCATAACAAATACGTCAAGAGTACTAAAACACAGGAAATACTGATCAAATTCTTCTCCAGAAAAAAAGGAAATATGTTTATAAAATGACGCATTTCTCACAGGAAACATCTCCATTTAAATTTACTGTATAAAACCTGTGTTGCATATTTAATTTCTGATCATTTTTACCTTGGTTTTAAAACGCAGGGCAACATCAGAAACTTGCAGCTTCCACAAGGCGTTTAGAAAATGTGGCCTGTCAAGATAATATCACTCTCCACAGCTAAAATCTATGAAGATTTTCTGGGAATTATATCTTATACATCACATAAGTAGTCTCTCTAGTCTTTTGTGAATGACACAATACATCAATTACAATAAAAAAGGGACTTGCTGGCAAGAAAAATACAGTATTTTTTCAATAAAGTAAGGCACTATCAAGAGTAAAAGCAAACCTGTAACTGCTGGCCTCCAAGGCACAGGTGACTCAAAGCAAATAATGCTTAATCTTAGTGATATTCCAAGTATTTTGAAGATATTAAATTGGGAATATCTGAGCAGTTATGAGTTTTAAAAAATGCTTCTTGGGTTTTATTGAGAATTCTTGGTGGAGGTAATATACCTTCAGGTTGTTAGTCCAGCAAAACCAGCTTCACTTTGACCACTCATAATGGTCAGAGACCTCTGCCCCAAAAAAATTTTGTGTTACAGATGTTTCTGTGTGTGCAATCAGTTTGGGAAAGCTACAGACGTGGCCAGCAGGAGCAATAACTTTGATTACAGGCACTAAACTCAACAGAGAAGGAGATGAACAAGCTCCCCTCTCACAACTCAAACTAGTGCACCCTTTTTCTAAAAATCTGTGGCTGGTGTGGTTAAAATGTCAAAGTTAGTCTGAAATACAATAAAAGTATAAGATGATTTTGAAGTCGACACTTTAAGGACTTCCATGGAGACATGTCTTAGCCCTCAGAGAAGGCAGATGTCTCCTCACGGCTCATACACTCTACTTCCAGAGCCTCTGCTCTGAGCAGGAGGTTATTTTATATGTTATTTGGTGACATTTTGTGTGTCAACTCTGTTTTAATATAAAGCATCTGAATAACACTATTCTGAGAGGAATCCAGTTTCACTGGTCCCTGGGGTTAAGTTTCCTGGGAGAATTCCCAGTGACATCCCAAGGGCATTGCTCAGCTCAGGCTGAAGATTTTATTTTAAAAATTCTCTGGTAGGCAATTCCAGAATTCTTGGCACAAAAAATGTTAGGAGACTTCCTTTAAGTACAATGGGCCTCTTAATATTGGTAGAAGAGGATCCAAAATAAAGAAAAAAATCAAGGGTGTCTCTCACAGATCATGTAGTCCCACATTTTTATCAAGACGGAGTTCCTAAATCCTATTCTGGTCTTCTCTTCTAACACAGGTGTGGTAAAACTTTATTTTCTCTGACAAAATTTACAGTGCTCCTGTTTAGCAAAGTACTTTACATAACACCTACAGGTTATCACCTACCAGTGCTTTGGCTTGTATAAGCATGGGGCCGTGATAAAAAGGTCACAGCTTACACATTAAGGAAAAGAAAAACATGTAAGTGTTGCTGTAGCTTTTCTAAAGTGGAGTCCTGGAAAAATTCATGTAAACTGTGCATAGCTGTAATGTGAAAGGGGACATTTGTTTCTTCAGAAGGAATTACTATGGTGCAAGAATTGTCTTGGCAGATAAACAGAACATATTTGCCCAGTGTGTAAATAAGTTTTTCCTCCGTAAAATTTCTAGTGAATAAGTAACTTTTTGAAAGGCAAAACCACTCCATCTCTTCACTTTCTGTATAGAGAGACATACCTGTTCCTTAAAAGGAAAAATAAAGGAAAAAAAGAAAATAAAAGAAAAAGGAGTTTTGGAGTCTTTTAATTCTACCTTTTGACCCCAGTGGTTTTGGCACAAGTTTCAAATGTCAGACCAAAGAGTATTGTTCATGAAAAAAATCTGCTGGCAAAAGTAATTCTCCTATGGGGGTCACATTCTAGAGTTCAAAATGTGGGAAAATTGATAGTTTTTCCCCATTTTCCTAAGAGATTATTCACATAAACATTTTTTTAATTAGAGAAAGCACTACACAAGACTCTGCCTACTGAAATGCATTCACGTGTCCATTTGCACAGTTTCACTGGAAGGAATGCCTGCCTTTCACAAGTTGTGTGCAAGTGGGTCCTTCCCCACTGCCTAACCTCCCCCCCTCCCCAGAGGGGAATGAAACCTCTGCAAACTCTTGTAGCTCCATAGGGACTCCTCGTGGGCTCAAGCTCCAAGAGGTCTGTGCCTACAGAGGTGCAGCACGAAATCCAGCATTACCTGCTGGTCATCCACTCACACTGTGTGTATGCTGAGGTGCGTAGGCTGTGTTAGCACCAGGCTGGAGATCTCACCTGGGCCTGCTCTCCCAGTCAAAAAGGAGTCACAGACAAAAAGGTTTTCTGCAGGAAAAGGGTCATTCACGCAAGCATAAAAGAGTTGATGCAAAATCTGCTCCATTGGAGGGAGAAGGGCAGGAGAAATAAATTCTGCTCAGCTGAGACAAGATGCCCTTTTCCTCTAAGCTGTGGTCACATCAACAGCCTGGATGCTCTGACAGAGGATGTTCATGCTCCATGCAAAGACCTTTTTCCGATTAAATGGTGAGTTTATCAGGACATGAAACTCAAGGCTTTCCTGGGTGTTAGCATGGAGCCTAAATGTACCCACTGTTCCAACATAGGTTGTTTTGATACTTGCCAGAACTCAACAAAATGGTCATGTCTCCTCTCCTCTTTCCCTTGGACAAAATGACTTCTAGTCACACTATTTTGCCTGAACTTCTCTTCTCTCTACTTCTTTTCTCCATTGCCAGTCTTCTAGTCACACTATTTTGCCTGAACTTCTCTTCTCTCTACTTCTTTTCTCCATTGCCAGTCTTCTAGTCACACTATTTTGCCTGAACTTCTCTTCTCTCTACTTCTTTTCTCCATTGCCAGTGGCAGAATTGCTTCATTATTTACTGTACAAAAAAAAAATAATTGAAAAAGGAAAAAAAAACTGTTTTAATTAATAGCCTATCAGGAGTAGTTAAAGTATGCAGCCACACACATTTTAAAAAGAATTAATAAAACAAAACCTAAATAAGTTTTTTTACCATTTTTAGATAGTTTTTGACACTCAGCAGGTTGGAAGGACTGGGTATTTTCTCATGATTCACAAGGAGGTCTACCACATACTTTAAAAGAATTAATGAATGAATATATCACCCTGCAGAACACTAATGCATGCATCACTCATTTTGCCTCAGCTTGTTTGAAATGTTTGCATGAAGAGGAGCTCAAGTAGGTACTGTTTCATTTCATCACTTACAGTGTCTGTGACCTGACTGTAGTAAAATTTACAGCACTGAGTTCATTCTTGTATTACTAAAATACTACTACCCTAAGGATCTGCTGTATTTTTGGTATCGTTATATGCATGTTTTTCTGTTGGAATACCAATCTAAGACTTTACATAGAGGGAATTTAAAGCTAGGAAATGTTTTCTTAAATTACGTTTTTAATATTATGGATGAGACACAGGAGACACTCAATGAAACTTGTGGAAGAGCTCCTTTGGAAACAGCTGATACAATTCAAGACAAACAAGTTGCTTGTGTCTACTCATCTGTAATTTAGAACTGGATAGATCCCCAAAACAAAAAGACCTATAAGACTGCTAGACAAGTAAATTAATAAAAATCCCAGATGGTGTCCCACAGTTATCCAGCAAAGCCAGGGAGAAGTGGAAACTTCACAACACACTAACCCTGACATTGCTTTGCTCGTTCTTGAAATTTCTTATCATGTGAAGTACAAAGATGCACAAAAAAGAAACCAAACAAAATAAAACTACTTGGAATAGCTTGCTTGTGGTGAAATCCACACTGCTCAGAGGACAAAAGGCAAGAGGAAAAAGAGGACGTGAAGCCATAATACACGTCACAAACTACCTGCAGTCCCCTGCCCTCATCAAATGCGAAATGAGACACCAGCTGAATACCTGTGGAGTCATCACAGAAAGTGACAAACTGTGAATAAGGCTTCTTCTGAAAGCAGGGATGGAGACCTAGCACATGAAAGCCTTCCTCCATGAACAGCTGTCATGCAAACAGCTGTCTCCTTCCCTATCTGAATTACATTGGGAACATTAGAAATATCATGGCATAGCTGCTTGAAGAAAAAAATACGTTAAAGTGTACAACTATAAGCTAAAGGTAATTTTTTTCATTTCTTTTCTTTTTTTTTTCAGTCCTCACATGTGTCTGATTACAAAAGGTCCCCTCGTATTTTTAATTGAAATTCAGTGCCAGAAAGCAGCTTACATGCTCCTACAGCTCTTGTAATCTGTAGCACAGTCCTTTAGGGCATCATTTACCAAATTCGACCAATATGTTTAACTGTTGAAACAAAATTAGCAAAGGTTTGTATTATACACTGCTTGAACTGCATGTAATTAAGAGTAAACAAGCTCCATTGTTTCCATTGATATCTAATATGGTCTTACAATAACCAGACAGAGGCAATCTTTGCTGTTGGGAAATTTATACTATACAGAGTAATGAAAAACTTGGACTTCAAACTTCACAGTAGAGTATTAAGACACAACAGAACTGAGGAGACAAAACTGCTTTTATAAAAGGTGCGATCAAACACAAGACAAAAACACTGACTGACTAAAAGACCCTTGGAAAGAGACAATTCTCTAGTAAAATAGCCTGCAGAGTTGGTAAGCAACAGCTACCTGAGACTCTACAATGCAGCAACCTTTACTGAGTTTTAATGGCAGACGACATCAGATGCAGAAAATACAAATAGAAGGGATGAAATCACTGTTTCAGTTTTAAACGCCTAAAATAGTTTTTTTACACCAATGTATCAAATAAGAATTGTCCAAAGCAGTAAATAAAACAAGATAGCAATTTACTCTAAATAGGTGAAAACACAATAAGAACATACAAACACAATCATATTAAAAATGCATTCATGTACCCTGCAAAGACACTATCACTTCAGTGTTTATGCCATAAGTTTCAAGGGAATGACAAGTAGAAGGAAATTGTTAACAATAATTACTGTTTTTTAGATTGGATCCACACTTGAACTTCCATTCTTCAAGTCAAATGCACACAATTTTATAAGAAGCAACAAAATGTATTTTCATTTTGAACAATCATTTTTGGTTAGAAATAAAAATGAGAATTGGTTTTTCACTGGATGTTTTTTAAAATGTTTTTTCCCAGATGACAGGAACAGTTTTGTTTGGGTGTTTGTTCTTTATTTCCAAGAATGCACTAACACTTGAAAACAACTCAGTTCACATGAGAAAAACATGCTCAGCCTGAAGTCATTTGAAGAAGTAGATCTCACCTCACTAAGGACAAAGCATCATTCTACATCCTAAATACCAGTAAAATTTTAAGAGCTGACACCTAGACAGGAAGCATTTCAGTAGAAAATAACATTCTGACTCTACAGAAAGTCTGTATTGACATAAACTCGCTATGAGATATTATACAGACATATATCTTACATTAATCACTCTGTATCTGTTAGATTTTACATGTTTTCATATTACATTTCGTAAATATATTTGGAATATTATTTATATTTTCTTTTTTACATACTTACTAGAATAATGAAAATGTAGCCAGGAAAAGAAGTGATGGGGCCACATGCTCTGGCTGAGGGTTACCTGCATGGGCATTGACACACAAGTGAAAAAGACTTGTCACAGCTGTCTGTGGATTATTCAGGACAAGGCCCTTCATGCTTTTATTCCTGTCTTTTGACTGCTGTCAGATAGATGCTCAATCACAGAATCTCACAGAATCACAGAATCAATTGGGTTGGAAAAGACCTCTGAGATCATTGAGTCCAACATACGACCCAGCACCACCCTGTCAACCAGACCATGGCACTGGGTGTCACATCCAGTCTTTCCTTAAACACCTCCTGGAATGGTGACTCCACCACCTCCTTGGGCAGCCCATTCCAATGTCAGATCAATCTTTCTGTGAATAAATTCCTCCTGATGTCCAACCTGAACCTCTCCTGGTGCAGCTTAAGGCTATGTCCTCTTGTCCTGTCATTGGTTAAGTGGGAGACCGACCCCACCTGGCTACAGCCTCCTCTCAGGATGTAACAGACAGGCTGTGCATGCAGGCACAACTCTGTTTGCACAGCATGTGACCAGGTCATGTGAAACTCCATAAGCCAGTACACAGGACAGTAGATATTGGACTGCTGTTGACATTGCCCACACATTTTTTTCCAAGTTGTGAATTTCCTTAGCTAGATATTCTGAGCAGTCACCACCCCAAGAATCAAATATTTCTCCTTGGGCTTTGTTCCTCTCTGTGTTTTCTCTCTTTTTGTCTTTTTTTTCTGCATCTTTTCCTTTTCTGACTTTGATATATCTTTCTCTACACCCACATTTTCATCTTTGAGGCAAACCTACACAAGGATCAAAAGCACTGGTGTGGAAACTGTTCCGTTGACTCAACTCACTACGCAAGTCACTATTGATGCTACAAAGGGGATGGAGACCAGCACAGCAGTGGCAGAAACAGAAACAGAAACACCGAGAAACAGGACCTTTTTCCTGATGCCTGCTGCATGGTTCCACATTCCAGGAAAAGCCAGCATCCAAACTCTCTTTATTGTCAGGTGAAAAAAGACAGAGAAAGAAAAATTCTGCTGTCCGTGCCCACCTAGACCCCATTTCCACATTCACATCAGACACGCAAACTTTTGTCTCTGCTGCCAATTAGCTTCTTTAATGTATTTATGTGGAACAAGTGACATCCAGTGGCCGGTACAGTCAATTACCATTCAGCTCTCAAGCCAGGTGCTCCAGCATCCATATTTTTCTTCTTCCCTTGTTCTGCTCCCTGTTTAGTCCAAGTGCCCAAAGCAAGCTGACCAGTTTTTCTGACTGAAAAGGACTTCTTCAGGGCCTTCACTAAAAAAATCACAGGGGAGACTAACACAAGGACTGGGGAGGCACAGAGGAAGCCCAGATCACATTTAAATAAGGATTTGGATGTTCAGATTTGCAGTGGAATTTGATTGCAAAGCTATTTATTTTGTAGCTTGCTTTAATCTTCAAAAAGGCAGAATGAAAACTGATTTCCCAGAAGTCTGATGAAATTTGCTACCTGTCTACAATATTCATCAATTCTCAAAGTGCTGCATAGAATATTCTCAGAAAAAGCACAGCTCAGCTGAACAACTGAATTGAGAAGGCATATTTAGAAATTGTGTCTGAAAAATCCCAGCAAGGCTATTCTAGGACTAGGAAATGGAACACAGAAGCAGAATTAGGCATTTTTCCTGGGTATTGGGTATTGTAATATTGTGTATTTACATACTGACGAACTACATTCAACCTCATTTTTATGAGCTCAAAAACCAAGCATTTCAATACTAACTTTCTCAGAAGAGATAGTTACATAAAGATCTAGGAAATCACCTCATTAATCTGTTTGTCCTGAACACTACTCACAATAATATCACATGGGCAGAATTTACACACCAGGGAAGATGGGGATGGGCAGGTCTTCAGCCTTGACACTCCGGAGTGATTCCTGTGACAGTCACAAGCATCAGGGTCTTGTTAGACCTTGCTATTGTTCTTACCACCAGAACTCACTGAGAAAGGACACGGCACAGAAAAGCAGGTCCGGTCCCATCAAAAGGCAGCTACTGACCATTTCTGTAAAGAAAACTACCACATGTCACGTAGGGACAGGATGAGTGATGGACTTGGCAGTGTTAGGTTCATGGTTGGACACATCTAGTTAAGTAATGACAGAATGCTACAAGACATAAAGCGCTGAAGCGCTTTAAGGCTGAAGAGTTTTAGTTAACTTTAAAGACATATTTAATAAAATGTTCAAATCAAGTACTCTAGTGTGAAAGACACCAAAAGCAAAAAACAAAATACAGTGTTTTAAAAACTTTTTCCATGTTCTCTAGCTTGAAACATCCTCTATACCTATTTACCATGAATGCACATATTCTTTTATTTATTCTCTACTTACAGGAACATGATGCATTTTTGCTGTAGCAATAGAAATATGCCTTCCATTTTAACTTCTTATTTAAGAATTTTCAAGACTTTAGGATTTAAAATAAAATTAACAAGTATTCCTGCTAGGGAAAAAGGAAAATAGGTATTCATTTAAGAATAAATCCCAGGAAAAAACACACTAGATGCATTTAGTACCATATTTATATGTAATAATTTCAGATCGCACAGCAAAAACAAATTTTATAAAGTATAGGTTTGCCTGACATGCCATGGAAAGTAAGTTTTGTAAGAAGAAAAAATGTAAGACCTAACAATATAGCTGGGAAAAGGATGAGACAATGTTTCAAGTTAAGCACACTTCAAAGCTAAGAACAAGGCCATTTCTGACTAGAGGAAGAAAATGAGGGCTGAAAAAATGTGTCTATTCTTTTCCCAGCTACAGCAGTTGCCTAATAAAAGATGTCAACTCTCTCTTTCATTTTTAGTCTGTTATGACAACAGCAGACCACCAAACAATAGCAACAACCAACCCACCAAGAGGGAAAGGTCTTTTCAGAAGACAATGTCATAGCTGCTCCATTACACATTCTGCACGAGCTTAATTCTCAGTGGTAATGGGAATAAAAGCTAAGCCAAAGAGACCTTACTTTGACATTTCTGGAACAAGCATTCAAAAAAAACCGCTCTAAATATGCAACTAGGCAGCAATATATGTGAAAGTTATAGATATTTATGCAAACTATGTTTGTAGAGATACATACCTGCTGAAACCTAGGTTTTGACAATATACTACAACACATGCAGAGCGCTCTACCACGCCTCTTTAGACTTTAACAGTGCTTATTTCTATAGGATTTTAATAAATCATGGCAAAACATTAACCTTAAAAGATCTTCTTGTTTTGTGGGAATTCGTGTTCCACATCCTGAATACTTAAGCAGTGGTTGGGGTGACAAAGATCGTAACTCCCCTTGTAAAATAGTCCTACCATCACAGGGCAGACATCAGGCCAACTGGGACTCCCCTGCTCAGAGTATCAAACCTGCCGTGGGGCACAAAGGTCTCTTTTTAAGGGCCTTTGTTTTCCACCATCCTCTGTTTTGGGCTCCCCGAAAATATTTTCCACACAACAAACACAATCCAATAAGGTTTATCTACTCATTAATCAGAAAACATGAATGTCATATTTCAAAGATGAATGTCATATTTCAAAGATGAAAATATCAATGTTGACGTTTCTTAAATGTGGGGTTTTTTTGAAAGCTTGTGAATACTGTAATAAATCACAAATAATTCCTTAAAGGAGCACAGAAATTTTTCGATACAGCATCAGATTCAGGCTGGATAAAATATCTTCTTATATCTTTATTTTGTTGAAATTTTAATATAAAAACACTAAAGGTATTTTGGGAAAAAAGATGCTTTAGATACCCAACTCTTATTTGTCTCTGTTCCCTTCCTATTATATTTGTATTCAATGCAATTTAATTGCTTGAAAAGCATGGTAATTCTTTCCCATGTTTTTATTCCTACAAACTATGGCCAGCTCCTCTAACACAAAATGCAGACAATTAAGAAAATTACCAAAACCAATTTTCACCTACAAAATGAACCCATTAAACGTTATACTGCAAGATCATCAGAGTAATTCCCAAGGCAATTATAACTAGTCTTAAAAGTAAAAGCCATGCAGGAAGCAATATTTGGAGCTAGGTAGACAAAAGGGAGTTGATACTAACTTTGCTTGAAAATGGAAAAATATTAATGAATTTAAACTCTGGCAGAATGTTTTGGTATTTCCTGCAAAGAAGATAAGTCTTCAGGTATGGTAAACCTAATGTCCAACCAATCAAAACCTGAGCTACTTCCCTGTCCTAACTTTGCTATGTATTAGGAAAGGCTGGATAAGAGTCAAATCAGTATATTTTGAAGACAGAATAAAAAAGATACTGGTTGAAAAATAAGGCTCAAATACTTACTTTTGCACCTCACTGAAGTGGGGTTTCTTGAGGAAAATAAAAGCACTGTCTGCAGGAACAATTCTAACAAAATATCCTCTCCAATACACATCTTTCATGTACTAGAACTTACTCTTAAATTAAAGAGACAAGTAGGCTAAAAAGCTTTTACAGGTACTTGGATAAATTATCTTATCCATGGAAGGTTTTTCTACAGGTTTATTAAGATCTAAGGGTAGAATACCACCCTACAAACACAAAAGCATGGGACCAGTCTGTAGACTATATGTGTTCCAGGTTCTGGCTGGCAAAAGATCCTACTTTCTTCTTTTTCTTTTTAAGAGCTGACAATTTTGAAGACAATTATTTTGAGAAGAATGCACGCACAGAAACAATGTGTTGCTAAGGCTACTACTTACTTTATTTAAAAAATGGTTGCTGTTTGTAAGACATTGTACATTTTCTGAGATGGAAGGATATCACGCCCCTCCAAACACTGAAATTTAACTGTTCAGCCCAAAGCCACAGAGCTGGTCCCTGAATAGTGTGAAAGAGAATTGACTGTTACAAAAGTCAAACTCACCCTGTCTTGAAAATTTTCTCATTTCTCATGTCATCAACAAAAGACATAAGGATGTCTCCTTATTCAGAGGGATACACTGCAATTCATTAGGGAGATCAATCCAACACATCTGCAGGACAATCAAAGCAAGGCTTTTTATGTGCAGTGTTACACCATTTATTACACAAAGGTTTTCAAACTGTATTTTGGTCTTCAGTCACCTCAACTTCATCCCAACATTGTTTTACTTAAGCTTTTAATAAAATTAATTTTAACAAATCTGAGGAATTGCAATGTACGTCTAACATGAAGACTAGGTAATCCCAAAGTAACACAATACACTAGGGCATGTTTCCACACTAAAACTGAAGCTTCTCACTCATATCATCTCCCATTCAGGCCGAATTTATTCTATTCATATCTGTAATGAACATAAGGACTTTACCTGTGCCAGTGCCTCACCACTCTCACTGTAAAGACAAATGAGCAGCAGGCAAGTAACATTTTAGGAACAACCACAACAGCTGGTCCAGCAGAAATGGGAAGGGCTCTCTCTTTTCTAAACCTGGCAGCAGTTAGAGATACTGGGCAGTAAGGTGAGGTTACTGTAGGGTTTCCTGTAAGAAAATACTCCATAAAAAATGTGCAAAGATGATTAGTTCCTGAGATGGGCAGCAGAAATTAGATCCCTCAGAAAGAGTTAGCATTTAAATATCAAATGTCATGATAATTTCACAGAAAATACAAAATGTAATGAGTACGTAAAAAGGCAACAGATGCTACTTGCGACATCATCCAGCAAGAAAAACAAGTGGTTGAGGTCTACAGCCAAAGTTCAGCAGCCCCATGGATAAACTTAACACTTTTCACACGTCAAATTGACCAGCTATAAAGCGGGGCTTATGATATCTCTGAAAATTTAAAAAAAATAAGCGAGCAAATGACACGAAAATTATAGCAACACATAGCACATTGCATTTGTTGGCACATTTTGCACTTGTTTTCAGGTTTCAAAACTCAAATACAATTCAATTGCATCAAATGATGTGGTTCACTAAGCTAACATTCAATGGCTATTTTCGGGGGCCAAAATGCTAATGAATAAAAGGACTGTTCATGTGTCTATAAATTAGAGACAACTTCTGTGTTGTGTCCGTACATGAACAAATCCACCATAAAACTCTTGAAAACTGAAGTTCATTGTACCATGGTCCATAACAACAATGAGATTTTGAGAATGTAAAATCAGAAAACCAAATGGCTTTTCTTGCCCACATCTGTAATATTTTAATAGAGGGAATAGGCAACTGCTAGTTATTACTGCATGAGACAGCTCTAACATCTGCTTGAGCTTTTTATGTTCATTAGCTGTTAGTTTCCATTCTGTTAGGGATTTTTCTAAATTATGGGTTAGACTGACCATGTAATAGAATAACTTAATTTCATGCTGTGCTACAGCTCAACCTCAATCTTCTTTCAGAAGATACTTCTTACTGAGTGTGAAGCCCCTTCAGTCTTTCTGTCTTCCAGTTCCTTTGTTGCTTCCTTGCTTTAATAGGGAAATGGCTGGATAATAACCCACTTTATGGGATTTTGTCAACAAGGGACAGGAAAAAATGGTCAGGAGACACACAGAGCCTTTTCACAGCATCATGTCTAATTGTAAAAGATCACACTTAGGAAATACCATACTTAGCACATCTAACAGAACTGCATCATGGATAACCTTATTTCAAAGCCATACTTCAATGTGAGGTAAAGGTCTGATTTTTACAGCATGACTCCTTTAATTCTCTGACAATTCAATTCCTTCCCCCCTCCTTGTCTGGCCCATTTTGGCCCTATTATCAAAATGAGTAACAGACATATTTTGTACCTTGTTCACATAATATACCAAAACCAGTTGTACTTGGTAAATAACGTTTAATAGCTATTTTCCACATCCTTTTCCAATTAAAACTGCTTTGCAGAAGTACAATCTACAGATTTTAAAAAAGTGTCAAGAGGTGTGAATTTGAAAATTAGTAATGTAGAAGTCATACCGCCATTTCTCTAACAAGAGAGTAAAAATGGGTATTAACGTGTAATTTATAAATGCTGTGCAGAAAATTGGACTCTGAATTGCCAGGTTTCAGAGTGATGTAGAGGCCTACATCCAGTTCTTGAGTGTATGGGGAAAGACAAAACCAGTGAATTGTCATTAAAGGAAGAACAAACTACCTCTGCATATGTTCCATTGAAAAATATGATCTCACTCCTTCTCAGGGAAAATCTGTTTCCAGGCAGAAGTGAAATAGACAAAGCAGAATAGTTGCCTCCTCTGACACTTTTTCCTGATCACTGTCTACTCATTAGCTAATATTCCTCGCTATCTTTGCAACTGGAGAAAATGCTTTTTCCTTAGAAGCCGTTAGGATGATCACCATGGAATAAGGCCTATAAATTAGTCCCTTAATTTCTCAAGTAATACCTTATATTAGTATTTTAGGATTGTTCTGCTGCTCCAAAACATCACCTTTTGAGAACTTGGACCTTCTAATATTACTAAGTGTGTATCTTCCTCTCAGGAAGCACCATGTACCACAATAGCCTAAAACAGCAATGCAATATATCCTCTGGGCAGATGCAGAACAGTTGGATTATGCAAGATAATACCATTGGTAATTTATTTATTTGTAAACCACCCCCCCCCCACTAATCATAATGATGGAACAATACTCATTGCAAGTCTTATGAAATGAGTATTTGAACAGCACTGCTTAGGCGCAGAACAAAGGGCACACACCTCCCACTATCCAAATTTCCATATTGGAAAGTAAAGTTTTCCTGCAGAATTTGAAAGCTTACACAAAAGTACACCTGCTGGTGGTGCAAAACCCTCTTGATTTGGTATGCTTTTTTGAATTTAAATGTTAAATTTACTTATTACAAATAACTGAGCCTTAGAATGGAAGAAACTGAAATATAGCCCCTCATACTCTCTCACGCACTGTAGATCTGGAAGACTACCTCAGCAGTTATTTTGGCATTCTAGAAACAAACCTAGTAAACAAGGCATTCCATGCTGAGGATATGAAATCCATTCCTATATGTTTGAGGTGTTTACTATGGATGACCTCTAATCTGGTTCTACACACTGCACATTCCTTCACAGCTCTGATATATCTTCGAGATTAGTTTCAAAAACATCCAAGTTTGTGTGCTCCAAGAATGTTCTGCAACAGAACCCAAAACTTAGCAAGTGGATAAAATTCAAAATGTCGGGTTTTTTATTCAAATAATACAGAAGCAGGTTCAGTCCACAATTTCTCTATTGGAATGGACCAGAATTCTTGCTGCATGAAACCAATATAATAGGATATGTATTATTCATTAGATTGGAATTTTTGAAACTACATCATAGACTAAAGCAAGAATCTGAGAGACAGGTTGAAAAATCATATAACAGAAACCTTGTCATTTTGTAAACAGCAAAATTCCCTTATAAAAAATTTCAAAGCCAATTTAACAGCATAAAAAATTTTGTACTCAATACAGAAAGTAAGAGGTGTGTTTCTTAGAAATACCATATTTTATAAAGTTAAGTTTAATTTCTGATCTAAATACATCACTGGCTCAAGAAGAGTGGAAAAATGATGAAAGATAGTTGGCTTTAGATCTGTTTTTAGTCCATTCTTGCCCCACAAATCCCCTCCCTTTCAACCACCTCTGATGTTCAGTGTGGTTTGTCTAAGATAAGAAGACTAGGTGGGTATGGAAGAACAAAGTGGATGCTTGCACAATTAATGTATTCCAGCAATGGGGGAGCACATCAGCCTGCAAAAGGGTATGAAATGCTGCTGAAGACTGGGACAACTGGGCAAACTGGTCTCCTGAGGTTGCAAGCAATTCCAGTAAACAAAATTCTAATTACAATTCTTTTAAAAAATCACTTGCTCCCAACTGGAAGAATCAAATAGTGTAATGACAGTGAGGGTGTGACATCTCCACCAATATGTTTAAATGAAACCCTGTTGCAATCTAATCAAACTGGATCTGTTTCCAGCAGAGAACTGGGCCAAACTATCTCTAGCAGATCCTACCAATGCAACAATTTGTATTAAAAAGAAAAAAAGACAAATCAAGAAAAAAGAAAAAAAAAAAATCCACACAAAACATTAAAGTTGCCTAAGTGAGCCACAGACACACACTGCAAACTGCAGATGTTCCACAGCTGAACAGACTATCAGGTGGCTAAAATTATTCACTTATCATTCACTTTGAAAGCAGAAACTGAAATCATCACAGCAATCAACTCAACAGTCTTGATAACTGAAGCAAACTTATATGGCACCTGGATCAAAGGGATAGGATTCCTCTCACACCTCAGCCACTGAAAAATTAATTACTCAGACAAGTCAGTTATTACAGTTTTTCTTTAATCTCAAAAAAGCAACACATATCTTGTTCAATCACTCTCAGTCGTCTAACCCTCTTCATTTACTATAAAAGCTAAGTGAAGTGCTAGCATCAGGTGACAGTCATATTTAGAATGAAAAAATGTAAAGAACAAACAAAATTTCAAAAAAATAAATTTACTATGATTTCCATTCACTACAGCCTTCAATCTCAACATCCTTTGGTGGTACTTTGATTCACTTAACTCTCAAAAATAATCTTGGACTAGTTAACTACTCTGGAAACAACAGAAGAGAACAAAGACAGTAATTAACAGAGAAAAATAACTGACTTTTTATTAGCACTTCAACAATTATCTACTGTTCCACGGTAAAGTACATGTCAAAGAGAACCCTGGTACTACTGATCCAAAGTAACAGTATGGGGTTTTTTCTGGGTAAAAATGAAGTGTTCCCCCTCCCTTGTTGGTTATTTTTTAAAGAAAAGCTAGATCTTTTATTAGCTACCTATGAGAAGAGACATTATGCATACTGCAGCCAGATACTTCAAGTTTGACAAGACAAAAATTGATGCTTTAGGATGTCAGATCCCTTCAAATCCCCTTTTTTTTCTGCTTAGTTAGGAGGGAGAGGGATGGAGAATTATTTCTTTGTCTTCCCTCTTCTCCCATTTCCCTCCTATTTTTTGCAGACCTGAAGGAAAAGTTGAATAAAATGAAATCAAGAGGCCATATACGTCACATATTCAAACATAGCTGACACAATGTTTTAAATTAAAATTCAATTACAGGCTTTTTCCTGCAGTATACAACATATTAATGTTTGCATGATAATTTTATGTGAAATCACAGAAAAGCGATCTGCAAAAATTATAGATCTGCTGTATATTGTTACATTTTTTTATTTTTTATTTTCTTGTTACATTTATTTTTATTGCCTATTGAAAATCTGTGTTTTAAGTGATCTTCACATAAAAACAGAGGTAGCCAAGAAGAAATACTATATCTTATATGAGGACTCTATGCATGGTGTAATAAAAAACATTTGTTCTATTAACCAAGATGGATTAATTTCAAGACTTACTTCGTAATAGTTTGTCTTCTCTAGATATGAATGCTTTCTAACACAAGGACAGTTATTTCTATTTAGCCCTTGTCACCATGGACAGTTGCTACATCATTATGGAAATATGGCAAATTCATGTTATTAGGCAAATATTTGCATTTCACTCAAGTATACTTAATATAATAAAAACAAAACAGCCATCTATGTAATAATTTAATTTTGCGTGACTTACTGTGGAAATTAAACAGTGTTCTTAATTAGATTAGTGAGAAGTCAAATAATCAAAACACTGTATTCTGAGTATGTTTCTGTGCTGTCCAAACAATAGCTTATTTCAAAAAATTCTAATGAACTCCAGCATCTTAAATATAGAAACACAGAATGGCTTGGGTTGTAAGGGACCTTAAAGAGCATCCAGTTCCAATTCCCATCCCATCCAATTCCCAGGGCAGGGAATCTGCCACTAGACCAGGTTACTGAGAGCCCCATACAGCCTGGTCATGAGCACTTCCAGGGATGGGGAATCCACAACTTCTCTGGGTAACCTGTGCCTGTGCTTCACCCACCCTATAGCAAAAAATTTCATCTTAACATCTAATCTAAATCTGCCCTCCTTCAGTTTGAAGCCATTTCCCCTTGTTCTATCACTACATGCCCTTGTGAAAAGTCCCTGTCCAGCTCTCTTGTGGGCCCCTATTAGGTACTGGAGGGTTGTATAAGGTGCCCCCAGAGCCTTCTCTTGTCCCAGCTGAGCAACCCCAGCTCTCTCAGCCTGTGATCACAGGAGAGGTGCTCAGGCCCTGTGATCAGCTTAGTGCCCTCCTCTGGACTTATTCCAACAGGTCAATATTTGTCTTGCGCTGGGTGCCCCAGAGCTGAAGACACAATCTCAGTGGGATCTCACAAGAGCAGAATAGAGAAGGAGAGTTCAGAAGGGTTTTTTTCAGTATTACAAAAATGTTAATTAAGAAAGCATCACTAAGTTTAATAGTAAGTACAATTAAAAATCTAAGTGAACAAACTGAAACACTGTGGTCCAAATTCTGTGAACAGATCAGGTACGCAAGATGTTCCGCCTGTGCAGAACTGGACTATATTTTTTCTCAGACACTTAAAAAGGCAACGACTGGAAAAGATGGAGAATTTAGCAGCTGCTTAAAATAGTTAAGCAGTGCAAGTAAATGTACATTTCCTTGTCAGACTCTAGGATTATTTGGCAAGTGCCTGATATCCTGTATTTCATTTAACATAAGCGTGCACCATAAAAAAGTGGAACCGTATTTTAAAGAACAGAAACTTTCCTAAAATGTTCCTGATTCACAGCATCCATACAATCCCCAAAAGAAAAAGCACATTATGCTTAGGTCTCAAATCATGTAAGCATCTATTTCAGAGAATGTCCTGAGTTCGAAGGGACATGCAAGGATTTGCTTCTGCTTGCATCTGTTTGAAATTTATTTTTAAGTTTTGATGAAATCAACAGTTGCATTGTCCATACCAGCCAAAAAAAAAAGCTTTGATGATAAGACTGAATACAGTTTTGGCACAGTATTTTTTAGTGAATTTCCATGACAGAAGTACAGACAGTAAGGAGGAGGAAGTCGGTAACTACTTAAAGATGGCTATGAGTTATTAGTTCCTTCTTGTAACAGCACAATGTTGACCTCAAAAAGAACATTTTCATTCTTTTATGCATTGTCTCATTGGAGATTTAGTTTGAAGGGCTAATCTGCCCATCTTTTACAAAAGTCTATATCCCCTGACCAAACTACATCTCCTAGGAGTCAATGCAGTCTTCTCCAAAAGTCAGCTGCCTTATGACAGTGAGAGATTCTTCCACCTCTCATTTTCTGTGACCTCTGTGACAAAAATGTAGTCAGAAATACGAACAGAATATAAATCAGTATTTAGCTTTGGTACGATTCCCTGACTTTGGCCTGCAGGGCATCACAAGTCTTCTTAGCATCTCCCAACAGCATGGCAGTATTGGGCTTGTAGAAGATGGGATTGTCCACTGCTGCATAACCAACTCCCAAGGATCTCTTCATTACAATGACCTGCACATAAAGAGTTCACATTTGAAGCAGCAAAACACAGCCACCATCCTTCCTCAAAGACAACACAAAACCAACATCCACAAATGAAGAGGAAGAGACATCTCTGACCAAAACAGGGTGCTCACCACTATGAAACTGTATTTCAAATTTTAATATAGCAGATAAATTGATATCCATACCAATTTCAGAAACATTTTACTGTTAAACACAAGGTTATATGTCAGATGAAGAGATTGTGGACATTACACATGCATTTACTTTATTCTGTGTAATAAAGTCAAAGCAGGATGGGCACTAATGACTATAACATTGAAGGGTTTTGACCTTTAAGAGCCCAGCTCTCTGACAGCAACACAAATTCAGGTAAGTGTTCACATAAATACTTGGTGTAACAGTCTCTTTACTATTGATCTGTATTACTTTATACATGGAACTTAAAAAAAAATTAGGCAGTTTTAGCTATTAAATGTCAAATTAGTTAACCGCGGCACCTTCAGCAAAGAAACTGAAGTTTTACCTTAGCTAT
The DNA here is from genome assembly GCA_013400915.1 of Pardalotus punctatus. Lineage (NCBI taxonomy): Eukaryota > Metazoa > Chordata > Aves > Passeriformes > Pardalotidae > Pardalotus > Pardalotus punctatus. The sequence goes on along the minus strand of VZTX01029068.1, from coordinate 21,795 downwards.
GTTCATGTTTATTTCTCAAATTGCAACATAGAACTACACACGCTGCTGATAAATGCAAGGGCCTGTGACTGAGTACTTGAATGGACAACCCACAGAACAACTGAGGCCATGACTGCATTCAGAACAAGGTATCAAAGATTTCACATCAAGGTAACACCAGTATATGTACCTTAGATCAGAGCAAAACTGTTAAGGTAACTAAACTGTTGGTTCAACCCACGCAGTCTAAGCTCTCTACTTGTCTCAGTCATGCATTACTTTAGAGTATTGTTTGGGGTTTTTGGGGGGATGTTTGTTGGTATTTATTTTTTATTTTATTTAAGCATATTATTCATTCTTGTATTTCCAACTCAGTATTAAAGTTGTCAACTATAAACTTTAAAAAACAGGTATTCATACAGAAATGTTTCAAGGCTGCAGATGTGAGCAGAACACCATTTACTCTAATCATATTCTATCAGAAGCACTCTAATTGATCTTTTCTATTGCAGTCATCATTAGTCTCACAAAAGCACTTGGTGATGATTAGAAAATCATGAACAGTGCATCACTGTTATAAAGCACTAACTGTTTTGTTGAACAACTTGGAGAAAAGCTTCTTGTGGAAAACAGAACAGTGGAAGAATCTTGTTAGCTTATCCTACAAACAATTTTTTTAAAAGCTTGCTAAAGGTAGGTGATAACTCAGCTTGGGTAATCTCACCTGTTTGGACTTCCAGACCTCAAGAACCGGCATTCCAGCTATGATAGAGTTCGGATCTTCCTGAGCTGCTGAATTAACAGTATCATTGGCACCAATTACAAGGACCAAGTCAGTCTCTGCAGCAAGACAAAGAAAATAGCACTGATGAAAAATTATTAAAAATGTCCATCTGAGGCTGATGCACATTTTTGTGTTAAATCTGATCTTTATAGGCAGAAGAATCTCTAACGGTTAAGTACTCTACAAACATTTATGGAGACAGCATGCACAAAAATATTTTACAAACTTCTCAGGCAAATTATATGCAAGAGTTCAAATGTGCGACAGCACAAATAAAGAGGTAGCTGACAAGCTACCTCTAACAAACTACAAGCACCCACAACCCAGTTCCAAGGCACTTGTTAGACCACCCTGCCACACAAAATTTTAATCCTTTTGAATTTTGAATGTGGTTGAATACACTCAAAGTATCATCATTTTAAATTTTTTTTGTGCCCAGCTTTTTTTTTTTGAATATTCTTCTGAAAAAGCTTTTACCAGCAACCTTCTGGCTTTTAAATAAAGTCGTAAGAAAGCAAGAAGTTGACAGTACAATGCTATACAGGTTTGCCAGATGACAGGGTCAAGTCATCTGCAAAACCTGACCTAAAGAAGTAACAATAGTTTTCTTCTGTGGGGACAGGGCAGTAACAGTGATAATAAAGATAAAGCATTTGCAATTTACTTCATAGATACAAGCAATTTAAGAAAAAAATCTGCCCCACCCCCCACCTCCACTGGCCAAAAAAACCTCTAGTCCTCTTCAAAGAGAAACTGAACAGCTTGACTTCTTTAAAAATCCCTCTGAAATGCAAAAACAGAATCAAATAATCCAATCTACTGGAAACTTATGGCTCATGTGCTTACCTGGGAAGTCTTCATTGATTTCATCCATTTCCAGCACAATATCATAGGGAACTCCAGCCTCTGCTAGCAGTACATTCAGCTGACCAGGCATACGGCCAGCCACAGGGTGAATACCAAACCTAAAAGGGAAGAAATCCCATTAATAAGTTTGCACCACTTTGTTTTATACATTAAAATTGTCACCTGCGGCTTACATGGCTGAGAAGTTCTTAAGTGCAAGCACAAACAGCAGTTAGTAAAATGAAACTGTTAAACTTTAACAGCTCCCTTCCAAGCAGTACCATGTTTCAAACCTTGTGACAGATACTTTTGGACTTTTACAAATAAACCTTTTAACTGCAAAGCTACCATCCACATTAATATGTTTTGCAGGTCCCTTGCATCACTGGAAACACCACAGACTAAATTGCCATGAATAAAGCAAGAGACCATGCCACCTTTCTGAAGCAAAGCCACTCCTGGAACTAGCAACGCCCTTGGAAAATCACTTTATTGACTCAACTATCTCTAGAATATGTACAAGAAAATACTTGTATGAAGAAACACTTCAATCCAACAGAAAAATTAGCAGCGCCTCTGTATCAAACACAATACAATGCCTTGCTGAATTACATTAATATGCCACTTTCTTCTCATAATTGACCTTAGGAGGAAATAAAAGGGGGACAAAAAGAAAAAGGAGGGGGAGTGAGACGGCAGAGAGCTTAGGAACTGTAACGGTTTAAGCATAAACATTTTTTAAAATGTTTTCAAAACAGCTCAAAAACAACTTAGAGAAAATACACTGCTCATGAGTTACTAAAACTTCAGACAGACCAACAGTGCAGCAGCTGGGGTACTCAGGTATGCATGTAGCTCTCTAAGAATAAAAACCTGAAAAAGCCAGAAGGGAGATGTTAAACTGGTCTAGCTGCAACTACCAAAGACATATTTCACTAGAAGGAAATCAGTTTCCTGTTGGTACTCTTCTAATCATCTACTAGCCCTTACAAGCAAGGCATATCTATGTCTACTGTCCTGTGCACTTTCTGTCTTTGCAGCTCTGGAGTTATCAGCAGGTGGAATGCTGACTCACGCACACCAGAAGCACCTCAGACGAACATTGTATGGGGTTGAAGATAAATGTTCAATTCAGAAATCTACATATACTTTGGAAGAGAAGGTAAATAGTAAAGAAAAGCTTGGATTTTTGAATTCTTGGATTTTAGAACAGAAATTTCTGAACAGAAAGCCAAGTAAGTCAGGAATTAAATGAAAGTACTTCAGACTTCTTCAAAAAGGAGAGAAAGACTAATAAATCAACTTGCCATGACAGATGGATTGCCACAGACTACTATTTTCAACTCCACTGTGACGGGAATGGATAACACATCACTGATGGACCACAAGTCAGAGTCCAATCAACAGACATCACTTATGAATTTAAGACTGTACAAATACATCCTTAAAAGGACAACTGAGCACTCCATCATCAAGGCAACATTAATACAATACAAAAATGAGACAATTGGTACTCCAGCAACAAAATTAAGGACATATGATTAATCCACATAACACTAGATATACTACAACTTTAAACTCTAGGTCAAAGAGTAGGGTATAAGCTAGTTTCGAAAGGAATACTTTTAAAGAAGAAAGGGAACAGATTGTATTCAGCTAGTAAACATTTGGGATCCTGTTGCAAAGGATAATACCTAGAATCAGAAGGAGAGCAAATATACAGCACAAATTACTAACAGCTTATGTTTCACACCACTCATTCAGTAACACAAGCCATGTGTAGTAACTGCAGATAGACCTTAAGTACACCAAATTCAATCACTAACAGTACAGTAGGAGAACTCTTATTCTGAAGTACCCTTGAGAAAACTCATCACTCCTCTGGCAGTGAAAATAGATTTTCCAACAAAATTCTCTTTTGTGTCTAATAAAATTATTTGAGTGCCTTTGTGACCAAAGCTGCTTTGGCAATACACAAAACAAAATACCCGTGAGGTTTCTATTAAGTACTATATACACATACAATCTTATTTCAAGGGCTGGAAAGCCAAAATTTAAGCTGCCAAGAGAATGAATTTCACCTTTGACTTCACCATTCCTGGCAAGAGGGAAGGAAAGAAGAAAAGAAAGGGACAAATTATCTTCATTCAGGAAGAGTTATGGCATGAACCATCAGTAGTTAGAGACTTCTGACAGACTCTGCTTGAAACCACATACTGCATATTCACAAAGTTTGAGAAAGCTGCTCATACAAAAGCTTTTTTGGACAAATATTGAAGTGACTCCCAAAAGTCTGCTTGTAAGAGTCTGTTAACCAAATATGACAGTAGCTTGCCAGTACTACTCAAAATTGGATGCATAAGAATGTCAAAAAGAATAATTTAAAAATATAACTTCTCTAAGGCTTTCATTATGTCACAAGGTAACATTTACATAGTTCTAGCATGAAATCAGCCTGTCCAATAAGAAGCAGAATTCAGAATTCAGGTAACCATGGAAAATAGACACCTAAAATCCTCGATGGCTCATAATATGTCTTATAAAGCTGCAATGTTGCTTCCAACTCACAACAGAAGCCATTCTTCAAAGCTATGTGCATTTCAGCAGGAACATTTTGTTACATATGATCTTTCAGATGTTCATAACATGAATCTCGTTCATATGCAAAAATTTAACACAGGAATTATTTTAAAAGAGAGCCAAGTTTTATGGTAAAAATGCTTTCAAGTGAAAAATTGCCAAGTTTCTTTGATATTCTTTTGCCATCAGTTAAGCAGGAACTCCCTTAGGTTGGCTGGTTTGATTATAAATCAAGAAGAAATCTTAACCCACAACACATAGTCACAATCGTGTTTTGTACGACTTGAAACATTATTCCGGCATTTCACTGAAATTCACGAAACAGTCTAAATTTAGTTTCCAATTCACAGAATTTTTTCTTTTGACCCTGACAAGACAACATGGGGCTTCCTTACCACCAGCAATTGTCAAATACTGACGTAAGTGTACATCACCTTGCTACTCACACTTCACAGGTAAACAGCATGAGGCAAGGACATTCAACTTTTCTAACCAGCACCTGCTGGATACATTTTAGTTTTATAAAGATAACACAGCACAGGAGTTCATATTTTGAACTTTTTCAGGTAATACATAAAGTGCAGCATTTTATTTTAAATTTAGACTAAATATCATACACAAACCTAGAACAGCACTTTTAACACAGAAAACAGCTGGAGTTGGGGAATAGAAAGGACTGAAAGTGGCAGGAGTAATATGAAGTTAGTAATATCAAAAAGACAACTATAGCACAAAAAATTACTGAAAAATCTCTGAATAGAAATTGCTTTTCATACAGCTCATAAAGTCAGTATATATTTTTATTACAGCTGGCTAGATTACATTCTTGTTATCACTACTGAAAGAGCAAGCTCACAAGAGCAGCACCTAACCCAGTGCAGAAGTGTTTCAGAATCACTTCATCCATGTAAAGATAGGGCTCCTGTCATTATACCAAAGCTGCGCTGAGCAAAGTAACATCTGGCTGGTGCGTAATTTAGCTTACTCAGCATTTAAATGCTGTATTTGCCCAAGAGTTTTGCCTCACTTACAGTTCCTCACATCTCATTCACCTTATTGAGACACCTCTCTGCAGCTCTGTTTTCAGAACAAACAATACATTATTCTAGCTAACAGGACCAACAAACTAGATGAAGAGGGAAGTGCATCATTCAGGTATTCCACAGCTTCAATCCTGCCATGTAACAGTTGCAGTGTAGCATGACTTCAGAGCATCACAGCGTAATGCTCATCACACATATGGAGACTCTGTAGGTTACAAACATCAACACAGAGCTAGCCCAACAAGCTTAGACCTGCTGTCCTGCCTAAGGCAATATATGCCCCCAGAACCAGTACTACAGCATGGACCAAGCTTGGTGGCCCTGTTGCAGCCAAGTCAGTTAAATTTAAATTGAGTTAGATAGTTAAATTACACATACATAAATGAAGGATGATACTGGCTCCCTATTTCCAACCACTATGGTTTATGACAGCAGGGGTAAGACCCAGATGGACCTTAGCTCAGAGCAACAACCTTCCCAAGAGCCCAACTACAGGCAAAAAACCAGAGCCTGATTCCACGCAGCATCATACACAGACCTAGAAAGGTCATCAGGAGGTGAGCTGACCCATATGGAACCAATACTACACCTACAATACTCCCCCAGAAGCACACAGGTACAGCTGCATCCTTGCAAAAGCCATCAGGCACTGTGTGGTTTGCTAGTTCTAACTATATCAATAAAGCACTGGAGCTAAACAGACCTGTTGAACTCCAGATGTTCCTTCATCTGCAGCACTAATAATTCAAAATTCACACAGTAAAGTTGATTATAACAAACCAAGGAATTACGCACAGGGACACACTTTGTGTTTTTGTGCTATGCGTAACACAGCATCCCAGAAACTTGCACCAGCACACATTGCTCTTATGCTGCCGTTCATCATGACAGTAATTTCCACCTTGCCCCTGTGAGCCACACAGTGCGTTAAGGCTCCTTGGGACAGCATCTTAACAGCACATCCTTTAGGATTCCTCTAGATTTTCTTGTAGAGACACAACAGATGGTGGCTTTAAACTGATACCACAAACAGTTGTAGGCAATCAGTCTTATTTATTAATTTGCAGATGAATGTGTAACTCATATCCCTGCACATGTTCTATTACTTTCAAGAAATTAGAACAGTGGTGAAAAAAAACAGAACCCTAAACACATTTGCTTGGAGCTCAGCCACTGAGTTATCAATTAAAAAAAAAAACAAAAAACAAAAAGCACATGTACAACACTAAATTAATACTACCATATTATCAAAAATGAAAAAAACCCTGGTTTTCATGTGTTCTAAAGTAATTACATTCTCCAGCATCAAAAGACAGAAGTCCAAGTCCTTCAAGATATCTACCCATAAAAAGTAGGTTAAAAAAAAAAAAAAACCAAACCACTAACATATTAGCAACTATTTTGAAAGGCTGCTAAAGAGGCAATCAGCATGTCTCTCAACTACGCATTACCAGAAAATCAACTAATTAACTATGAAATTATTTAGCAAGTCCACACAAAGCACAATTTTAAGAGTCCTTCCATACTAAAATGCATTTTTCTTATCAAGAACACCTTACTATGCAAGAAAACAAAACACATTGATAGAAAATGTCTCAGGAAAGTAATACTGTTGTAAAAACTAGGCCAATTAACTTGATGTGGATATGGAGAGCGTAATAACCCATGCATATATGAGAACACACAGTTTTAGACTGTAATTATGTTTCTATACACAAAATCACCACAGAATATAATTTTATTATATAGAAAAAAATCAGAATTTCACAAGCAGGGTTCTACAAACAACATAACGTGGCTGATGAACTTTAGTAAGGCAAGAACTTTCAACAATTTACTTACTTCTAACTTTGCAGAAATACAACACCCATTGTAGAACAGCTATTTCCTCTCCAAGGCCAATAGATTCTAGGGGCTATGGGATTTAGTCTATAAAAAGTTTTGTTGTTTATCCATCCACGACAAGGGAAAGCTATACTCAAGGCTCAGTAATATGCAGCTTTGTCTGTGACTTTACTAATGCATTAAAGATGTGATCTGCTGCAAGACCATCTCAAGTGAGCGATAATGTTAGCTATGCAACTGAGTAACTAAAACAGTCTAAAGTTTCCAAAAACTCTCCTGTATTTCTAAATTTAAATCCTAGTCAAAGGTTATGCGTCGTGTTATATAATCTGTGGTCTCCACCAAGAATGTTATGGCTATAGGCAAAGCAAATTAAAACAACAGCTTCTCTGGATCAGTGGTGAGCCATGAAGCAAAAAACCAGACCATATGACAGTCGCAATTTTTCTTGGCACACGATGGGCATTACAGACTGATGCAATCCTATGTCCATGCTGGCAGCCCTCCACAGTGTGTGTGAGAGTGTCACTACATCTGGATGGTGAGTGTATTAGGGTCCCGAGGCACTCCAGGCCTACTGAAACCAGAGGACAACAGCTGCACTCAATGAACACCATGGGAGCTCAGCAATGTGATGAAAGGCCTGAATTACCACAAACTGTAAATACAGATTTATTTCATTAAAATACTAGGTAACCATGCAGTGATCCCTTCCTGAAATTGACTCAGTTCAAGTATAAGCCATTTATTTCAAGGACTCATTCACTTTTCTCCCCTGCAAAGCCAACATAAAAGGCAAAAACAAATTATTTTTTTTTTAATTTCACCAAGGTTGGTCAAAAAAAAGCTAACCCCCCCAGAAGCACTGAAAGGAAAGCCAGAAGTATACAAGACTGTCATCACATTAGCCATTAAAGGGTTTTTTTGTTGCACAACTGAGGCGTCTCCAAATGTTTTAATGCAATCCGGACACACACCGAGCTGCTGCTAAATATGGAGAAAAAGGTGTGAAGACTGCTCCTGGAAGCAAATACACCACCACACACCCTCATTTCTCATGTACACGTGAACAAATACATTCATGAAGCAAATTTATATGCAAAATTGCAAAATCTAGGTTAAACACTAGCAAGTAATTGCTGCTAAACCCTAGAACTCTGCTGTTATCCAACACAATGCTGTAACATACTGCAAAAGCACCCATGCAACTTTTTAACAAGGTTGAAAAAGTAGTGGAAGAAGAAAAACAAAATCAAAAAACACTAATTACTAGAGTACTGATTCCAGAGAGAAGTCACCATCTAATTGAAATAAACCTATGGAAATCAGAGAATGAGACTGGCTAACCAACATCTGCCAAAATACCTTGTTTGAAACAAAAACTGAGTCTCGACTGATTTTAAAATATTAAGTTATCATAATTACAAAAGAAGCAAAATTTCAAACAATCAGCAAGAAAGACATAATGCTTGTTTTCCAGTACTTTCAGAATCTATAAGGTCTACAAAAGAACTGAAGGAGGAAGGACTAGAGGCCAATACAGGCAATCTAAGAATTGTCTCTGCTTTTTGGAGCGGCACTCCAGCAGAATAAATTCATCAGACTGGGGACAGTCTCGTAATCCTTGCGTGCAACACTCAAAGAACTGTAATAGCAGTCTTGTTTTCAATAGCAAAATCTTATGGGAGCCTCTAAATTGTAGGTCTACGTTGCTTAATGGAGTATCTGTCAAAAGAGGAGAAGCTGAAAACTGGGATTCTTCAGCCTGCAGAAGAGAAGGATCAAGGGGATCTTATCAGTCTGTATAAATACAGATGGAGGGCAGTAAAAAAGGCAGAGCCAGATTCTTCTCCAGAGTATCCAGTGAATGTGCAAGAGGCAACCGCTGCAAATTAAAACATGGGAAAAGCCAGTTTTACCCTAAGGATGACTGAACATTATAAGAAACTGCCCAAAGAGGCAGTTAGTCTCCATCTCTGGAAACAAGATATTCAAAAACCAATTGGACAAGATTCTAGGCAACTCGCTCCAGTTGATTCTGGTCTGAGCAAGGGAGATGGCTGAAATAGACAATACAGAAAACTCTTTAACTTTTCTATTCTATGCCTCTGTTAATGCTGAAAAAATATTAAACCAAAACTAAGACTTTTAGGGGGTTTTAACAGAATGAAAAAACCAAACCAAAACAAAACACCTGTAATCCATTTCATTGAGGAAAGCACTTACCTGACGTTTTTCCCTTGTTCTCTCAACATCTTCACCAGATCAGATATTGGGTACTGAGCTTTTGCTGCACACAAACCATAACCTGAAAGAATTACAAAATTTTAACCTATTATCCTGTTTTACTGCAGAAAGACTAGTTGCAGACAATAAGTGTACCTTCCACACAAAGAGATGCTCTTATAATTAAAAATAAATACATACACACACAACAGATCATCGTATTCACAGCCTGACCACTGTAATTAATCTCTTTTTTGATCTCCTGACCACTTACAGTGCAGTGATTTGACCAAACTACAAAAGCAACTTATTTCACCTTCACAAAAAGACATGCTCCTTTCTCTATCAGAAAAGGAGGTTTCTGACAGGTATTTTGAAAAACTGATAAAAAGGCTATTGCTAGGTTACTTCACAATCATTATCCTCAACAGAATTTCAACCTGAAAAATGTAAATCTAGTAGCTAGATATGGCTTTTAGCACGAAATAATTTTTTCTGTCTGAGCTAATTCATCAAAGCAACTATACCCAGGAGAAAAACAAAGAACACAAATTATTAATGGTACCCTCAAGGTTTGACCAAAGGAGAAAAAGGCAAATTCTTTGAAGATGACTGCAAGCTTCACTAGAAACAAAGGTAACTACCCAAATTAGAACCCTACCTCACTGATGGTCCCATATAAGTTGAAGCAAAATGAAACACAACTTTGTATTTGAGCATTCTTCATATTCCAGTGCTAAAATGAGTTTAACACAATAGTCATGGCATTCAGTTGAAGGAGAAGTCTTGGACTGTCCCCTACCTGAGCTCTCCTGTCAGGTAAAATGCTACTGAATGATAGGAACTTAAAGCCAACACAGTAGTTTCAGACAATTCAGGTTTTGGGTTTCAGGCTGGGTTTTTTTTTACTTTAATTACAGTATTTATATTAACTATGTTTTGGATGAGGGTTTTTTGCCTTTTTTTTTTTCATGAACCAATGCAGAATCGAGCAAGTACATGAGAAGATTAAAGAAAACCCTATCTTCTGGGAAGTTAACAGACAGATGTATTGGTACCACTGGCACTGTGGTAATGCTTGGTAATTTTGTGTACAGCTGTTGTGGTGTAAGCTTAATTTACAAAAGATAGTTTTTGTTCTGAAGAATTTAAAATGTAAATAAAAAGGACAAAGTTTGAACGGACATACACAAAGAAAATTGAAGTGGCATACATCTCTGAACAGAGGAATGATAACTGACCTGGAAGCAAAACCAAATCCCATTGACCCCATCAACACTTGACATGCTGATGCCATGCTGCAACTTTGGGCTACAGTTTTTTGGTTTATTTTGCATTTTTGATTAGTTGGGGTATTTTTTTTTATAATATGTCCTCTGAACATCTTGTTGTATAAGAGTGTCTTACCCGGAGTAATAATAATACTATTGGCTTCTTTTATCATTTCAACTGCATTGTCCACATTGATTTCTGTGTGAGTTCCAGTAATTTCCATGGGTTTCCCACCAGCTGTTGATGCAGTGCCATAGCCCCCAAGAATCACATTTGCAAGGGAACGGTTCATAGCCTGAAAAACAGGATGGTTTTAATCATATAAAGATGAAATCAAAAGACAAATGTGAGAGTCCACAAAGAAAACTTCAGAAAAAATTTCTGAAAATATTAAAGGCTTCCTGAAAATAGTCTTCATATGCTGGTTTTGCCTTCTTATAACCCAAAACCTCTTAACACAGGCTCTTTAAAACAGCTTAACACAGCAATACCAAACATCAGTTTTTTGTTCTTAAAACGGAGGAATACAAAAGAATGCATAATTGAAGACATAATTTCTAAAAAATTGTTTACATTCATACATACATACACGCACACAAAATTTTTGCAAGGTACTTTCCATAGTTTTTAACTGATTCAACATGTAAGCACAGCACTCCTAAATGACAGCAGGCAATCCACAAAGCTCTTACAGGTAGTACTGGAGCAAAACTCCTACAGCAACAAGACAAGACAACACAAAGGGAGCTAAGTAGCCACACAAAACCAGCCACATTGTAAAGAACTGAAGGGGGCCATTAACTTACTGGCTGACCACCAAAGGAAAACAAGAGGTTTTAACTAGGAGCTTTAAGAGAAGAACACTCCCTGAAAATCTGGCTCCATGAGACACACAGCCAGGAGAAGCCACTGGCTAAATGCTTTCTCTGGCACGTCTACTTCTGACTGTGGTCCCAAAGCAATATCTGTCAATAACTGGAAATAGGCAAAACTTGTAACTGCAGGAAAAAAATACTTTTGAAGCAGGAAAGGAACAGGATAAATTGCTTCTTTAATTACACATATGTGTCATACATCTTCTGTACTAGCTGAGAATCCACTACAAAACTTAGGAATGGATCTGGAGAGACACACATATATGTGAGAGGAATCACCCCACAAAAGTATGCTTCCAGATGTCCATTCTCCACTGACATTTCAAATAATGCAGTTCCACCAGTTTTTTGCTATAGTCTAAGAAGATGTGCCATTCCCTGAAATGCATCATTCTAGCAAATAAGCAGAATGATGATGATGTTAGAACTGTTGTTTTTCCTGCTAAGCCATCACTCTTTCAGATACTGTAGGGGAAGCACACAAGCACAGTGAAATCAACATCTTTCTACTGTCTTTAGTACACAGCAGTTCACATGCCCTAAGAACACATTGCCTTTGGCATGTACCACAACATTACAGCACTTATGTGTCAGGTAAGACAGCCTAGACGGAAAAATACCCTCTTCATATGTTGCACATTCCAATCTTAAAAGAAACAAAGCACTTTCTACACATATCTAAACCAAAAGGCAACAGTTATACCAGGTCAAAGAGGAAAAAAAAAAAAAAAGATAAAATATTATTAGAAACCTGAGAATCAGCTAAAAGCAAGCATAACGTTGAAGCACCCTTGCCTGGCTCCACTGCAAAGAGCCAAGAAGAACTCCCCTTCCAAGGCAAAAAGTGGAAGATACAGAAGAGCCAAGATCCTATCAAGTGCCAGTTAACCAATGTAGCTAAATCCAACTCGCACTGGGCCAGCGTAAAAACTCATCTGTAGCCTCTTTCACCTTCTTCACCACCACAGACTGCAAATACAGAGGTATAAAGTGCAGGTTTCATCACTCAGTGATAATCCAACAACTAGCAAAAAGCCCTCTGTGCTGTGCATAGACAGGTAAAAAAGATCAGGGGCTTATAGTCCAGGGAAAACTAAACACCTGAATCCTGAGGACTGCAAGTGTTTCCACTGTGCCCACAGAAACTACACAGCTAGTACAGATGAGCGGCCAGGATACAATTTGTAAGACTAACACAGTTTGTCCCTTCTTGTGCTGTTTCATCTGCCCAGTTAATGGCTCCTCTTTAAACTTAAGTTTCTTTCCCATCCCATAATGATTCTAATACCAGAATTGCAATCATCAAGTATTCCCTCTGGGGAAAAAAAGAGGGACAAGGACATGCCAACAAATCAAGTGTTCTGAAGAAGATGTATTGTGTTGGCGTCTTAGAAGAGTCACAATTCACAGGATGAGCAAACAGTACAGGCCTTTGCTTTTTTTAATTAGATTCACTGTCCTTAACTCCCCTTACTAATAGGTACAAAAGAGAGATAGGTGGCAAATCTAGCAGATATGAGCACAAAAACTAAGTGGTTATCTGAATGCATGTTGGCCAATTTTATCAACTAAAGCTTTAAGAGATTAGCTGGACTGCCTTTGGATAATTAAACTACTGTTTCATCACAAAATATAATTGAAAAAGGTTATAAAAAATCAGGTCTCTATTGAACATCTCTAACTATTGAGATGTTTCCACAAATACCTTCTCACCTGTACTAGGTAAGTATCAATAAATATACTGGTTTTGGCAGAGGTCATACTAAAGGGTAGGGGGAGAAAAAAGCAAAAAAAAGGGGAAAAAGGGGGAAAGGGAAACCATTGCTTCATTAGCACAGGTTGCAACATGTAAAGCAGAATTTATTGAAACTCTTGAGCACTTTTTTTTCTCCTGAAATGCAGCTTCAAAAAGATACTGAATACCCTGAATATATCAATGCCATTAAAAGTAATGATTTCCATTAAAGGAAGTAAAGCAGAAAAAGAAAAAGCTGCGCTAAAAACAAGTTATTCTGCTTATTGCATAGAAATCACAAAAAATAATTTTCATTTTACTGGTTGATGGACTTTAGTTGTCTAAGCTTATATAAAGGAGCACCAGATTTCTAGAATACTACCTCAAAAACTAAACTTCCATAAACTTGAGAAACAGAGGAAAGCCACTCTGTCACTGCATAATTATTTTGCTAACTACTCCCCCACACTTCCTATTGACCTGCATTCCTCCAATCAGTTCTGCAAGTATTTCAAAACTCCCTTGTGAGTGCTAAGAGAGGTGAGAAATACTAAGAAAGGAAGGACACAGTTAAAGAAAAATGAAGGTACAGAAAGATTACTGGTAAATACATACCAAACAGTTTATATTTTCCCTAAGATTTACAAGAATTCAATCTTTAAAGAAAACGGTTTCCATGCTAGTTACCCATAAGCATTCTTTTTCTACTGATATGTCCTAAATTTCTGAATGCTTACAAATAAATATATGAGCTACATAATTTGATTTCCTTTTGATAAGGAGATAGAAAGTACTCACAAAACAACAAGATTCCTTGAAATTCATACTTCATGAAATTCACTTTCACGAAGCTGCACAAAAATACTATTTTAAGTTTTTCTGAAATTCTTCCTCAAGAAAGATGAAAATGAATGATACTGAACATTCCTAACACAGTAACAATATTTTTTATCAGTGGAGACAAAGTAAATTATGACAGCCAGAGCTGTCAAACAGAGGAAAATATCAGACAGGAGAATAGCAGCACTGATCATGCAAGAGCACAAGGGCAGAAATGAAATAGAATTACACAACAGAGAATCAGGAAGCTGGCAGCTGTTGTACTGTGAACTGTTTTCTTTAAAACTTTACCTCACCATCTATGAATACTTTAAAGACTTTTATACCAATGTTCCAGAGAAAAGGACGTCATCACTAATAATGCAACACAACTCACACACCGAATTGAAGCTCAAGCTTGCTGACACACAGAAGTATCAGCACTGAACTCATGCAAGCCTGCTGCCACCTCGTGGTACTCCAAAATAGATGCTGTGAAGAAAAGAGCACACCTTTTCTGCGCTCCGAAAACCGAGCTGTAAATTACTGGCTAACCAACAGCTTTTTAAATTAACACAATACTTACAGTATGTCTTGCTACCCATTAAATTTAGGTTAAATTTAACCACACTTCAGAGCTATATGACTGAAAAATAAATAGCTGAGCACAAGTAATCATGTTTGTTGGAGCCCAGATGCAAACCCCCAATACCCAAGTCAATGCAAAGGCTTTCCTCAGTTTTAAGAGATGTCTCTCATCAAACCAAAGAAAAAATGACTGACTACTAGTCCAACCATTTCAATCAAAAATTTTCTAGTCTATAAGCACCTAACAGTCTGAGATCCAATGGCTTATCTTCCTAAAACACATGGTTAAAAAATCTTTTCATTACTCAGGAAACAAGCACAGTTTCTGCTGACTTCTTACCACACACATGATGTAAGAAAGGATGGCCCCAGAGGAGCCAATGAGTGCACCAACAATGGTCAGCAAGTTGTTGTTCAGGAGAAAGCCCTCAGCACACAGAGCCCATCCAGAGTAACTGTTCAGGACAGTAATAACTACAGGCATGTCAGCACCTCCAATAGCTGCTGTTAAAGTGACACCCTGGAAAAGGAAAGAAAACGCTTCAGTGTCAGCAATGACTAAGAAGCACACCCAGAGAAGACAATCTGTCGGCAGCACTGAAAAATAAATACAGAATCATAGAGTGGTTTGTGTTGGAAGTGACATTGAAGATCACCCAGTTCCAACTGCCCTGCTGTGGGCAGGGATGTCACCCACTAAATCATGTTGCTCAGGGCCCCATCCAGTGTAGTCTTGGATACTTTCAAGGATGGGGCACCCACAACCTTTCTAGGCAAGTATCAACTTAATAACCTATTCAAGTATTTTCAGTGAAGTTACAGTTATTCAAGCTGTGGCCTGAGGATAGGACTTACCAATTCTGCTTTTTAGAGAGGACAGGAATGTACCCCACCATCCTCATCCTGTGTTTAGTCAGATATTTTTACTTGCAAATATATCCTATCTGTTCACATCTGTTCAATGGAACTGTTCATACCATTAAGGGATTAATATTGAGCAGTCTTTGCAGGACTCAGTTTACAGAATGGCAATACTCAGGGTAAATTTTGCTACACTGGTGTACATCAGCGTGAGTGAATAGGGGAAGCTACACATGGGTGTAATCTTAAGAAGTTCTCACAATAACCTGTAGATACAGGGGTCTTTTAAGTATTTTAAGGATTGACTTTTCAAAAAGTCTTCTAAAATATCACTTTGTCATATAAGAAGCTTCATTAATCAATAGCTGCAAAAAAGTAATTATACAAATGCATTCCATTTCTCTGGAACAGTTTTTGTTTACAGCTAAATCTAGAAAAGTCAGTAGCTACTTGCTACTGCAAGTTACTGCACAGGCCCGCACCATGCCCACTGTGACTCAGGATGGCAAAATATAATCCTTAAGAGGAAACTTGCAAAATTGGAGAATAAACTCTTCGTGTAAGTTGTTTCACCTTCTACAATTGCACAACTTACCATTATAGCTGAGAGTGTTGACACGGAACCCAGGCAAGTAATTCCCGTGGTGTAACTAGGATCAATCATGTAGGGAACCATCCCACCAAGGCTGGCAGCCAGTAATCCTGCATTCAAGGCATGTCGACCAGGCAAGAGCAGAGGTGCAGAATTCAGGATACCTGCAAGCAAATGCATTTTCAGAGATTAACATGTACATTCAGGGGAGTGTGTTTCTTACCTTCAAAGAAGACTGAATAACTCAGCAAAAGAAAAATTAAAAAGATAAAAAAGAAAGGGCAGAAGATAAAACAAGTTAGTTGAAGCTAAGACCTTGTGCTGACTCAGAATTGCAACAAATTCAGACTTCCCCTAGATTCTCAAATACTCCTGTTTAAACTCATTTTACTTCCTAATTTCACTGAAGTGCTCCAGAATAGTCAGAAAAACCTCTTCTCTTTTTGAAAGGCCTTTATATTTTTTTCTTCTAAAAGGTCCTTTTGCTTTGTCTCCAAGTCCTTGTATGTTGTGCATGACATGCTGTAGTAGGAAGCTTTTAGATGGAACTTCTACATGGGTATTACCTCAGTCTCAAAAGCCGTGTGCTTAGAAAAATATGACTACACAGATAACACCAAGTATAAAAAACGCCTGCTTTCAAATGCATTAATTTCACTTCTACCCTCAGTCACACAGAACTCCCACAGTTTCCCACATCAGCAGAAACCAGAGGGGAAAAGGGGGCTCAGCATTTGTGTGATTCAGTTTAAAAAGACAGTCATATATTTATTTCATACTAGGCTTTTTTTTTTTCCAAACAACATAGTTGGAAAAAATGCAAGTTTCTCAGTAATGACTTACATCAGAAATAGTAGTGCCTCATTTAAATTCAGCTGAATTCAAGGGAAAGAATGAACTGATGGTCTCAGGCAGGAGAGTCAAAGTGTGTGACTTACTACCCTTTCCCACAGGATAGAATCAGCATTATATAGCATAGACAAGCTTCCTATTTCGTATCATGATGATATGAAAATGTAAGGGAGAAAAAAATAAACAGAAATAGGAGAGCAGGCTCAAATAGGCAGTGAAGTTCACCAGGGACATGCACACAAATCACTGAGGGGGTACAATGAAGAGAGAAAAAAATAACTGAGAAGAAATAGATGAGTAACCACTTAGCAGAGACACATCAGAAATACATACTACTGACAAATCCTTCAAAAGACTATTAGAGAAGACAGCCTTCCATCCTTGTCTTATTTCCTCCTTCAATGGCTGGTCTCACAAACACTGAAGAAAGCAAAAAGATGTTTCCCAAAGGAACTATTGCAAAGTTAACAACAGGATTAATAATATGAAGTTCTTAGCCTGAAATTCTTAGTATAAGTATTACCTCAACCTCTTAAAAGCTGTATGCTTACAAAACCAAAAATAAATGCAATAAAGAAACCTTCACATGCATAAGAATCAGGATTTAGTGAGTATTTAACTTCAAAAGCATATTTACTAAAACAGTAAGAGGCACGGAGCATGAAGTTTGCGCAGTAGGTAGACAGTGAACTGAATGGTATAAAGTGAGGCAGCCTCAACTAATACAGCAAGCTGCCTACCTTAATGAAGATTGCAAAGTTAGGAACAAAATTGTAGAAGTATTAGCAGTTCTCACTGAATCCAGCAACATGGGAGTTTCAATTAAAATGTGTGATCAGAAATAAAAAATTGTGATCATAAAAGATCAATAAAATCAATTCAAGAAAAAGCATCAGGTAGTATTTTAACACCAAAGCAACATTTATTTCTAGACAAGATGAACTGAAGTGAAGTTTACATGATTTCGTAATGAATAGTAGTAATACGGCCAAGCATCAAAGACAACCTTTTGTAACTAAACCTGTACACAAATTAAACTGAATTAGAAACAAAAAAATACACTCATAAGAATTAAACATATAAACATTTACCTGATGCAAAATAATGTTCCTTTCCAATTACGAAGCAGTCTAAAAGTAGAGCTAAATCCTGGGGGAAGAAAAGCCCTTTAACATATACTTAACTCTGAACAGAAGGTCTCACCTTGCAGTTTTCCATATGCAACAAGAGAGCCACTGAAAGTCACTCCACCAATGTAGGTGCCAAGGTACGCCACAATCTTGGTGAGGTTTGCAGCAGGATCAGTGGCAAAGTGAGGATATTCAATCATGTACTCTGCTACACAGGTGAGCACAGCAGCCAAACCAACCAAACTGTGGAAAGCAGCCACTAGCTGAGGCAGATCTGTGATCTGGATGCGTTTAGCGATGGTCAGACCTATTGAGAGTTGAAGACAGAAGGGAAGTCTTACAACACACAACCACCTGTTCAGCTAGAAATTAGTACAGGATGGCTCAGTGTGCAATGAATACACACACACACAAGCCTGTTCCAACTAGAAATTGTTATTGCATTGAAGCAAAGGCTGCTTATGTGTATGTTTTGCAATGGCGATATCATGAAAAATAAAAAGATCAAAGCATATCATGCTCTAAGAAGCTTCACTAAATATTGAGAAATTCATTGTTTTCTGTGACAAAGGCACAGTATGAGAGAGGGAATTTGGCAGTATTCGGTCACGAACTGAACAGAAGTATGAAGTTGGGCAAGTTCATGTACCTCTGGACACTCAGTTTCCCTATTTGAGATGATGTGCTCCTGCTTTTCCACCAGTTCTTTATCACATTCTTTATCACATTCTGAAGGATTAATAAAAGCCCTGGAAGTTATGATATTTTGTTCACACATTTGCAAAATAATTTTGCACAAAACACATATGTCAGTTAGTAAATTCATCTGTGAGTTATACATTATTTTATTTATATATAGCTTGCATACAGGCATGCATGGAACATAGATTGCTAATTCATCATACACATACCTATAGTCCCACCAAGTGCCATTGCACCTGACATCTGTGCCAACAATTCAGGTGAGGGATTAAGGCTTCCAAGAGTTGCGGCTAAACCTCCTGCAACACCAATCATACCCAAAGCATTTCCAAGACGAGCTGTCCCTTGGGTAGACAAACCAGCCAGGGCACCAACACAGCACAGTCCTGAGCCCAGATACATCACCTTTAAAATAAGAAAACCATCAGTATGAAGTAGTGACAAATTGCATTGCTGTTAAAAGCATCTCTGATTATTACACAAAAGGGCTGATTTCTCCAGAATGTGTTTAAGGCCCAGTTCTTAATTGAAGTCAAGAAACTGTCATACAGGATGTGCTTTTGGCCAATTAAAATGTGATATCTATAAAGCTTTTCCCCCACTTGATGACCTTTGCTTCTCTGCAGAATGAATGCTAAACAAGGGTCAAGCCAATTTTCCTCATCAGTTCAGAATCAACTTTCTTTAGCACAAAACCAAAGCTAGCCTCCAGCTCATTATAGGAATAGTTTCAGAAATTTTTAACGGCACATTTGAACTAAGAAATAGTTTAGGTAGTTATGAACTACCAGCAATGGTGTGTATGGTCACTAAAACTGTGATCATAGCCTTATACTCAGCACTGATAAGGCCACACTTGGAATTCTAGGTCCAGTTTTGTGCAACTCACTCCAATAAAGACACTGAAGCCAGTCCAGAGAAGGGCAATGGAGCTGACAAAGGGTCTGGAGCACAAGTCTGAAGAGGAAGGAGTTGGCAGTGTTCAGTCTGGAGGAAAGGAAACTCAGGGGAGACTTCATGACTCTCTAAAACTCCTTCAAAGGAGGTTGTAGCCAGGTGGGAATTAGCCTCATCTCCCAGGTAACAAATGAGAGGACAAGAAGAAATAGCCTCAGGTTGCTCCAGGAGAGGGAGATTTAGGAGATACTAGGAAATTTTTTCCACGGAAAGTGTGGTCTAACTTTGGAACAGGCTGCCCAGAGACATGGTGGAGTTACCATCCCTGGAAATGCTCAAAAAACCATGTGGATATGGCACTTGAGGATATGGTCTAGTGGTGACCATGGTGGTGGTGAAAGGCTGACAGTTGGACTTGATGATCTTAAACCTCTTTCCCTATATTAATGATTCTATGATACTCTATAGATGCTGTTTTCAAAAAGTATAAACAAACTCAAATGAACTGAGCTATATATGTCCAGATAATTGAAAAAACACAAATACATTACAAACCCCCAGCATAACAGTATGTTTGGATTCAGTCTTTCCAAATTCACAAGGCAATACAAATTAATTTATTTTACTATTAAAACAAAAGCAAACAAAAGTATACTATGAAAGATGCTAGAAGTAAAATCCCTGCACATCCCTCTGTGCTGACAACTGACCCCATTCTTTTTTAACTGTCATGCAAAATTGAACTTTCAGAAACATTTAAACTAAAGACTGATTTCTGTAGTTACTGTATTATTTAGACTGTAATTTAGTAAAACAGTCCAAGAAATAAAAGTACCTGCTAGTTTACACAAAACCAAACAACAACAACAAAGCTTTTAAAGTATGTTAGCTGCGTGACTGCAAGCTTACAGTTAATCAACTTCAGATTGGCCTTGTGAGAATATGCAGCTGATGGAAAGACCTTGAATTATTTGTTATTTACTTCTCAATGGAACTGGCATGAAGGAACATAACACTGAAGACTGGGCTAAGAGCCATAAAGTTATCTTCTTACTTGTTCAATGTTATAGCCACCACTGAGAGCAGCTGCATAGCCTCCTACAAATACACCACCAGGGAGAAGGTACAAATAGTTGTACTCAGGAGGGTCTGTGGGACGTTTGAACATATCCAGCATTCTCTGTGTAACTAAAAAGCCACCTGGAAAAAGTAAAGGAGCAACATTAAAAAAATAAAATCTGAAATCAAGTATATGTCAAGATATAGAAGAAATATTTAGTGACACCATATTACCACACAATTAAGCAACTGATACAAATTAAGCCAGTAACCTAGAAAACCACTAGAAAACAAAGGTATAATCAGGGTTAGATCTTGGTGTCTCTTTTAGCCTTTGGAAGAAATTCAGAAGAAAAGGAGGACTTGCTCTGGCTCCATACTGTATGCAGACAGCTTAGTTTATGACTGTGTTCTTTTCCCCATCTACTCTAGCAAAAACAGTATTTGTAAGTCACACTGCACACTTTCTTGTCTTTTTTATTATTGAAGCTGGGACTTCTGAAGCTCAAGGTGGCAGAATTTTGTTCTATGCCACTAGTATATGTTTCAAGTAGGAAAATTAATACAAGTACAAATCCACTACCATCTTGGGATATAAAGGAAAATATATTGCATGTAATCATCACCCAAATGATACTGTAAAACAAAAAAGCACATTTAAATATTTCCCTAAAAAAAGGTTACTCCACAGTGTATGCAAACTCCATACAATAGGTACTATGAAAATTGGAGGCGTGGTGGGTTTTTATTGATAAATACTCTCAGATTCTATTCTCAGACTAGGATTTCTGGAATTATACAATTAAAGAGCTAGAAGAAATTTTAAAAATTATGCTAGTGCTTGAAGTTACCCTTGGGAGAAAACTTAACAGTCATACCTGCAATATTGACTGAAGATATGAAGGCTGAAAGTACTGCAAGGCTTTGGGAAGTGTTTTCAGGGAGATAATGTCCTCCCATCAGTACCAGCCCACCAACTGCAGTTAGACCTATTTAAAAGAGAAAAAAGTGTTACTGGAAAAGGTTACTGTGTAACTTTATATCTAAACCTATAGGAAGTTTCCTTTCAACTGTCCAACAAATACTAGTCTGTTGGGTGTTCTTAATAGG